>CAJHQQ010000096.1:0-387345 GCA_905132885.1 Moricandia moricandioides
TGATTTACATATATAGGCTTATAGCTAGCTAGTTAACGATCAAAATGGATGGTACATAGAAACCTTAGTTACTCTAAGTAGTCAAAACTAGAAATAAAACTTTTGAAGCAAGGGAAGGAATTTAAACTTACAAGTATCAAAAACAAGTTACTCTTCTCCCCAACTTTGCCTCAAAACAAAAAACAAAAAACATCTAATTAGCATCGTGAAACGTTGTCCACATTTTCACTGCAAAAAACCACAACCACCAGCGATGATTCCTTCTCAACCGCCTGAACTTTACCCGTTTCAACATCCTCATCAGCTTCATCGATTGTTGGCATGATCGAGACACCATTATTGCCAGTACAACAACACTTAACGGCTTCTAAAATGTTGTCTTCACGGCGTGTTTCTTCGCCATCATCGTCTACGTGTTTGCCCCATAACACCGCGTAGACTCCCACCGTTAGAACAACCACTCCAATAACCCTATAAAGTTCAAAATATAAAGTCCGGTCTACATTAATCACACTAATGAATCAAGACTAAACCAAATATATAACATAATGAACCGGTTTTTGGTAACTTACCCTCCTAGGTAGATTCCTTGGCCGAGAACGAAAAAGCTCATTATGGAGATAATGAGGACGACGAGAGGGTTAAAAGCAGTGACGAAGACAGGCCCCTTTCGCTGCATCATTAGTCCTTGAACGTAGTAAGCTATGCTCGATGACATTATTCCCTGTAATCGTACCAATCACAATATGTAAGTCTCAATTTTATTTCTAAGTTTTGAACTGATTTGTTATGTATAAAAGTAGCTTGAAATTTAAAGGAAAGAAACGGACCGCGTAAGCAGAAGCTAGAAGGTTCATGTCAAAACCGATGTTCAACGCAGAAGGATTGTTTTCCATTATAAAGGTCAAGGCTAAGGATTGTAACGTTCCCATGAAACACACCATGGTTGATAACGAGAGATGGGCTGCGTATTTCTTCAAAGTCCATGCCTAACAAAAACATAAAATAAAACATATAACTCTCTCATTAGTTAGCTCCATATATATATATTTCTATATCCTATAATAAATTGTATAAATCAAAAGTCATGAGAATGTTTATTCTTTCAATATTGTAATCAGTCATTATATTTGTAACATATAATTAAGTATAAAAGAAGCAACAAAGCTTATGTATAGACAAAAATCCCACTAAACTATAACACTAGCTACTTTCTTAGGTTGGATCAATAAATAATACCTGAAGAACGAAGAAGGAAGCCCATGAGAGGGAAGCGAGGAGGAGGAAGACGGTGGCTTTAACATAATCACCGGCCAGCGGCGAAGAGGCGGTGGTGGTGGTGGTGAGGTGAGATCGGAAGAAATTGATGAAAGGACCTTTGTATAATATCATCAATATGGATCCAACCACTGTCACTAAAGTCCCCACTACTTTTACTTGGCATCTTACTTTTCTCATCTCCACTTTCTCCATCCTATTTTTTTTTATATTCAGATATTTACGTAAAACACATCAATATTTCATAATTTTTTTTATCTCGTTACATATTTTTGTACTATACATCTACGTATGAAAATACAATTAATATATTAATTTTATGTATCATTTTATGTATGTACCTGAATAGAGTGGCGAGGATAAAGGTTATTGCGGGCACGATGTTGCTGACGGCCGAGGAAAACGTCGGAGATGTGAGTTTCAGACCGATGTAATATAGATTCTGATCAATCACAGGCCTGTTTGCATGAAATCATAATAATTAGCCTTATATATGCAATAGTTTTTATAAGACTAAAACGTTTTAGAGATGGTATAAGAAGACTAACCCGAGAAGAGCAAGAACAAATATGTGCATGAATATTGAAAACGTCATCTTTGACCTCACTTTCCTACAAATCGCCAAACGCATAAGTACTACAAAACGCACAAAATAAATGATAGTATTTTAGAAACAATATGGACTTCTTTTTTTTACCTTTCAGAGAGAAATGCGAAAGGTGCGATCGCGGCTGTGGCAAAAGCGTTGCGGTATGCAACAAGAACGTAATGGCTCATACCGCGGTCAAGGACGGTTTTAGTGAGCAGGTTCATACCGGCGTATCCAAACTGAAGACAAACCATTGCAAAGTAAGGTTTAGCTGATTCTGACATCCTTAGTCCCATCTCGATTTACTTTTTAAGGTTTCAAGACAAGAAAATTTAACTAAATTTTTGGGTTTATGTTATGATCTTAAGGTTAGAAATGTCAAAAGTTAGTGTTTGTATATAAGAGAACTGAGTTAGGAACAGAGAGGAGAGAAAAAAAATGTGATTTTCCTGAGAACCAAGTGGTGAGAGGTTCTTTGTATTTATATCATAATATTCGGACTTGTGATCAGTGTTCTCTGCTTTCTTCCTTTTTTGTTTTTATTTTCTATATTTGTTATTAAATTTTATCTTTTAGTGACGTTGGCGTTAATTATTCCGGTTTAATAATTGGGTGTCATGAATTCATTATCTATAAAGTAAGTGGATAGAACATTCTACATATAAATATTCGGTTTATATGACTTCGTGAAACCAATCATATTAGGTAAATAAAACTTGTGGCTATTAAAAGTTGAGATCACTAGTGTGATTAGTGATGTTAAAAAAAATTAGTTGTTTAGTTTAATATGGTAGATACAATTACATTATGCTTCTAGATATTTTATCGTGTTATGTTTTTTTTTAATTTCAATTAGAGCGGCATATATGATTGTAATATTCGTTGTTTTTTAAAAACATGATAGTAATATTCAAGATGATCCTATTGTTGATAGAACATGCAAAAGCAAAAGAATAACATATATGCAATCAAGGCCATTGGGACTATACATATATATTAATGAAAATCAGCCAATAGCCATTAACCATGTTATTTTTTTTTTTTGTGTATATATACGTGTGAATGTCAACGTCTAGTTCATGCATATGACATTATAATGTAACTATATCTAGCTATTCATGCTATCGGCCTAACTCACGATTCATGTACGGATGTTAACCAACTGGGAACAATCGTCAAGGTTCGTGGTTGTCAAAGTTATGGTGAACTAAACGTTTATAGAATAATTGTACCGGAATTTTACAGCCAAAATAATCTAGGGTTATATTTGGTTTTAATTTTTAATAATAATATGACAAAACACGTCAATATCAAGTAAAAACCAATGGCAAGGCAAGCCCTTTTGCAAAGAAAAAAGTTGAAAACAAACTTAAGTTTGTTATATATAATGGTTTTTGTTTATAGAATATTTACCAATAAATTGTGAAGTGTTACTGAAATGTAACAAGCCTAGTACACTAGAATGATTAGAAAAATACAATCATAATCAATTATTTCCTGGGAGGAGTCAAGACTCAAGAAATATATCAATCTTAAGAGTCTATACAGATTGTTTTGACTCATATCTTTCCAAAGCTATTTACTTTCTTTCTTTTTTTACAATTTTTCTTGCTTCACTTTGTTTTCCTTTTATTGAAGTAACTTTGCAGTATAACTTTTTGTTGGTTAACGTATAGTAGGAATTTGAAAATCGACCAACCAACATACAAAAAAAAAATCGTTTGTAATATGGGTTGTACTTGTATACGTACACGAATGTGTGATGAATAGGATAGGGACACCTAGCTCTATCCTAATTCCTGGACTCGTGGTCACAAATAATCGATCTTAAGAGGTTAAATCAATGAAAAAACACAAGTTGCAAAGTGAATTCCACGTGGTAGCAACAATCAATTGGGTTCATACGTTTGGGACCCATAACTCATATATACCATTCTATCTGAAAATGCGTTTTTCTGTTGAGAAAAATATGGTGGACAAAATATTTGTTGGCTGTCTTGTCTGTTATCGATTTCGATCTCTTCTAAAAAAGAAATTTAAAGGCAGATATTTTTGATCTACATGAACAAATAAATACTAAAAGCTTAACGTGAATTATAGAGCATATATGCTTAGAAGTATTTAGTTTTGCTGCAGTCAATACATGCTTGTTCAATTTAGAAAGTCGTTTTTGACCCAAAAAAATCGTTAAAAAGAAAAAGAAAAAATGACACATGTATGTGTATATTTTGTTTGTTGATATACTTTTCATAAATTTATCTACGTGAAAGTAGAATATCAGAATTTCAAATTTATAAAATTTATTAAATATATATCCACCATCTCATGTGGTTATAAAACTACTATTCGTCCCAAAACCCCACCACCTCAAGTGGTTGTCACCATTTCATATCTTCCTTTTCTCCGTTTGAAGTCGGCTAGTAATAATCAGAACAAGACGTGTAAATTATTCTAAATATATTACCTGTATATTTTTTGGCCAAGGTTTTTACGTGTGTAGCGTCTATAGATTCTAGCAATTAGTACAATGACAATGTGAAAATAATAATAACATACCCCATAATCAGTTTGGACTACGTTTTGTAAGGCAGTAATCAAATTAAAACCGACTACATTTGGTGGATTCCTTTTCTTACGATAGAAAATAATTTGTGTATATGCGAGTGTCCATGCTTTTATATATATATATATATCATATGGATCATTGATAGACTTGCTTATCCAAAATTTGAACCACGTAATACTAAATGCGTACAGAAAAGCCAACCACATCTGAATAACTCACTGGATTCTCGTTTTTTTTTATATTTTTATATCCCTAGATATGCATCTAGAATCAGTTTATGTATCAAACCCTTCAATTATATTGTATAATGTAGTTGAACATCCATTACCTTAAATAAAATATGCATAAATGTCACTTTAAGGGACAATAGTGGCTACTTTACTTAGTTGTGGAAGGTCGTGTGGAATTCCTATCTCAAAATTAATTTGGTTAATTAGATACTTGTTCTATTTCATAATATATGATGTTTTGGTTTGATACACAAGATTAAGAACTTACAATCTTCTAAGAAAATACTTTTAAATATATAATTTTAAAATTATTCAGCTAATTATAAAAAATTATAAAATTTAATTCATTAAACAATTTTTAATAAAATTAAAAATAACTTTAAAATTTTAAAACATTATATATTTTGAAATAACATAAATCTTCTAAAATATCATTTAATTTGAAACGAAAGGAATAAATTCATTTGTATTATACTAGGCATATTAATCCGTAGTGAGAAGTGATGTCAATTATTATTATTATGAATATTTTCATTTCAAACTAATCATAAAAAATGTTTAATGATTCGATCCCTAAGACATCTCGATCTAAGAATTAAATATGTTGGAGAAAAGATTCCACATTGGAAAGATGTAAGGGACTTGAGTAATATATAAGGGACTTGGGCTAATCCATTTATCGCCAATTGGTTTTAAGTTGGAAGACCAAGAAACTTATCTTGGTATCAGAGCGGGCCCACATCCTGATCCATTAATCCGGCCCAGACAGTGGCCCGATCATCCCACAAACTGATGGCCCAAGAAGGCTCAATTCTTTCGAGATTGCTAAAGAATAAAAAGCATTGTCTCGGAGGGAGAATGATAGATTCTTCGAGATTAATGGTTATACGCACCATTATCTCGAGGGAGGGTGTTGGAGAGAAGATCGCACATTGGAAAGATGTAAGGGACTTAAGTAATATATAAGAGACTTGGGTCAATCCATTTATTGCCAATAAAGCAAGTTTCATGTGTTTAGTTTTATTACTTATGTTGATCAAATAAATAAACCCTATTATGTAAAAGATGAAATTCTGAATTGAATTATCACCTTAATATGAATATAACGATCCCTTGACATATTAATTAATATTATAGTTATGTGGCTACAACGATCCCTTGACATATTTATATTATAGTTATGTGGCTACCTGCTAATGAGCACCAGTGCGTATAATGTTTCAAGTTATGAGAGAACAAATAAATTGAGAATGTAAATACATATGAAAAGGTTAGTTGCAAGGAAAAAAAACATATGAAAAGGTTCACTTTTGTGTCATACGAATGTGGATTCCACGTAAATGCATCCGGGAAACGTGTCGATCCCTGCATGATTTAGTTACCGAATCGAATATAATACGTCTCTGCGATTGGGGAACTATATGCTTACACAAATTCCCTCTGACAAAGTCTGGCAGATTATCAGACTTTTTTTACGTAAAAATATTCTTCGTAAATCTAATTAAATAATTTCAGCTCTTTCAGTATGATTCACATACCAAATTCGAGCTGAACCATGCATCTTGTCGGGCGTCTATTTTTTTTTGATAAATTCGTATCCTAATATTACAAATTTATCCTTTGTCAAAAAAATATTACAAATTTATCGTAGTTATTTAGTTTTATTTATTTATCGGTGGAAGCAAAAGTTAGTGTTCACTCAGTATGATAGGATTTTTTTGGGGGTAAACATATATTATAGGACTTATTACGTCTGAATGTTAGGAGCTATCCAAATAAAAATGTATGGGATGTATTAACTATTACATACTTTTGTACTGATATAGTTGTATATTAGAGACATAGAGGAATTTTAAATTAGAGAATTTCAGGACCTGAGATCTAGTAAATTATCCTAAGATCGAAATGTTGGGGCTATACATCTACATAGAAACTTGTGTGTCTATATATGTGTAAACATAAATATTAAACTCAAGATAATATATGTTTTAGGGGTGGGTTTAAACAGAAACGCATGAGGAAGAAATAAAGAAAGTGGAAGTGGGTCAAAAGTGTGGGTGCGTTTTTGGGTAGTAAAGAGAAATGGGAAAAGAGGGCAACAAATCCAAATGGTCATCTAATCACCCTCCAGCAATTTCATTTCCACACACAAACTTTTGGGTCTACACAAAAGTTCTCGTCTTTTGATTTTCCTTTTTCTGATGAAAATTGCAGTATTTGGGCAATCTTATTGGCTTGAGGTCGTCTCTTATAACTGTTGTGACGTCTGTGTACATATCAGAAATATATTTCACTAGTTGTAGTCCAAGTCTTGTTTTGTTTTTCTTTATCTTTCTATGGTGATGTTTATCAAATGTATATTGTGAGGATTTTTCCAACATTATTTGTATTTGTTATTAAAGGCCTTTTTATATTAATGACTGAACCGACAAAAAAAGAAAGAAAAAGATTGTAACAATTCAAGAAAAGGAACCTAAAATGTTTTGGTCAAAGAATCTTTTTCAACAAGACAACAGTTCTGAATCTCTTTTGTCATGTCCAGTAATGTAACCAAATCGTTTGTTACAGTATTATTAAACTTTTAATATGAGAATGTTAATCCAGTCTGTTGTTGCTGACGATTAAAAAAAATCAAGAGTTATTTAGGTGATGTGAGATGCAAATACTCATGTATCAAACTAACTTCGCATATATATGATATTTTCTTCCTTTTGATACTGAACATGTTAATTAATAGTATAACCGGTTATAATTATATGAAACTAAGTTTAAATATATATGTATAAAATGTTAAAAGTGTAAATAAAGAAATTTTATCTTTCATGGATAGTAAACTAAGAAGATTATGTTCCCAATGTTGCTAAGTTTATGTTTCCACCTGCATCAATCGTCAGACTTTCTCAGAGCACATAAGCAGCACCTGACTTCACATCATCCTCATTTATATGTGATATATAACTGTCATCAAAATTATACCATTTATTCTCATCCAAAAGCTGCAGACAGAATCAAAAGCAAAGTAAGAAACTCAGAAGCAGATGAACATATTCAAAACCAACAACCATTTGGTGAACTAAAAGCTGACCTTGATATGTGCGGTGTAGTGTGGGATATATATTTCAGATACATTCAGTTACCCGAAATAGTTGTACAGCGCTCGTCTGTTATGCTTGCGGATATCGCAGATCGTTAAGAGCCAAGTACAGTTTAGATGTAGAAAGTGGATCCGATAGTAAACATGTGTAGATATCATATCATTGTTTCTAACGTTCTTTGATGCAGGAGGCTCCTTGTGGGAACTTTGCAACACACTTCTTCTGTCACTTGTGTGCCATTTGCCAAGAATACAGAGAGATCCGAGAACGTGGCTCGAATCCTCCCGACATGAAGATATCTATTACTGACGCTCCTTTGGTTCAGACCATGGAATCACCTAACTGATCACTTTTGTCTCATTGAGTTTTCAGTTCTCTTGTAAAAGACATGTTTCTTGTCATCTGACTTTTGCAATTTATTTTGAAAAGTTTGATGAGTAAAGTATAACTTTCTAGGTTCTATATAAGTTTATCAAAAGTATATAAAAAAAAAGTTAAAGCATTCGGATTCTACATCTTGAAACAAAACGGTAATAGCTAAGGATACTACTTGATTCCATAGAGCAGGCAGCTGTTTATTCTTCTACATACACAGCTGAAGGATAGAAGACCGCTGAATCATGTTTTCAATCCTGTAAAGTCTTTTAAGTGGTCACAAGATGAGGAGCTCCTGATCGAGGTAGGACACAAGAGTATGTTACATACTTTGCACTGTCCACAAGCACGACAACAAAAACTCGGGACAGTGATTTTGGTCCCCCAATCATCCCATCGATATCTCCATCACCACCTTCTCTGGGATCAACAAGCACTGACACAACCATTGATGAAGCGGGCTTGATTTCTTTGCTAGAGCTGTTTCTTTGGTGCTCTTTGGTGAAATTATAATCTGATCCTGGGAGTGGAATCGGCAGACCACGAAGGGTTCTTCTGTTCTTTCGCCTGTGTGTGTCTGTGGCGTTCTTACTGTGTTCAGCAGATACGTTGGCTGCTGGAGATGCAGGAATAATGGCTCCAGAGGTTGATGAGACATCGAACTGAAACACTTCAGTGCACATCCCTGAGCTAAACATTGGCCCTGCAGATGAGTCATATAATGAAAACAGGTTTACTTTATACTGAGAACAAAAACCCAAAATACAACCCTTAAAGCTATTATGTCTATAGCTTCTGCAACAGAAAGACAAAAGTCACTTGATCTACTCTTTTTAATCTCTATGAGTAACTATTTCATATGTTACTCATTCGTGCTTACTGTTTAGCATCTATCCTGATTATGTTATGCATTTACTCTTAACCAGAGATTGAAGGTTGTTCGAGTGTCAAGAAGAAAGATATGATAAGGACTAGTATGCCTACAATGTGGTCTTCCTACATAATCAAGTCAAGGGAACAGAAAGTAACATCAGAAACCCATCATTACCTGCAACACCTTCACGAAACCATTGCTGCATTTCACCATTTGCTGCTTTTGTTTTGATTTGGTCTTTCAGAGTATCAGCAACGCCAGAGGATAAGGCTTTCTGTTTTTCAGCCTTGGATCTATAGAGATGCTTAGTCATATCCTCCATCTTTCCCACGTCAGGTAGAGGCAGTGCAGGGTGATAATCTTTAGTAATCACCGGGTCAGCTTTCCTCTCATTTGATTCAGAAGCCTTTCGTGAAGCCACCGCTTTCTCACTGGCCAATATAGAATTAATAATCAAATTCCCATCAATCTTCACAAGCTTGTCATTCCTCGGAACAAAGAGTGATGCAACCAGAGGCTCGCTACCATTTCCAGGAGGTACAGAGTTCTCTGTTGCAGATATATTTTTCCCTGAACCTCTCCCGCAATGCATCACATTACTATTAGAAACCCCAGAACCAGCACCGCTACGAGATGTATCCAAAACCCTATTCCTATGCTGGCTATAAATCTGGTCAGTAACATAATTAGATCTGTAGTTCCCATAAAAAGCACCACTAATTCCTCCGTAATTAACGTTCACAACTGGAGCCAAAGCACCAAACAAAAACAGACAAAACAGAAGACCCAAAAAACTAATACTTGCAACCTTCTTAGTTTTGGTCTCACTCTTCTTACTCTCAGACTTCTTCCCCTTGGATGATCCAAGAGGATTCTGTGGTTTCAACCTAGGAATAGGAATCAAAGGCACTTGAGAACCTTGTTGCTTCACCATGTAAGGAGGACAAGGCATCCACGGATAAGCCATTGGTGCCATTGGCGGATACATTCCCATAGGAGGCGGAGGACACATCCCATTCCCCCCTAGTTGCTGCCTCAAAGTTGCATTCTCAGCCATGAAATAAGATATCTTCCCGTTCAAGTCCGTGATAGTAGAATGCATATGCCTAACCTTCTCCTCAAGCTCCTCAACGTAATGCTTCTTCCTCTGCCTTGAAAGCTGCGCACTTTCACGGTTTCTCACAAGTCTTGCTTTCTTCTTCTCATCGTCTTCACCCGTTACGCCACTCACGTCTCCTTCCTCTCCCGATCTCCTGTACTTACTGTTCCTAGATTCGTCACTCATATCCTCCTCGATCTCCTTCTTCCTCTTGGTAACAGACGTCGTAGCAGCTTCCTCCACCTTAACCTTCTGATCCACCACGACGTTCGTAGCTTCGGAGACATCGGAACCGCAATTACCCGACCCCTGAGACGACAACGGAGTACTCTTATCGGCATCTTTGGGAGCACAATCGCCGGAGACTCCAGAGCCTTCAGACTCCGGCGTGAAATCTCCGAACTGCTCTTGGTGAGAAGCGTTTCCGGGGATGAGGAACGTCTCGTTCTCGGCGGGTAAGTAGAGATCGTCCATACCGTCGAAAGTGAGCTCGAAGTCGCCGTCGATTGGGAAACCTAGATCGGACATAAGTTCGCCGATCGGAGTCTGATCGGAGACGGGATGGTGAAATTGGTCGTCGAAGGGAGGGATTGAGAATGAATCGAAGACGGAGGAAGGTGGCGGCGGCGGCGGCTCCTCTGTGAATGATTGAGCCATTAGGGTTAGGGTTTCAGAATTGGGGATGGAGACGGAGAGATTTATGCGGTATCAAGGCACGGGAAGAGGACGGGGGTTTAAAGACAAAAGCAGGTAGCTTTGCGTTTTTTTTTTTTTGTTCACTCTCCGGCGCGTGGCTCACGCTCCGGAATCGCACTCGCTAGCTTGCTAGTGATTATGGAAACAATATTCAGATTATATAACAATATAACCAAAGATAATAAAGAGAAATACTAGGTTAGCTTTAAAAAAGTTTGTCACAAAATAACTAAATCAAATTTTATTAAAAATATAAATATAAATTTGTATTTTTTATTAACTAATCTATATTATTAATTTAGATTTAAAGTTTAGAGTTACGTGGTGAAATTTTGTTGATGTAGTTTAAAATTAAGAGAAATGAAAATTTTTTAATTAAAGAAGTCTAAGTCGGTCAATTTTTTAACACTATTTTATAGCAGAAACTTTTTAAAAAAATTAATAGAATTAACAAATAAATAAATCTAGAAAATAATTAAAATAATCCTTTTAACTTTTTTATTATTACTAGCTAATATCTTTTGTGTGATGTGATAGTAGATTTTCTGATATTGTATTTGTTTTTTTTTTCATTAATGCTTCACAAGTGTATTGAATTTAATTGACTCAGAGAACAAATGGTAGATTTCATTTATTGAGTTTTAGACAGTGATTCAATGCAAATTCAGAATATATGGAAAGTAATTTACATAGTTAATTACTACATCAATTTTTTGTGCTTTGATTCCTTTTTTGTTTGGTTTCTTGTTATTTGTTTTTGTAATCATTATTTATATTTCAACAATGTTACATAATCATATCATTTTCAAGCATTTTTTTATTTTTAATAGAAAAACATTATAATAAAAAAGAGATTTTTCCAATGTATTTTTAAAACTAAAATTAAAAAGTACAAGAATGATATCCATTCATCTGTAAATAAAAGGAATAACAATTTCTATCTTAGAAGAAGAAATAAAAATAAGTTTGAATATTTTATTTCTAAAATGCTATTATATATGTAAATATAGGAGTAGGTTCAAGATCTTATAACACTTATCCAAAGTGGGATGGATATTTGTTTTGATGCGAGAAAAGAGGTCTGAGTTCTTCAGCATACATTAGAAGTTTAGAACACAAATACAAAGTCAAATGAAACTAATTTTGAGAGACGACAAAGGATAGTCTATAAGCTCTTCACCATACTTGCATAAATGAGCTAGATGATCGCATAGCAGATCATATGCATTGGTTTGACGTTTTTCTTAGAAGTAGTTCATCAGTTTGGTAGCAATACTTGTAGTGTTTGACTTTGAGCTTCTATCTTTGAAACAGAACACCTCCATAATGAATAGCGCTACATATGTACTCAGTTCTGAAGTGTTCATAATATTTAGATCTTTCGTGCATTTATAATGTTGATTGTTTATATATTTTAATGATTGTATCGTTACAATTAGATGTCTTTATTGTATTTTAGCTTTGTGCTTTTGAAAAGAACAAGAAAACGTTTGATTCAAATTAGACTGAAAATGAGAAACGCGAGTATGAAACAATCGATAGAGGAAGAGCGTGGTGGGAGCACTAAGTGACTGGTGTCACATGATAAACACGTTGACTGCATTTTGTTGGAGTGAAGTAAAGGTTTTGTTTACTGCCTATCTCTCTCGAAACTTCCCTCTCTTTATGAAATCAAAAAACTTTAAAATAATGCCATCTTATCGCTTCACGTTCTAAACTCCAAGTGTGTGTTGTTTTTGAGTCTCTTCTCCGTTACGTTTGTCTCCTTTACAATTAATGACAAAACATGTCTATTTCTAAAGCTGTTCTTCTTTTAGCTAATGAATGAAAAACAAGTTTTTCCTTTTTTTTTTTAGAGTGGTAGTTTTTTTTGGTAGAGGTTGAAAGTGTTGTTATACATAATTTGAAAAGAAAGAGAAAGTGTGCGAAAAACACACAATCTCTGAATAGTTTATCAAATCAAGAAACTCAAAAAAAATACAAAAGAATGGGATCAACTTAAAAAGGGAATGATTATTAATAAGAGTAATTTGCACGGTCTGATCAGATCAATGATAATGATTTGTTTTTAACATTTTTTAAAGTCTTCTTATAACCGAATTGGCAAACCATTCAAATACGATATAAGAATATTTCACTGACATTACGTAATTATATATCCTCTTGGAAACTTCTAGGCAGATCACTCACATTATGTGAAGGATACAGTTCGAGATGAGAAAGACAGATATTGTTCTATATCATAGTTTGATGGGCCGGTTCACTGTGGACATAACCGGTATTGGACTAAAACTTATGGAACTGGTTTTTTAGGCGCCACAAGTTATTATTCATTCAGATGATATTTGTGACAAAAAAAAATCAGATGATATTAAGTTTCTAAGATTGTAGTGTAGTGATTAAATCTGATTTTATTGTTCTATGGATACTTGGTTCGAATTAGTCAAAGAACAATAATAATTTTTGGCTTTAGGTGCCATAATATATAGCGGGGTAGGCTTGGATGTGGATCCCGTGAATACCTTGTATTGCATGGAAGATAGAGAGCAATTACATTCGAGTTAGGCCTTCCTAAATGGCCGAAAAACATTTTGGAGGCCTAATTAAAACCATATGATAAAAATCTAAGTCTCTTTCAAACAGGGAGATTTGTACAATACTATATAGCTTTGGACATATCTAGTTTGCACAAACATAAGTCATAGAAACCTTTAAAGAATGTTTGAATTAAAATTTCACTAATTAAATACATCGTGGTATATAGAGAAGTTGTATTTTAAAATTATGTTGTATTGATTCTTCATCTGAAACTATTTGTTTGGAGGATGAATTCTACTCCTAACAAGGGTGAAAATCAAGTTTTTAAGAATGGTCACATACAGGCAAAAAAGAACCATATACCCAAAACGAAGGTAGTAATAATAAAAAACACACACGCAAGTCTAGTAAATACAAATGATGATAACATCATACAAACAAGAGTAAAATCATCATTTGCTTTTTTTTTGAAAAATTTACACGAATAATACGTTATTAAAACCTGACGAAAAATGCAGATTACAAAGATAATCCCACCATACAATATTAAACTGTATTACTTTCATAAGAGATTTAAGTTAAATAATTCAAATCTCATTTAATTTTCAGCAGGGAACAGCTTAAGAACCTTCATACCACCATCTCCATTACCATATTCCGAATCTTCATACCTCAGATTACGAACCACTTGGTTCTGCTGTGTAACCACGTGTTTACCTATATAAGGGTTCATCAACGGAGACGGCATCAAGTACTCATGGCTCAAGAAATGCGCCGGAACCGGCGAGCTCGCGAAGAGCCTGTCGGTGGCTGAGTCAGAGACGATGACGTGTCCTCCGGAGACTCCATTACCGTTTCCACCTTGCATTCTCCTAAGGTAGAGACGGTACTTCTGGAGATGACTCGCAACGTTCTCTCTCGTCAACCCTTCAACGCTCATCAGCTGCATTATCGTCTTAGGAACTGCGTTCTTGATCCCTAAATGACCAACCGCGTCCACGAAACGCTTGTGCAGCTGCGGCGTCCATACTAAACGCGGCCGTTTCAGCGTCCTAGCTGGCTCGTCTCCTCCTCCTCCTGAGCCGAGATCAGCTGATGAGTCTCCAGCGAAGTCAGTATTCATCATAGTTGGAGTGGCGGTGGGCTGAAGCTTCTGATGGTACATGGCGGCTGTTCTCTTCGGTGAGGAGTGAATGTGATTGTTGTGGCTTCCTATTTGGAAAGCAAGGGCTAGGTGAGGAGTGATTAAGGTTTGAGAGATGGGTATGAGCTCTTCCGGCGAAGGAAGCTCCTCCTCCCATCTGACAAACCAGTTCGGAGTCTCCTCTCTCATCTCTTACGACGGTGACAGTTGCTGGATGTGACGACGGAGGAGAGAGAGGTTCGAGGTTGATCTTTAAGGAAGAAGAACAAAGTAGTTAATTATGATTTTTTTTACTAAATATATATATAGAGATAAGGAGAGTGATTGGCTGATTCCTTTTCTATAGAATAATGTGTTAATGGAGTTATGGAACTAGAATAGATTATTCTTTTTATAAAAAAATACAAATAAGGACAAGAAAAGTCGAATTATATTGTTAAGCATATATATCTGTCATTGTCATATATGGTTCGGTTCATGGCGTCCAAATTGCCAGATCTATGTTCATGTTTGCCTCAAGTTCTTTATTTATTTATTTATTTACTTTTGTAGTCGTGATCAAGTTGTGATTATTCTTATTTGAAAAAACTTGTATAAGATAAGGTGTGGAGTATTAAATTTTTGTGATCTCTTTCGTTGTTAATATTTTATTAAAGATTAGATCGCATACAAATGCGCCAACAGTTGAGCCGACATCATTTTAATAAAAGTTATCGTGAGTCTTATCTTATTATATAAACGAAGGCGCCATAGAAGCTCACGATAGAAAGAAGAAATCTATATTCAAATAACAATATCACCTTGATAACTATAGCTCCGAATCTTTCGCTAAATTTTAGAAGAATAATATTATCGAGGAAGAAAAGCATAAATTTAATTTCCTTAAATGCGATAAAAACCGGAAAATTGAAGACGACAAAAACAGTAGGGTTTGCTTTTTGTCTTGTTCGGATCTGTCACTGTCTTATGTGTTTCGGAGTTATGGTCCGAAAGATTCTTGCCTTTCCACGTGACACGTGTCATTTCACGCGCCGATGTTGTGCGTGGAGTTTTTAAGAAACAGCACCCTGTCGTACAATTGGTCTGTCGTACGCATGAGATTCCACACTAGCAGTAGCAGGCATGGATTAGGTTAGCTAACTTTTAAAACAATTACTATTAAATTAACTTCCGTTTAGTGGGTTTAACCATGCGTATACTATATAGCTTTTCCATGTAACTATCAATCTGTACAAGTGATCTCTTTTGAATTTATTACTCTGAAATGTTTTTACAAATGTGTATCCTTGTTAATACGGAATAGAAGAAAAGTTAATGATATATTTTAGTATATATTTTAGAACAAAAGAAAAAGGTTAATTATATTGGAATCATGTTATTCTATAAATAAACTAGTAGTATTAGATACAGAGTGTAACAAAAAGGTATGGGTCGATAGTGGGACTTGTGCTGCAATCTGCATTAACAAATCAAATACTAGCTTTTTAGGTATAAACTATTCATTAGAGTAGTGTGAATGATTAATATTCCAATTTTAGGTTCGGCGTGTAATATGAAAATAAGAATGCTTATTCTGAGACATCGAAATTCTACAGTTTTGTCCGATTCAAAAAGTTAACTTCAGTTCCATTTCGTTTAAACGATTTCTTATAATTTTTGTTTTAGCTTGAGCTTAGCTGAAAGACAAAAAGAAAATTGAACGAATTTTTATAATATTAAAAATTTAAGTTTGAGAAATATTTTAGGATAACTACAAAAAAATTGTCACAGAAATAATATTCAATGAAAAGTTGACCAAAACAAAATTTATTAAAGAGTGTATAAATGCATTTATATCTTTTGAGTTAACTAATCTAAAATTAAGATTTAGAGTTATGAGGTACGGTTTTGGATTTTAAAATTTTAAAATTTCAAAAAACAAAATTAAAATCAAAATTTTCAAAATTTCGGTCATTTTTTGTTGAATGATATTTTTGTGATTTTTTTTAACTATTCGAGAGAATTGGTCGTTTAAGTAAGTATGTATGTATTATTAAAACTAAATGTGAATCCTAAATAAAAATATATCCAATCCACTCGGAAATTTGAGTTAATTCACTTTTTTACAGAACTAAACAATGGAACGTGGATTCATGAACGCTTCTAATACAAAATGATTTGGATTGTATCTATTACGCCGTTTATGGAATATCTTATTCTAATTTATCCAGTTTATCATATGTGGGTGTTTGAGCCTAAACCAAATTCGATTAAAATATTTAAAATAATCATTTATCCCAAATAAAAAGAGTTTCCTAAAACACCATTTTGAGTGAAAGTTAATCTAGAACTCAAAATTCACTAGTGGTAAAATCAAAACATATTTCACTATATGAAACAGATGAAGCATCTTCGGCCGCCGACGTTAACTGTATCGAAGTAATCTAGTGGCCAACCCTCCAGCACCATCGTCTACTCTATATTATAGAAAATGGAGACAATACGGAATCTCTTGCGAAGTCACTTCTTAAGACAAGAAGTGAAACCAAACAAAAGTTGTCCCCTTGATTTCATTTGCACCTGTTTATTTTGGACTTTAACAAGCTCCATAATTAAGAAGCCAGAGAAGCTACCGGATACATTGTTTTCTGCAATATCATCTACTGAAAAATCATTGAACTTTTTTTTTCAAAACCAAAAACAGCAACTTACAAAAACGTTTAAAATTCTCAAAAGAGTTGAGAGAAAGAGAATGATGTAAAGCAAGGAATCTTTTCTTTTCTTTATTGAGGGAAAGAACAAGTTAATTCATGAACCATGTGATGCCCATATCCGCTTCTATGTATAAGTATCCTTTAGGTTGATTGATACCTACCAACCATTCAATCAAAGAAACACGGTAATGATGTTTTTTTATTAGACATGCAATGATTTCCTATATGTTTAGTAGTATATAATGATGTTAATTAACTAGCGAGTTGACGTTAATATAAAAAGTTCGTTCTGATAGAAACAAAGTTAACGAATTATGTTTACACCCAAAAGAACTAGAGACGTATGTACAACTGTTGCCAGACTCAACCAATTATTATAGCTCAAATGAACTGTGCGTTTGAATCAGGTTCATGTATATCCGTTTTGATGAATGTAATGTTAACAACGATATGTAACATACATTTTTTTGTTTATATAGAGAAAATACTAAGCTCGGAATTTTTTTGGTAAGGAACACATGGTTAGTTGCATTGATGATTCCAAATATTACTAGATAACAGCAATTTCTTTTTCTTTATCCACCAAAAATATCACACTCACATTCAAAAATAATTAATTAAGAAAATTGTAAGTAATTAGAAAACTCTCTCACCCACGTCCTAGTTGTCACCGTCCTTGCTCATTTAGATGATGCTTCTCCAGCGGTCAGGGGAGCGAGCTTTCTCTTTTTCCTTTAAATACTTTTTGACTTCCTCTCTATTTGTTGTTGGCCGTGACAATTATGATGAAAAATTAAGTTCTTAGTTGTTCGGATTTGGTGTTTCTGGTGCGCTGATTTTTAGTCTGTTTTTTTTTTTTGAGAAATTGCTAAAAATAATATAGGTTAAGTACCACTTTGTAAAAATACACATTATCAAAAATATATTAACATTTGGGTTTATAATTCATTGATTATTGTTTAGGTTTAGTGTTAAATGGGTGAAGTTGAGTTTTTAATTTTTTTTAAAATATTTAAGACAATTTTCATCAAAAATTAAGGTTTGAAAATAGTCATTCATTAAAGATAATTTTATAAAGTGATATCAAACTTAGGGTAAAAATGAAATTTTCCTTTTTTTCTAGTGTAACATTGACATTACTTGTAATTTTCAGTTTTTTTTTTTAAATTATCTCTATAACCGATGTCACAAATGATACAATTGTATAAAATTTAATATTTTACTAGAAAGGAATTTTAATTTGTGCACTATCGATCATCTCAGAGAGCTATATGACTGTGTGGCTTTGGGCTTCTATATATTCTTTTTGTATTTAGGGCCCAAGTTTTAAAGTAAGACATTCATGAGCTAGTTCCTGCCCCAAAGGAAGGTTCTTTTGTGAAATCCAGAGACTGTTTTTATTCCTTTAATTTTGTCAGCCAGATTTGGTTAGGTAAGGATCAAGAAAATAGAGAAATGATTGTTTTTTTCTGTATTATACATATGTAGTATGTATTTTCTGGTCGTTGACAAAATATGATAAATTAGTAAATATAGACCCCTTAACATATTTATTAAAAAAACAAATTTATTAATTATAGTTGTTTAGTAATCATTTTCTTAACACCCATGATCAATTCTCTTTTGCATATTTGTTATCGAACTCCAACACGTCACATGCATTATCAAATATGAATTTTTCACTCTGAGATCTTGATCAACTATCTCTGATCTGGTGGGACAAGTTAAGAGACTTGTACAAATGATTCAATAAATTTGGAAAAGTAGACATAAGTGGGCCGGCATTGGGTAAAAACTGGGCTCATAATGGTCTAAAGAATGTTGTCAGTCAACTACCTCTTAAATAATTTGATTCTGGCTATTATTATTTGACATTTAATTTAATTCAGTATGTTTTTTTGTTCATACGTTTAGTAAGTTGTTTGTATTTTCGTACTAATGTTTTCTTACAGATGAAATCTAGCAGTATCTATGTAGTCTCTACACGTTACAATCTGTCTATACTATACTAATATTATACTAAATCATTTAAATTTATTTTGAAATTTTTATGAAAATAATTCTATATGTTGGTGTAAATTAACTGAGTTATTATTATTATTTTTAATACTTTTACTGACGCAAATACTTTAAAATAGAAAAACTTTTTATTGATAAAAAATGATTGGACCCTTGGAGGAGGATTTGTCATATTCTGTTTGTGGATGAAAACGATTTATCTAAAACCCTTCTTAATAATGCTAAAATTCATTATGTCAATTTTCTAAGTTGGAGAATATATATATATATATTTAATATACAGCAAGACCGCAGTCTTTTTCTACGGCCCCTACTAATTAGATTAATTTAAACTTATAATGTTTAACGTTTGGTACTTTTGACCTGTCTTGTAATTAACAAATAATTAAACATATAAAACCAAACAAAATACCCAAAGAAAGAATTTTAGGAACAATAAAAAAAAGGGGTAAAGAGAAGACAGGTCAGCGAGAGGCTTAGGTAGAAAGAATCCTAAACGAAAACACCAAGACGACGACGAAGATACAGAGCAGAGACTAGAAGAAGACGAAGAAGAAGAAGAAAAGCTGAAGATTTTCATCTTCTGTAATGAAAGGTTCGTGCTTTCTTCATTATCAGATCTCCTTCTTGTTACCCATCTGATAAAAACCCTAGCTTTCCCCAATTGTCTCTCCCTTTCACATTGAATTTGCTTCTCTAGAACTGGGTTTTACACTGTTTGATTCATCCTTTCTCCTCTTTGAATCAGCATTAGCTTTATTTATAGACTTAAGAAAGACCTGAACTTTATATTGAATTGAATTTTACTTGGTGATACTGCCCTATTAACTTCAAATTTTAAAGCTTTATTGATTCTTCATTCTCACTATCTGCTTTAGATTTGCTCTGTTCGATAAGACTGAAGTACTACTTTCTTCCCTGTAATAGAAACAGTTATTGCAAAGACAATGGCATGTTCTGTAATGATTGTTCATTCTCACTATCTGTTTTAGATTTGCTATGTTCATCCCATCCAAGGCTGGAAGTAAAGTGCTCTCTTCTCTGTTATTGCAAAGACTAACAGGTTCTGTAATGATTTTATTTTAATGTTTTGGAGCTCATTTTCTCTTACAGGTAAATCACCAGACCTTGAATCCACCGGGTCTGGTACAACTACAAAGCGATCAAGCGTTTCATCAGGAAGTCGATCTCGTATCCGACGAGATTTCCTCACCAGGTTTACTGACAGCGAGCATTTCACTGACAAGCTTGAAGATTGGTTTGCTTTATTATTACAAAACTCAGAGAGGGATGGACCGGTTTTCGAGCCTCCTTTTGAGCTTGTTGAGTTACAAAAGTTCGATTACGCGTTGGAAGGAGTTTCTTTCCAGCAGCTAACTCGAATGCCTAATGCTGTTTATGCTTCAACGTCTGCTTCTGTGGAGGCAAATGCGTATCTAGCAATAGAGGATTTTCTACACGCGACTGTTAATAGCTTGTGGGAGGCGTTTTGGAGTCAGGACGAGCCTGTTCCTTTCGCTGTAGGTTGTTTGTACAATCAGAATCTGAAGTTTTACCAAGCTGAGCAAGCTTTAGCTCTTGGGAAGCTTGAAGATCTTTCTGCAACTGGTGTTCTGCTGAAAAATCCTCGACATCCACACGGGAAGTGGGATCACATTCTTGAGCTTGCTCTTCTAAGGCCTGACCTAGGAAGCTTTGCGTTGGAGAGTGATCATTCGCCTTCCTTGCCTGTCTTAGGCGAGGCTCTTTTCTATGCTCTCCGCATACTCATCGCAAGAAGTGTGAGCCGTTTAGATTTTTCACAAAGCTCAAACTGTGTTTTCATTCTTCTCGTTGATACACAATACGGTGGTGTTGTGAAAGTTGAAGGGGACGTAAGTAAACTGGATTTCGACGTGAACAATGTTTATGACTGCGCTGCGGAATGGATTCAGAAGCATTCCAAGATCTCAGTGTCGCCCGTTGACAGGATATGGAACAAGCTGGGGAATGCAAACTGGGGAGACATTGGTGCTTTGCAGGTAGTCTTTGCCACTTACCACAGTATAATGCAGTATTTTGGGCCACCTAGGCACTCCATTGAAGACTTAGCTGCTGACCATAGCTCTCGACTTCACTCAAGACGACAGGAGAGGCAGTTGGGGGATACTAGTCTCAGTGAAAATGGTATGTTTAGGTTCCAGCAAAGAACCATGTCTCCTGAAATTGTCGAAGTTCAAGAAGAATCAACCAATATTGAGCCTGAACCTTCGATGAAACTGGAAGTTGGATCGGTTCTGTGGTTGGAGGATTCAAACTATCAAAAAGGCTATCAGATTAACCAAGTGTTGACTAATGGAACTCTTCCGTATCATATCGCATCACCAGTAGATGACGCAGAAAGGTCTGTGTTTCTGTATGTTGGTTCTCCTCCTTCACAGCTTGAGCCAGCTTGGGAAGACATGAACCTGTGGTATCAGGTACAAAGACAGACTAAAATATTAAGTATTATGAAACAGAGAGGACTTTCTAGCAAGTACTTGCCACAGCTACATGGTTCTGGTCGGATCATTCACCCAGGACAATGTCAGAAACCAAGTTCAGGGGGACGATGTGATCATCCTTGGTGCGGAACTCCCATTCTTGTGACCACTCCTGTTGGTGAGACAGTAGCTGACTTGGTGAATGAGGGCCGTTTTGGTCCAGAAGAAGCTATCAGATGTTGCCATGATTGCTTATCTGCACTTTCTTCCTCCTCTTCAGCTGGAATTCGCCATGGGGATATCCGACCAGAGAATGTAGTGTATGTCACTTCAGGTGTAAGACATCCTTACTTTGTACTCATTGGTTGGGGTCACGCGGTGCTTGAGGATAGAGATAGACCAGCAATGAATCTTCACTTCTCCTCGACTTACGCACTCCAGGAAGGGAAACTTTGTGCTGCCTCAGATGCAGAGAGCTTGATATACATGCTTTACTTCTGTTCTGGGGACTTGCCTGATTTGGATTCGGTTGAAGGAGCTCTTCAATGGAGAGAAACCTCTTGGTCCAAAAGATTGATACAGCAGAAGCTAGGTGATGTCTCGACCATTTTAAAAGCGTTTTCTGACTACGTTGACAGTCTATGTGGGACACCATATCCTTTGGATTACGATATTTGGTTAAGAAGATTAAAGAGGAATCTTTCAGAAGATCATGGAAAAGAAATCGAAACTTCATGCTAAGCTCTCATCAATCTGGTAATGTGAGTCCTTATATAAACATTCTTTCAGGTGCTCTCTGCTTAACCTGTCCGAGACTATGAGACGTATCCTACGGTTTTGCCAAGTCTGAGAAGATTGGGGCCTTGTTCTGTTCTTGTACAGGACCTTTGGAATGGATTAGATTCTGTGTTTGCCTTCGCTGTTAATGTTATGTACCTGTTCATCAGTATTATTATTACCATCTTGATTCTTGAGAGATTCCTCTATTATTTCATTGTAATGACTAATGAGTATTGTAAAGCTGAGAGCATTTGTTCCCATACGTTATTTTTTATTATCTGCTTCGGCTCCGTTTGTGAATAACCTTGCAACGCAAGAAACGACCATGCAATAGTCTACATTTTGATCCTTCTCCTATGCTTTTCTCTGATCCGAAAAGTATACTCGTTGAAGACAAAAGTGTATGGCTTTAGAAGTAAGAAAGTAGTTTACACAAGTAATCAAAGATTTTTTTTTCAGGCGCATAGATTCCACGACAGATCTCTGTGTCTTATCTCGATCTCACATCAAACATTGTGGCCGTCTCTGCAGTTCCATCACTTAAACCTTTCTTCTTAACAGTTTCTTCGATCTTGTTGTTGTCATACTCCAGTGTCTGGAGACGTAAACCACCCTTGCTAGTTTTCCAATCTCCAACTTCCATATCCATATCATGTTTATCTCCCCGTGGTCCAAAGGCTCTGTCTAGCTCAGATGCAATGGATCCAACCTCTACATCAGGTTCCTCTGGAGCCCAGTCTCTGAAGTTGATCACTGGAGGTGGGATTCTAGCAAAGAACAACTCATATAGGTTCTTGAAGAGACCCTTTCCGTAAGGGTTCTCTTTCTTGTCATATCGGTACCTGAAATTCTCATAAGTTGTCTGCAAAAACATATCATCAGAACCAAAAGAATTTGAAAGTAAAATGCACATAAACATAAGCACAAGGATCTTGCCTGATTGGTGCAGATGAGATAGAGGTGAAAAACAGTGAGTCCACCAACAAACCAGACAACGACAAAGCAGTAAACAATAAGAACAATAAATATTGCATCGTCCGTGATGACCATTAACAACATCTTTCCGTGTGCCTCAAGTATGCTGATCCATGAGAAGACAAAGACGTACAAGCAGAGAAGTGTTGATGTTGATATAAAACATATGAAGTACGGATAGTTTCTCTGCAAAGACACAACATGTTAGATCACAGATTATACTTAAAACACTTTTTGTTTCAAGAGATTATGACAAAACTTACTAAAGCGATGCATTGGCCCACCCATGGACAATGATGATCAAATCTTTGGACACAGTTATTGCAGATGGAGCAGTGAGAGGCGCGAGGAGGACGGTAAAGCAAACAAGTATCACAGAACTTAACTTTGACAGTGTAGCCATTCACCAATATATCCTTGGTTCGAGGTAACTTTGTGTTACCGAGCTTGTTGTTTACCCACTCTGAGGATTGAGTGATCTTATCAAGCCCTTCTTCAGGTGCGTCTTTGTTTCTTGGGATAATCCCTGGGTCTCTCGATGAAGTTAAGAAGAGAAACGTAAAGTCCTGTGAAGAAGAGAAAGTAAAGAGATGCAGGGGCAACATAGCTTACAAGGCAAGTAAACAGTTAGTTAGGGTTATTACCAAGACAGTGAGCAAAAGGGAACCCATCAAGACAAGAGAGTGGAACAAAGGATATCGCTTTCCGATCATGAAAGCCATTCGAATGGAGAAAGTGACAGCAGGAGCTCCAATCATAGCTGTGGTCAGAAGAAGTGAAGATGCATCTGGACCAAAGACTAGTCTCCCTCCACAATAAAATTTCTAAAACATGAAACAAGTGATGTTTTATGTCATGCAGTAATGGTTGGATAGAACTCTTGACTATGCTAAAGAACAAACCATATCAAATGTCTTAAACCTCAGGATTACAGATGAGGAAAATGAAAATGAACCCTAATCCACCAATCTCAGCTTCCAAAACAGAGGATGACCCGTGTCTTCCAAGAAACAAGAGAAAATTTTCATGAGCTTGAAAAGGAAAGGCATATACATACATTGTTACCAGGCCAGAGCTGGTAGATCCTCTTGGGTTTAGATTCTTGAGAATACATGTTCTCGTCGTCACAAGGAGCATTATGGACATGACTGCTTTTCTTCCTCCCCATCTTCTTCTTCTTCAAGTCTCAGACTCAAAACATAAACACCATTGTCTTCTATGTCTGTTGTTGTCGCGGCCAGCGAACGAAACCGGAGATTTCAAGTCGCTGCCGCCGGTCGTTTGGCTCCTCTCCTCCTCCTCCTCTGCACCAAACTCTCTCTCCCTTGTGTTTCTAATTAAGGTTTGTTTTCAAAAGTGGTTTATCTCTCTCTCTCTCTCTTCCTTCTAAAAAAGCTTTGTCCTCAGCCATAGGAAGTTCGTCAACAACGACAACATCCATTCTCTGGAACATCCTTAACATAGCATTCTTGACAGATACGTCACCCCTAATATCTCGCAACCTTACAAAACCCTAACTTGAATACTCTCATTCTCCCGCACGCGCCATTTTCTGTTTCTAACTGTTTTTTTTTTGTACTTTGTACATGACTTGTGTTAGTCAGAATCTTTGTCAAATTTTATCTCAAAGTTCTAAAAATCTGTTATAACCAATTTTTTTTTAAAAAAAATTGATTTACGTGATTAAATCAGTTCAACCGCTATAAATAAATTTAAATTAATCTAAAATTGTTAAACTAAACAATAATAGTATAAATTTACAAATTTGTCTAATTTCTTTCGCTTTTATATATAATTTTATAATTAATCAAAATAGTTTATAATTAAACTTAAAAAGTAAAATATCAAATATAAATGTAAATGCATATAAAATCAATAAATAATTTATTAATGCTTAATTCCCAGAAAATACAACTACTTGTTAATCTCCTATAAAAAGTAGTTACCACCTAACAATTTTTTTAAACATAGGTTTTATATATTAGTCCCTTAATAGATATGTTTCACAAAACGAGCTTACTTCCCTTCATGCTCTTGATTTTTATTCAGACTAGTCTCCTAAATGCTTCACTTCAGGAGTATATTCAAAACCATAAAACACCTACTATTATTAAAACTTAGAACCCAGTAGTAGTGTATCATCACAAAAATTTGAAAGTGTGTAACACCATTCTTAAGAAAAGAATATATAATAGAATGAGATGAATCTTGCTGGTCAGATCAGAATCAAAACTGTATCTGTTCAAGGCATCCATGTTGGAGTAGCCAAGCCTTAGCCTTAGACAGCTTCTGTGGTTTCATACTTCTTGTCAGAATCTGTGTCTTTGCGACATCGGAAGTGAAAAAACTGAAGCAGAATCTGAGACAAAAGAATTAAAGGAAGTTAGAACTCAGTAGCAAAGAATGGAATCAAAGACCATGAAGGTTATGAGAGAGAGATTGTTTACAAGAAAATCGAGCACAACACATCCTCCTGCATCAACAAGCCATGGTAGATTTGGTCCAATCTTTGACCATTCGACGCTGCTCACAAGGATGCTGCAACCAAAACAAGAAAGCTTAAAAAACCACCAGAGATTCTTTAAACTCGAAGCAAGTAAAGATTTATCGGTCTTTACCTTCCTACATAAGTCATATTGCCAACTAATGCAAAGAAGAACATCAATGGATTCAATCCCTCCACATGTCCTCTCCTCATATTGAGACATATTTGGGGAAGCCTTCCACCCATGTAAATGATTGCCATTGCCCAACCCAACCACATTCCAATTTTGCTGTTTTCACCACCGTTATGTTCTGCTAAGTTGCCACTAGTGACCTGAAATAGAAGAACTCAAAATTCACATTTACGTTTTGTTGTTTTAAAGATTCAGAAAGGGTCACCTAATGTGCTAGTTTTGAGTACCTGCAGAAGCTTTCTTGCTGCTTGAACGACAAATACTCGATCAGTCTCTCCTAAAGCCATAGTTCTTGGTTCACTAAGCAAACTAGAGAGGTTGAACGTTCCAAGAAACATGAATACGGAGACCTATAAGAGAGAGAGAGAGATCAAACGTACAAAGAAAAAGTTCAGTGATGAAGGCACTTAGAATTGAGAAATTGAAACCAAGCATTGTGAAGAAGCTAACCACGCATAGCAATGACTTGGTGGAAGGAGGCATTGAAGGAGGTGAGGCATCCTCAGGAAGCAAGGGCTCCTCAAGAGTTGGTTCGCTTTGACCACGAGCCATTCTCTGAGCTAAGACAGATCCAGCTGGTGGTGTATGACTACTTGACAAAGATCTTGCTGACCTGACATAATCAAAAACGCAAAAAGCCTTAAACTTAAAACTAACTTTCTCAATGATAGTGAATCTAAATGGAAGCATTACGTGTAAAATAGTTCTCTTCCGGTAAAACTAGTCCGATGACTCCCAGGAATCATAGTGATAGGTGTGGTTTGAACGCCACAAGGAGTAGCATCAGAGCAACTATTCCTCCACCTGCTCGGATTTTTCGGATCACTGCATATGTTTGATATCCGTTCTGCTTCAACCTACACCAAACAATACATTACTCGAGAGCTATTTTAGTATCTACACATGACTAACATCCTTGAAAAAGAATCTTTAAAATAAATAGTATACCATCTGGTTTCTTCTGTTTTTCAACCGGGGGTAGATATGGCCGTAATATATAGATTGAACAAAGAGAACTGATGTAGTCACTGTATACAACTGCAAACATATCAAACCAATCAAGCAAAGAAACAAACAAGCATCGTAATAACACAGCTGCTTCAGCTCTTTTGTAACTTACCAATGCCATGTAGAACTGTGTTGGGAGCTGCAAAAGGGATTTGGAAATTCAAAGTTAGCTACGCAACTACAAAGTAACACAACAAGATTGGGTGTTCTGAAGATTCACTTACAGTAGCTGGTTCCATCAAGCAGCCAAGAAGATTGAAGATATCTCTACACAACAGACCAATCCAAATATTGTCAAATCATTACAGAGAGATGAACATGTTAAAAAGCAAAAGAACTTGTTTTGAGAATGTTTACCCAATGATCCACGTTGTTAAGAAGGCAAGAGAGAGACCTTCAGTGGATTTCTCACAGTAGTTAGTCATAATCTGTGGTATCTCAGCCACACCCCAACTGATAACACTGATGACACCAAGAGACAATGACAAAACATGTCTAACACTGCTGTGGAGAAACATCATCTTTCACAACAGCAGAAAAAGACCTGTTTAAAAACCCAAAAAAAAACACAAAACAAGTCCCTAAGTATATTGAAAGGTTGTGTCTTTTTTATTTGTGACAAGTAGAAACAAGAGTTTAGAAGATGAATAAGAGATTCTGTCAATAATGTAATTAATACAGAAAAAAAAAACTGAATATTCTCCCAAAACCACCACAAATCATCCAGGGATGGATTCAGATTCAATCAAAAGTAAATGTCTTTTCATTTAAAGTAACAGCATCGAGAAAAACGTTACACATATGCACCATTGTCAAAAAAACACTAAAGAGAAATCGATATGTTGATAGAAAGTTCATACCTTTTTTTTCCAGAAGAATCGATGGGTTTGTTTCTCTCGTTTCTCTGTTTCTCTGGTTCCTTTTGTCTTCTTATTGTTTTTACGGCGATTGATGATGATATCATGTTCTTCTGGAACACACACATACAAATCCTTTTTTTTTCTTTAATTCCATAATACAAATATTATTGATTTTTTTAAAAAAAATATTCGCATTATTGCCGTCTAATTGATTTGGTCTCTTAACTTTAGTTTTCTTCTCTGCGTTGTAATTGGTAAGCTATGTGTTTTCTTTAAGTGGGGTGGCCATAAAGTGAAAGATATTATCATACTAATTCGGAAAATTAGTATAATTACCTTAAATGAGTATATTCCATCTATCATATTATTGTGGGCGTTTTGACCATGACAAACTCTATTTTCACAGATAATTAGTATTTTCTTGGTTACTTGTGACATTTTTTTATTTTCTATATGTCCTTGTTTTTTTTTGTTGTCTTTTTGCTTGACTAATTCCAACTCAGAATGTCTAATTGCCTATTATAAATTCTAGAAAATAATCGACAGAAACTTATCTTTTGGGTCTCGCTTCCAACACAGAAAGCAACAAGCATCATTATGCACAAAGTTAAACAAACCAATAATTGAAAAAGCAAGAGAAAAAATTAGGCGTTTTCTAAACCCGTTTGATCAGATCGTTAATGCAAATATCAAATAATAATATTTTAAGTTCATAAACTTTCAAAAATATTATAAGAAAATTTGTTACAGTTTAAGTGGATGCTTTTTTTGTAAAAGGAATAAAGTTGATACAAACAGAACAAGTGTGCCTAGGGGGAGGCACCAAACTGGCACACACTTTCTAGACCTCTAAAATCCTGCATTTTATTTTATCGGTTTTATAGAAATATTTTAAACCGGCTAATTTTAATTGGCCCGGTTCAGTTCATACATGGGCCTCAAAAGTCCAATTAATGTGACATGATCATCCAAGGCCTAATATTCTCACCCTTGTATATCCAGAGACATGAACTCGCTGTGTGTTTGACCCGTTTGTGTGGCTACCACTATGTTCAACTTCTTGCATTGTAAATCATACTCTTCAAATTTGTTGTTTTATTCTTCTGCTCTTTGTTGTTTTGGCAATATTTTTACTTGAAGTTATCTGTCTGTTGATGTTTATCATTTAAGAATTTTGCAATTTTGGTGTCATAGCCTCATGACTTTATTGTTTTTTTTCTTTCTGAATAGTGTTTGGTTTAGCACCAGTTTATTTCTTGGAAGTCTTTCTCCTTATCTTCTCAATTCATTGTGCATATATATTCCTAATTAAGCAGTGTTTTTAATACTGGCCTGGTGAATCTTCTGAAGTTATTAAGTTGCTCATGGACTTGGAGTTTGTTTAGTGTCTTTATGTTGCATCATGAGAGCTCTGGAATGTCTTTAGTTGTTCTTCTCTCTGTGACAAGATCAAATGGCCGCACAGGATTCACTGGTCATCATGTTCTCCTCCGCAAGTTCACCAGAAGGAGTAGGCTCTTTCTTATCTCAATCTTTTTGTTACATACTGATGAGTAATGTATATACTATATACTATGCTGAGAATATATATTGGAACTGTAGAGGAGTGATAAGGGAAGCAGAAACACGTGGGAGAACATACCAAAGAGGAAGCACACGCGGATCTTCATGCAAACTCCCGATTCTCTTCACCAACCCATGTGGTCCCTTCCTCCCTTTGTCCCTCTTTCTCTTTTTACCATGCAAATGATTCTTTTTCTCATCAAATAAAAAGGTTTTATTTTCAATTTTATTCATTTATATAGTTCAACACCTTCTCGGTTTGTGTCATCAGACTCTACAAAAGTTGTGCATTTTTGGGAAACTTATGTTTGAGAAAGACAATGTCTTTAGTAAGAGTTTTATTTATTCTTTTTTTTTTTTTTGAAACAAAAACACAAAGAGCAAGTGAATACTAATAAAGTACAGTGTCTTGAATAAATATGACCAATGTACAAGGTTTATTCCTAGGGAATAAAACTTGATATCACATGTCCCTTCTAAAGTATTCGTAAGTAAGAAAACTATTGCTTCTTTTTACTATTGTGTCTTATTATCTTAAAGTGGCTTTTAAACTGAAGATTCCTTAAGCTACAGTTTAAAGTTGGAGTGTAACAGTTTCTTCTTTTCTTTCTTTCTCTCCCGTGTGAATAAGGGAGGGAGAGAGAGAAGATAGAACCCAAATTCATTTCATTCTCTTCACCATCTGTTGCATGCAAGTCTTCTGACTCTCCCAGATTATCTTGTTTGAAGTTAAGATGCCTACGAATATTAGAACTTATAGATCTTGAGGTGTTTAGATCCAACAGGGTTCTTATTTTTCATATCAGACATTTTTTTGTGTGTTCTCTTTTAAAAGGTGTTATATGGGTTCTCTTAGAGGAAACGTTGAAGAGCCTATCTCTCAGTCATTACCTAGTCAAAACTCTCTCTATAGCTTAAAACTCCATGAGGTTCAAACCCACTTAGGGAGCTCCGCAAAACCGTTAGGAAGCATGAACCTTGATGAGCTTCTCAAGAGTGTTTGGTCTGCTGAAGCTAATCAGCCACCAGAGGCAACAGAGGCAGGGCTCTCTCATCAAGGAAGCTTGACTTTGCCACGTGGTCTCAGCAAGAAGACAGTTGAAGAGGTTTGGAGAGACATTCAACAGGACAAGAACGGAAGCAGTGGTGAGAGGATAGATAGTAATAATAATAATAAGCAGGCTACACTTGGTGAAATCACACTTGAGGATTTGTTGTTGAAAGCTGGTGTAGTGACTGATACAATAGTCCCTCGAGATGTTGTCAACGTAGCTTCAAATGGGGAATGGGTTCAGTATCACCAGCCTCAGCATCAACATCAACAACAAGGGTTTACGGCATATCCGGTTTGTGAGATGCAAGATATGGTGTCTCTGGGTGGGTTATCTGATGCACCACAAGCGCATGGGAGGAAAAGAGTGGCTCCATCAGGAGGAGATATTGTTGAGAAGGTTGTAGAGAGGAGGCAGAAGAGGATGATCAAGAACAGAGAATCTGCTGCACGTTCAAGAGCTAGGAAACAGGTTAAATAATGAACAGGAAAACAAACACAAACTTGTTTGGTATTTGGTTTAATAATATTTGATCTTCTTTTTGTGGTGAACAGGCTTATACTCATGAGTTAGAGATAAAGGTTTCAAGCTTAGAAGAAGAAAACGAAAAACTTAGGAAGCTTAAGGTAAGTTCCTATCTCTTCTTGTCTCTATGTTGTAATTTAGTTAAAGTGGTTTCTTTATATTTTGAATATTTGATATAATGGCAGGAGGTGGAGAAGATCATGCCAAGTGAACCACCACCAGATCCTAAGTGGAAGCTCAGGCGAACAAGCTCTGCTTCTTTCTGATCTTAAGAGACTTTGGTTCTTTCTTTCTTGTTCTTGTTCTTCCTTGTGTTGGTTTATATTAGAGAGACACGCTTTGTTCTTTGTATATTGTATGTAGACTTTATTGACTCAGAACACTGTTTAAAATTACATTTCCTTAAATATGAATCGAGTTATATTCAATGTCACAACAAATATGTGTAGCACTTGTTCATTTATGAATTCAACACAGAGAATAAAATGAGTGAAACATTTTATTTTTTGTTGTAGCTACTGAAACATATTGCGAAATTACTAAAATGCCATTTAAACCAAAATCAGGTTTACGATAAGTTTTGGGCTTTTTCTGAATGTTACTTATTGGGCCCAAATAAAACACTCTCTCTCCTTCACTTTCGTTTTTTTTTTCTTTCCTTCTCCGGCGACATCTCCGGCGTATCAGTCAGTGATACCATCGATGCCACACCAAGTATCCTCCTTTGTTCGTCCACTGTCATCAGACTCTTCAACCGCCATAGCCAGTCTATGCTCAAAGGGTAACTTCCGAGAAGCTTTCCAGAGATTCGGACTCACCATCTTCTCAAACACTTCTCTCTTCACCCCATTCATCAAATCATTCGCCGCAAAACAATCTCTTACCTCTGTAAATCAGCTTCACTGCCTCCTCCTCGTCTCCGGATTCTCCTCCGACAAGTTCTTATGCAACCACCTCATGAGCCTCTACTCCAAGTTCGGAGCTTTCCCTTCCGCCGTGGCCTTGTACGAACGCATGAACAAGAAGCATTACATGTCATCCAACATACTCATCAACGGGTATGTCCGGGAAGGTGATTTGGTTGGTGCACGGAAGGTGTTTGATGAAATGTCTGATAGAAAGGTCACAACTTGGAATGCGATGATCGCGGGTTTGATACAGTATGAGTGTAACGAAGAGGGTTTGCGTTTGTTTAGAGAAATGCATGAGTTAGGGTTTTCGCCTGATGAGTACACACTTGGTAGTGTTTTTAGCGGATGTGCTGGGTTGCGGTCTGTGTTCATAGGTCAGCAGGTTCATGGCTACGCGGTTAAATACGGGCTTGAGTTGGATTCGATAGTTAGCAGTTCGTTGGCTCATATGTATATGAGAAATGGGAAGTTGCAAGATGGTCAAAATGTGATTAGGTCAATGCCTGTTCGTACTTTGGTTGCGTGGAACACACTCATCTCGGGGTACGCTCAAGAAGGGTGTCCTGAAACTGTGCTTTGTGAGTATAAGAAAATGAAAGTCTCAGGTTACAGGCCGGACCAGATCACTTTTGTAACTGTGCTTAGTTCTTGTTCTGATTTAGCGATTAGAGGTCAAGGTCAGCAGGTTCATGCGGAAGCTATTAAGATTGGGGCTAGCTCTGTTGTAGCTGTGGTGAGTTCATTGATCAGTATGTATTCGAAATGTGGGTGTCTTGAAGATGCGGCGAAAGCTTTCTCAGAACGTGGAGATGAAGATGAAGTGATGTGGAGCTCGATGATTTCTGCTTATGGGTTTCACGGACAAGGCGAAGAGGCTATCAAGCTGTTTAATACTATGGTAGAGGAAACAGAACTGGAGATCAACGAGATCACGTTTCTAAACTTGCTTTACGCGTGTAGCCATTCTGGTTTAAAAGACAAAGGACTTGAGTTGTTTGATATGATGGTTGAAAAATATGGGTTCAAGCCTAGCTTAAGGCACTATACTTGTGTGGTGGACTTGCTCGGTCGAGCAGGCAATTTAGATCAAGCCGAGGCGAAAATAAGGTCTATGGCAATAGAACCAGACACAGTTATATGGAAAACATTGTTATCTGCGTGTAGTATACACAAAAACGCAGAAATGGCACAGAGAGTCTTTGAAGAGATTCTTAAGATTGACCCTAATGACTCTTCTTGTTACGTCCTGCTTGCAAACGTTCACGCCTCAGCTAAGAGATGGCGTGATGTCTCAGAGGTGAGAAAGTCAATGAGAGATAAGAATGTGAAGAAAGAACCAGGAATCAGCTGGTTTGAACACAAAGGTGAAGTGTATAAGTTTAAGATGGGAGATCGTTCTCAGTCTCAATCAAAAGAGATCTATTCATACCTGAAAGAGCTGACTCTGGAGATGAAGCTGAAAGGGTACAAGCCTGATACAGCATCAGTGTTACATGATATGGATGATGAGGAGAAAGAATCAGACTTGGTGCAGCATAGTGAAAAGCTAGCGGTTGCATTTGCGCTCATGATATTGCCTGAAGGTGTACCCATTAGAATAATAAAAAACTTGCGAGTTTGTGGAGATTGTCATGTTGCTTTCAAGTATATATCGGTGATCAAAAACCGAGAGATCACGTTAAGAGATGGTAGTAGATTCCATCATTTTGTTAACGGGAAGTGTTCTTGCGCTGATTATTGGTAACTTGGGGGTAGCATTAAGACAAAGGTTGTGAAGGTTTTAGCCACACGACTCAGATTCTTTACACTGCGTCATTAGCTTTGTGCTAGTGTGCTTGGTTGTGTTGTTCTGACGTACCAAGAAATTAAATATTTTATCAAAATATATCTCAAACTCGAAGATACACTGGTTAGCCAAGCTTCACGAAATGTTGACTTCACATGTGTTATAAACTAAGAGTATTGTCATATTCTCTGATGACCACTCGTTTATTTTGGCACCACATCAATTTTGTAAATAAGAAGATGAAATTAGCCGTTGATAGAAACAAAGTGGCCAAATATCAGTAACGAATATTACAGATAGAACATCTGATAGATCATAGCACTATTTAGAATGATGTTGATGGTGCCAAGACAATGACCTGCTTAAATACCCTTCACATAAATTCCAAATTCTATAGTAAACTTTTCCCATCAACATTTATTTTCCATAAAGTAATCTTTTTTGTACATCACTATTTAAATATTAACATCAATTGAAAACTACAATAACAAAATTATGAAGAAGTAAACAAAAGAAGAAAACTCTCCAAATAACATCAATTAAAAGCTAAAATGACAAATGACTCTAAACCATAAACTATCATGCTAACCTTACTTCATAAATATTAATTAAATCTATATCACTAAAATTAAACCCAAATAGAAAAAGAAACATGTAACTTTATTTTTACCACGCTAGCACAAAGTCTTGAACATTTTTTTAATATTAACAAATATTAATCTACAGTACTATCTACACTCTCATTTTGCGTGTATATATAATCCATCTTTAGGACAGAACCCACCGAAAGCTCCACAAACTCTCCATTAAAAACAAAAAGAAGGCGGCGCAAAAGAAAGAAGTAAAAAGATGGAACCAGAGAGTTCAGATCAGATGTTATACTCTTTCCTCTCCGGAGGTGGACACTGCGTTTCAGATGACTACATGTCGACGACTATGCAGAGCTTATGCGGGTCATCTTCTTCTACGTCATCTTATTACCCTCTAGCTATCTCTGGTATTGGAGAAACCATGGCTCAAGACAGAGCTCTTGCTGCTTTGAGGAATCACAAAGAAGCTGAGCGAAGAAGAAGAGAGAGAATCAATTCTCATCTCAACAAGCTCCGTAACGTTCTCTCTTGTAACTCCAAGGTATTATAATGTTAATTATATACCCCCTTTTTTTATGGTGAACGTTAATTATATACATACTAAACTCTTTCATATGTCGTATATATATCCCCAGACATATGTAAATACATATATACTTGTGTATTCTTATTATTTTAAAGAGAATGTTTTGAAATGGATACTAGGGTTTTGCCTCTTTAGAATTTTCGATCATGAATACTAGCTATACTTTTTAATGATATCTTGTTATAGAATTAGACTACATAGTAATACTAGTTCTTACTAATACACATGTTTTATCAAAGATGATCCGTAGTTCTCATTAATATTCGTTGTTTTGTTATGTATGTATAGTGATTTTAAATATTGAAAACTTGCAATTAGTGACTAGTGAGAAGGTTTAGAAGACGAGGGAAAAAAAAAAACAAAAAGCTTCATGGCCTTTTTTGAATCTTGTTGGAACAGTATATCACTTTTTCGGAAAGTTGTCAAGCTTTTTCAGTTGTTTTGTTATGATATGAACATCAAATTTCAACTTCTTGATCCAAAACTTTCTCTAAAGATTTCATGTTTACATTTCAGACTGATAAAGCTACACTGCTCGCCAAAGTGGTTCAACGAGTCAAAGAACTTAAACAACAAACCCTAGAGATATCTGAATCCGACCAAACTCTTTTACCTTCAGAGACCGACGAGATTAGCGTTCTACACTACGGAGACTATTCAAACGACGGTCATATAATATTCAAAGCCTCTTTATGTTGTGAAGACAGATCGGATCTCTTGCCTGACCTCATGGAGATACTTAAGTCTCTTCACATGAAGACTCTTCGAGCTGAGATGGTCACTCTTGGTGGTCGGACAAAAAGTGTTCTTGTTGTCGCTGCCGACAAAGAGATGCATGGGGTCGAGTCTGTGCATTTTTTACAGAATGCTCTCAAGTCGCTGCTAGAGCGGTCGAGCAAGTCGCTGATGGAACGTAGTTCTGGTGGTGCAGGAGAACGGTCAAAACGCCGCCGTGCATTGGATCAAATCATAATGGTGTGATGTTATGAGAGTACACTAAAAGGTCTTTAATTTATTTTTATATATAGGGCATGGTCATGATTAACTTGGTTATAATTACCAAAACCTTTTTATTGTTCCTGCTTTATATTATGCTCTATGGTTTTAGTTATAAGCGTGGGAGTGTAAGCAAATGATGTAAGTAGGTTTGGTGTGTTCTTCTTTCTCATCCTATTTCAAGAAAAAGATTATATATAATAAATAAAGTATATTTTTTTGCTTAAATATAAATTATATTTTTCATGCTATTTTTCTCTGCTTACTATCAATTATGTTTGAGGTGTTGGTGTGAGGACTACTAGGCTTTTGAGATTGTGAAAATATTTGTCGACAAATAAGAATCTAATTAATAACAGTTGGGATTGGTGAAGTACAAAAGAAACTATGCTTCCACATATAACACTATATATGTGAATGTATACAAGTACATGGTGAATAGAGGTCTATATGTTTGCATGCAGTTTCAAAGCGACCCTTATGTCACCTTTGTCCCCAAGTGAATCCAGTCTCTCCTCCCTTTATTTGTTCACATCTTTCTAAATGTGTACATGTGATTTTACATTTTCGAGACCGAAGAATATAAGGAGGGTTTGATTTCTTTTCATATTTATAATATTTAATAATTTATGATCTTACTTCTTTAAAACAAGCTAGTATTTAGTCTACCTATTACATGTGATTGTGACGAACTGAAACACTTTTAGTTGAGATTAGTATAAAGTATTAGTTAAAGTTTAGTCTATACATACGACTTTCTGGATCATATGGAAAAAGCGTGCATATACGCATAACACAAGTATATAATGTATATGCTTACTCGAGTGGTAAAGACTGCTTAGCTCACTTCTTTAATTTGGCCTTAGAATTCGTGGCTCCTATAGAAAAGATACTCCCTCTGTTTCATAAAGATGTACGTTTTATAATTTTTACGCATATTAATAAAACATATGAAATTTGAATTACCAATGCATAATTTTCTGTAACTTATGATTTCCCATAACTTTTAACCAATAGAATTTTAATAGTTTTATAAAAGTTTATAATTTATCATTAATTATTGCATTGAAAATGTAAAAAATACAACATTTTGAAACAACATTTTTTGCTATAATATGGATCTTTTAGGAACGGAAGGAGTATACATTATGGACAACACAAAAAAAAGAATTCATATATTAGAATCGAAGTCCTTATAATTATATTTATGTGTTTAAATGAGATTGTAGTAACATGAATAGGAGGAGAATGTGTGGATTAAAGGAAGAAGAAGCGTGAGAAAAGGGCACTGACAAAAGGAAGTAGAATTGATGGGCCATTGGCTCTATGAGACAAAAAAAGACCGACCCTTCTCATCACTCTCCCTTTTCTCCTTTTCTCTCTTTTTTCGAATAATTGTTTCTTGGAGAATTTAATAAAATAGTATTGAAGAAAACTAAGAGAAGAAGAAGAGAAAACAAAAGGTGGAGGAAAAAGTTTGTCCATGGAGCGTGATGGTTTTGGGGCAGCTCGTGTCCCCTCTATGCTCAACCTCTCGACCAAAAAGTATAATTTATAGAAGTCTTCGTAGCTTTGGCACTATTTTTATTAAATTTAATTTGTAATTCAACTCAGTAAATAGTAGAAAAACCTTCAAGTTTTTTAAAATTTTCCTTTTAAAGTTTATGGGCATTATGACAATATTAATCATTAACCTCACACGTTAGTGTCTCATCGTGTGAACATGTGAGTCCCCTCCTTTCTTATCTTACCACACAATTTTGACCATCCTATTTCCTTTTTGAATATTACTACTATTCTGTGTGTTAGCTTTATTTTATTTACTAAACAAGCAGATATGATATGTCAAATATGTGTTTTTCTTTTTGTTTTCATGTGATCTTGTTGTCTGTCTTGGTCAGGTTTTCTTGTTTATCGACCCACACAAATGTTGGAACCTTTACACGTATTACGAGGTTTTACCGGGAATTTAGAAAACCTAAAAATACTGAAGTAGCAACCTCAGCATAATTTTGTATCCGTTTTGATATATAAATTGGTTTTCTTTTGACACAAATGTTTTATAAAGCTTCTACAGAAAAATGAACTATCTATAACTACTTATTTCGACTATTAAAACAAATTGTTTTATTCTATTTGTCAATATATCAAACTCAAGCCACTAGATGTGGTATACCAATTAGCTTAAACACATGCCTTAATGTTGTTGTATTCCTAGTTTAATATTCGGTGGGACAAATGGATAACATGTCAGTTTAAGACTAAAAGTTGATTTTGAACTAAGGGAGAGATTAATGCTGTAAAACTCAACTTCTCCAAGAATAATAATATATATATCAAACTTGAGCTTTGAGTTTTGAATTATTTAAAAGTTAGTAATAGTATGTCAGAACATATAAGTCATGTTTAACACTTCTAAATGACGATTGATTTAACATATATTAGCTTCACTTTTATTAAACTAAGTTGAGTTTTATCCAAGTCTCATTCTAAACTATGAACATATATAACCTTTAAATATCATCTAAATGTTATTGTAATTGATATATATTTAAAAAGAAAATCATTGGTTAAATTAACACATCGATGAAAGATAAAAATATTTCAATATGTTTATATTGTACTTGCGTGTAAACTACTTGTTTTATATATGCCTGGCGATAATATGTCTCTTCAAAACTTTTGATAACTTAAAAGTTGAATCTGGTATATATGCAACCGTACTTTTTAATATATGTTTAGGGTTACGTACTTGCTACCTAAAAACTTTAACTCCTGAGACAATCATTGACCCTCGATTTATAAAATTGCACGTATAAGAGATATGAACGCACTGTTTCTCTTTTCAATATCAAACTCTTTCAACGGTCAATCAAATCAAATCTATCAAATAATGAGAAGAATGGATAATTGAAGCCCATCTAAAGAGACTTGGGCCTCTCTTCTTAGGTATTTCAGAAAAAGGCCCAAACTAGAGTTGAGTAAAGCAGTCCATTGTGACAGTGACTTTGACATGACAACTCATAAAACTTGAGTTACAAGACCATGTCTCTACTCTAAGCCTATGCCGTACGTCAAAGGCACCAACACTGCAACCACATATATATAATTAATCATTTCACAACATTTCTTACAAAACTCCAAATTATTCACGGGAACGTCAGGTTTTGAATTGGACGAGACCAAAACTGAATCGAAAACTTATATAGGCCTTCTAATTTTGTAACAATATATCTAACTAAATTGTTTTAGATGCAACCAAACCGAGTGAATGCACTTAAGAAAAGGAAGTGAGCATGGAGTGGAGTAGGAATGCCAAAAAAAAGAAAATTATTCTTCCTTGTGCGCAACCACGTCTCTTTGCGAGACAATCTCTCACACACACTTCGTTTTGGCCAAGACGTTGGTAATGTTTACGTGGTGAAAATGATAAAAATGAAATAAAGAAACATACTGGTTAGTATCTTCTGTTAGGTTATACTTTTTATTACTCGAACAACTGTTTTTATCGGTTTGTGTTCGGGCTCAACTTTGGTTTAGAACTTGGAAGAAAACGTAGAGTATCTTTTTAGAATTTACATACATGGGCATGGGGTGATATTATAAATGGAAAGAGGTGGCAATTGGCAAAAGCAAATGAAGTGGAAGAGAATATATATTCCTCTGTTCAGTCTTCTTTTACAGTTTTACTTTTAAACCCACCGGTGGTTGTTAGCCATCTTTAACCCGAGTCTCTTAAGATGGGATTCTTAATTTTTTTGACCTTTTTTTAATTTTTTTTTTTTTTACATTTTTCCGGATAAGAGACGTCTCTTATATCTCTTATTTAAGAGGCGATTCTGGTATTCTCTGGTTTCCACTTTCTTTGGGCTTTCTCACATTAAATTATTATTTTTTAATTGTTTGTTTAGTTTATAAATAACATTTTACGTTATAAACTAACACGTTCAAATTCATTAATAATACTTTGAACATGTGTGTACTGAATTATTATTGAGTTGGCTCTTCTACATGGTTTAAACAACGTACTGCATGGTTTAAGAAAAAATAAGAATCGGTAACTAAACCCAACTTTGTTAAGTGTGTGATCATGAAACTGGTGTATTTATTTTATTTTCAAGCCGACTGAATTTTATAAACACTCGAGATACTCGTTTCAATAGAAAGAATCAGTCAAATCATTTGCCTTTCCAAGTCCTGAAATTGAGTTTCAACTCATTGTAATACACGTGAGATAATCTATCTCACGCCTTACACACAAAATATTTATTTATGAAATTAACGAATTATGACTATTGATTATTGCATAGGATGTATTATGTATAACCCCATGAAATAATTAATGATAATATCATAGGATGCACAGAATTAAAATATGTATTTTCTTATGTTGGCCGAAAATCATTACTTAAAACGTGATTGAGGTTGCAGGTGGGTTTTGTCCGTACGTGATTAACTGCGGCATAAACATAAAGCATTGTGAAATAGTGTAGCCTCTAATCTACTTAACCCATTAATTAACAGAACAAAAACAGCGTATATTGCACTGTAAAACACCCTGTCATGTAAAAATTAAACTAAAACAAAACAAACATCCGGTTGATTAAACTATGCCAGCGATGATACGTATTTTCTACGATAAGAAATTCATCGATGTATTCAAATCATTTGTGCCCAGTGGCTAGTACTCTAGTACCAAACCCAAACTACTACTATTGTTTATTAATCTATTCATCTCGGTTTTGACGTGCAAGTAAATTCATACATGTTGTTTCCAAAGTTTGAGTAGGCTTAGAAAAATTGGAAATGAGATGTGGCAGAAACCAAGAACCAAAATCTGGAGAAATTTAAATTATGATTTTGTAAATATAATGAAATTTGAATAATTGCATATCATATTAAAACATTTTTTATTTCGAAATTAGTTTTTTTTTAAGCTAATTAGGTCTTTCATTGGGTGGCTTTCTTTTTATCAAGTCCCAACTTCGAGGTTATATGCTCTTTTATCATTTTGGCATGATTCAAGACTCTTTTTTGGATCCTTTGTTAATGCATAGCAATACCAAACTGGGCAGTGCAAAGATAAGGTTGTTGTGAGTCTTGACAATACTTTGTCAATTTTCTTTTTACAGACTCGTCTATTCTCACCCACTCTATCCAAAACCTAATATCTCTACAGTGGGATAATAGCAAAGCAATATTTCTAAAACATTTCATAAAACTATTTATATAGTCAGGATATGACAACAAATTTTAAGTAATACCCATATATATATATTATGATATCAAAGGAACTTCTAATAATGCTGCCATATGTTAGAAAGTAAGGACCACCAAATAGTGTTTTTATTAATTGTTGTATTTAACCCACCATCTTGGTTAACTCCAATTTTGTATTCAAACTATATGTTATCAAGTTAATAAAATCCTTTTTTTTTGGAAAAGAATTATATAATCTTGTTGTACAATACCTACTAAACATCACAAACTCTTCCTTCATTCTTGGCAACCAAATATCACATTATTCCCATTTAACAAAAGATATTTGCTAGAGGGGAAATATATATAAATTAAATAAAAAAGTAAACCAATCAAAGCTTTTGCTTTCTTTTTTATTCTCTCTCCTTTATTCCTCTCTCTCAACCTTTTTTTTCTTCTTTGTTGTTACTGTGAAAGCATCTTCTTTTCTCTTTTTCATCCTTACAACACTTTGCTTTTGCTTCGCGTAGTGTATTTACTCTAACTTTCCCTTGTGATTGGTATGAATCTCGCTTCTTCCTCTTTGCGTGTAACCTAATCTCTAACATCCTCCTATGAAAAACTAACTGAATTCTCGAAAGTTTCTATTTTTCCTTGTCTTGTGAATCGAAAGTTTCAATCTTTATCGTCTTCTCAAGCCATGGGGATGTGTCACGGAAAACCCATCGAGCACCAATCGAAACAGAGCCTCCCATCTCCCGACGAAGCTCCGACGAGCTCTCATCCTCCGGCGGCGAAATCCTCAGGCTTTCCGTTTTACAGTCCAAGCCCTTTACCTAGCTTATTCAAATCCTCGCCTGCCGTCTCATCAAGCGCGAGCTCCACGCCTCTTCGCATCTTCAAGAGACCTTTCCCTCCTCCTTCCCCTGCCAAGCACATACGCGCTTTCCTCGCGCGTCGCCACGGCTCCACCAAGCCCAACGAGGTCTCGATCCCTGAAGGGGAAGAGTTCGAGGTCGGTCTTGATAAGAGTTTCGGGTTCTCGAAACACTTTGCGTCGCATTACGAGATTGATGGGGAAGTGGGTCGTGGCCATTTTGGGTATACTTGCTCTGCTAAGGGTAAAAAAGGAAGCTTGAAGGGTCAGGAAGTAGCTGTTAAAGTCATTCCTAAGTCCAAGGTTTGGTTCTTTTAACTTTCTTACCATTAGCACTGATCAGTTCTGTTTCTGTTAATGTCTTGTTTCATTGACATGTGTTAGGATTATGCTCTGTTCGTTAAGTTCTCTGATTATGGTTTTGATCTACGTGGAACTGCTTTAAATGTTGGCGAATGATGTTTGATTTGTTCCAAACTTCCAGCTAGTAAAGAGATCATGCTTATGGTTGTACAAAGTTTGATTCTTTTGTAGATTTACTCGAGATAAACTGAATCTGAGTGTGAATGAAAACAGAGTTTATCAGTCTTTGTTCAAATGCTATGTGTTACTGTTTTTAGATGATATCTATAAGCTGGCTATCTCCTCGTTCGATTCATTGCTTAGAGTTATATGTTGTTGATTGCAGATGACAACTGCAATTGCAATTGAGGATGTTAGTAGAGAAGTGAAGATATTGCGAGCTCTGACTGGTCACAAGAACCTAGTCCAGTTCTATGACGCTTTTGAAGATGATGAAAATGTTTATATTGTGATGGAGTAAGTATAATATCATTTTCTTAACCTCAATTGATCATCTTTTTAAATTACAGGATTGTGATGAAAATACTTCAATCTCTTGTTTTATCAGGTTATGTAAAGGTGGTGAACTCTTGGACAAAATACTTCAAAGGTAATTTGCTGCGTCTATCTATGCCTTTTGAATGCTCCTTTGCCTTTTGATGTATTGACTTTGTTGAGCTTGATAGGGGTGGCAAATACTCAGAAGATGATGCTAAACAAGTTATGGTTCAGATTCTTAGTGTAGTAGCTTATTGTCATCTACAAGGTGTGGTTCACCGTGATCTTAAACCCGAGGTACTTTATATAATCATCCATGATGATGTTTGATTTCTAGATTATTGTTTTCTTGTAAATCATTTTGGCTTTTGGTGACACTTCACTTTCTAAGTCCCATCGCACTATCAGTAGTCTTTGTTACACACATTCAGTTCCACTACTTTATGCAGAGTGATAATGACGCTTATGTTTCTTTCTCTTTGTTTCTTTTCCTCTCACAGAACTTTCTATTCAGCACTAAGGATGAGACTTCTCCTCTCAAAGCAATTGATTTTGGTCTCTCTGATTATGTCAAGCCAGGTCAGAGATGTGAATAATGATCAGACATTTTATATACCAATCTCTTTGTTAAATGTGAAAACTTGACAGTGTTTTGCACATATTTTGCAGACGAGAGGTTGAATGATATTGTAGGAAGTGCTTATTACGTTGCCCCTGAAGTTCTACACCGTACATACGGAACAGAAGCTGACATGTGGAGTATTGGAGTGATTGCTTATATTCTTCTGTGTGGCAGTAGACCCTTTTGGGCTCGTACTGAATCTGGAATCTTTAGAGCTGTTCTTAAGGCAGAACCCAATTTTGAAGAAGCTCCTTGGCCGTCCCTATCACCTGATGCTGTAGATTTTGTGAAAAGATTGCTAAACAAAGATTACCGTAAAAGACTAACTGCAGCACAGGCTTTGTGTAAGTATACTCAATCTTCATCTCTATAGCGGGTTCTTAACACATTGTTTGAATATTGTGAACATGTGAAGCATCGATGTGTCTTTGTTCCTCAGGTCATCCGTGGCTGGTTGGCTCGCATGAACTAAAGATACCATCTGATATGATCATATACAAGCTTGTGAAAGTGTACATAATGTCAACTTCATTGAGAAAATCGGCTTTAGCGGTGAGTTGGATTCTCAGAATCTGTGACATATACTACTTGGCAACTGTATAATAAATGATTTTTTTACTCATGGTTCCAGGCTCTTGCCAAGACATTAACTGTACCACAGCTAGCTTATCTGCGGGAGCAATTTGCATTGTTGGGGCCAAGCAAAAATGGATATATCTCCATGCAGAATTACAAAACCGTGAGTTATAGTTTCTGTGAAACCATCTACCTCTTCTCTTGAACTTTTTGTGTGATTCTTGATGTTTTTTTTCATACAAATCTCAGGCAATCCTAAAGAGCGCAACAGATGCCACTAAGGATTCACGAGTTTTAGATTTTGTTCACATGGTAAGGAATGAAGCTAAACTATATGGACTAAGCTTTATCATTAAAGTGTGGTGGTTAAACGTTCAACTCTCTTTATTTGGGATTGCAGATAAGTTGTCTTCAATACAAGAAACTAGATTTTGAAGAGTTCTGTGCATCAGCATTAAGTGTTCATCAGCTGGAAGCAATGGAAACATGGGAGCAACACGCACGGCGTGCTTACGAGTTGTTTGAGAAAGACGGGAACAGACCAATCATGATTGAGGAACTTGCATCGGTATGAATCTTACCATTCCTTACTCATGAAGAAGGAAACTAAAACATATTTGATTGTTTATGTAAAATGTGTGTTTTGCTGCAGGAACTTGGACTTGGACCATCAGTCCCAGTGCACGTTGTGCTTCAGGATTGGATAAGACATTCAGATGGAAAGCTTAGTTTCTTGGGTTTTGTCAGACTACTACACGGCGTTTCTTCTCGGACATTACAGAAAGCTTAGAGGAGCAACGGACATTGTTTTAGATGCAAACTAAAAGTGTAGTTCTGTGTTTCTTCTTGTATTCATGTGGGTAATATTTTGAGTCAAAAAGATTCAATAATTATGTCTCTCTGTGTGTGTAATGTGTGTGGTTTCAGATAAAAGAAGAGTGTGACAACATTCCATATCTCTTACACAATCATCTTCAATATTATAAATCAATTCAATCCAAACATAAATAAAAATCTGAAAACTGAATCCAAAAAACTGGAAAAGCCTTATCCGGATCCGAAAAGATATCCAAACGTCTTTCATAGTTGCAAACATTTATCCTGCAGTTAGATTCGGTTTGAATCAGTTGACTTTCCTCTAGAAAGTGAGAAGGATCCGACTTAACGACATCTGACAATCTCCGACAGTAGATGAACTCAAAAAGTGTAATTGTTTTGTAATCTTGGAAACGTGCACTTTTACGTGTCGACTACTCTTTCAATATTCGTCTGAATACCAGTCCTGTCTGAAACATCTTTGGATCATGAGCTACGATCCGGAGACACGTGCTACTGTCTCACATCTACCGTAGAGACCCACGTGACCATCCTTCAGATCTCTGATCCATCGCAAAGACTATTCCTTTCTTCTTCCTCCTTTCATCATCATCACACTGCAACTCTTGAAATGGCGACAATGAGCAAAACCCATAGGTCCAAAACCACTCATGGATCCAAAAGACTTGTCCTTTTATCTATACTCGCCGTCGCTGCATTGCTCCTCCTTTTCTCTTCGTCGTTCTCCACCGGAGAATCTGGTCGGAAAACTCTAGTTGATTATTTCTCGAGGTCTTCTCGTACCAAGAGACAGCACAGCTTGTCGGACAGGTACTTGTACTGGGGAGACAGAGTCGATTGTCCTGGTAAGAACTGCGAGACTTGTGCTGGTTTGGGTCACCAAGAATCCAGCCTTAGATGCGCTCTTGAAGAAGCCATGTTTCTTAACAGAACGTTTGTAATGCCTTCTCGGATGTGCATCAATCCTACACATAACACGAAAGGTTTACTCAATGGATCCGACAATGAAAGGTGAGAGCTTTGTTTAAACTACTTTGGAGAACTTACTTTCGTTATGTTTGGTTCTTGAAGACAAGAGATGGATGTCTCTTTATGCTTTTGTGTGTGTTTTAGTTGGGAAGTGAGCTCTTGTGCGATGGAATCATTGTATGATGTTGACCTCATCTCTGAGAAGATCCCTGTGATCTTGGATGACTCGGAGACTTGGCACATTGTGTTATCGACAGGTATGAAGTTGAAGGAACGAGGAATTGCGCATGTGAGTGGAGCTAGTAGGCGTGAGCTTAATGACTCTAGTCACTATGCAAATATTTTGCTCATTAACCGAACCGCAAGTCCCCTCGCATGGTAACCAATGTTGAAATGATCAGTCTGACTTGAGCATTGTTGATCCAACAGCATCAAGTTTCTTATATCTTCTTGGTGTTAGGTTTGTTGAGTGCAAGGATCGAATTAACCGTAGTGCCGTCATGCTTCCTTATTCATTTCTCCCGAGTATGGCAGCATCGAGTTTGAGAAATGCTGCAGAAAAGGTTATCTTTAAAGGAGTATAGTTGAAGTTTTCTTGTGGCTTTAGCTTTAATATCAAGTAACTTTGCCACTTTGTTTGAACAGATAAAAGCACAACTCGGTGACTACGATGCAATACATGTTCGTCGAGGTGACAAACTAAAAACAAGAAAAGACAGGTTTAATGTTGAAAGAACTCAGTTTCCACATTTAGACAGAGACACACGCCCAGAGTTTATCATGAGCAGGATACAGAAGCAGATTCCACCAGGGAGAACTCTTTATATCGGTTCTAATGAGAGAACCCCTGGATTCTTCTCTCCTCTCTCTGCCAGGTAAAATCACAGGGGTGTGGAGATTCAGGTTTATAGGTTTTATACATGTTTAGATGTTCTTGTAAGTTGCTTAAGATTCTTGTTCACACTACAGGTACAAAGTGGCTTATTCGTCGAATTTCAGTGAGATTTTGGATCCTGTAATAGAGAACAACTATCAGTTATTCATGGTGGAGAGGCTGATAATGATGGGTGCAAAGACATTCTTCAAGACATTTAGAGAGTATGAAACGGATCTTACTTTAACAGATGATCCAAAAAAGAACAAGAACTGGGAGATACCAGTTTACACCATGGATCAAGACAAAGAAGAACTAAAGACTACGCAATGATCCACACAAGAATCCCTATACTCGACCAAGTTTGTGTATGTATAATGTGAAACCAGAGGCAAAGAGTTACTTGAGTTTTTTTTTTCTTGCTTCCTGGTCTGTTTCTTATGTGTATGTATATCAACTCATTAATAATAGTTCATGGTATGGTTATTCAATCTTAAGCAAAAGTATCTCCTAATTCATCAGAAATTTAATTTTTTTGTGAAAGAACAGTAAGCTATGCAGATTGAAATTATAGAATAGCCTCTCCATAGATCTTTCAAATTTGCACTACATGGACACAACCTACAAATGTAGTCCTAAAATAGAAACGGCAGAGAAAAGAGGCAAAAAGAAAACCTAAAAGAAAGAAAAGGAGAATGCAAATCAGATCGTTCACTGAACATGTTGTCATCAAGGCAATGCAACTTCCGATGTTAGAACGCAGCAGAAGAAGAACACATCTCCCGTCTGCATCTCGAATGAAATCTTTCCTATGCAGGGTTTAGTGAGAGTGTGCTTCAAGAAGAATGTTGGTGGCTGCGTTGACATCATTTCTGGCGTGTACGAGGGCTTGTCTAGCTGCGTTCTGGTCAAATCCCATAGATACTAGAGTAGCTATAGCTTCCTCAGATGGTTCCATAGTTGACGGCATCGGTGCTTGATAAGATCTCTATAAAAACTCAAACACCCCATGTCAGCAAACGAAGATGGGTTTCAAGCAAAGAAAAACAGATGTTGCAGAGGAAAAGGAAAAGGTAAAGACTTGCCACTGCTTGGCGACCTAAGCTGGGTGATGTCCTTCTTGGTGCTTGAGAATGGCTGCTCGAAGACATTCGGGAAAAGAAAGAAGCTATGAACCCGGGGATCTGTGATGTGTTTTAGACAAAAACTAGTGTTAGTAAAGTGACAAACACTCCCAATTTGAGGAGATAAATACCATTAGCAAAAGATAGGAAAGGCATAACCTTGGCCTTGCGGATACCAAAGATGTTCAACCGATACAAGGAACCAGCAATTATGCCACAGATACCAGGTAACATGGATCTTTTCCAAGAAGATAGTAAAAGCTACAAAAATGGAAACCGAGTAACTTGTTCATCTAAGAAAGGGTTCTACTGTATAAAAAAAGAATTGTACAAATAAACATGTGGTACTGTTTACCTGGACACCAGCAAGATATATGAAAGATTTATCAGAGAAGTGTAGGCCAAATACATCGAACCTCTTTGAAACAGGAATGTCCAAGTAGAAGGGTACAAAGGAAGCAAATATGAGGGCGTATGGTCCAGATGTCAGTAGGTTTGCTGTAGGGTCTACAAACATAAACAATATTTTATATGCCCACAAGTTCTTATAAAGGAAACCAAGGATAACAGCTCTAGATAATATAACTCATGGACCAGTAGAAGTGTTTGTAAAACATCCTCAACAGTGTGAGAGTGAAGGAATAAAGCTTGACAGAATTTGAAACCAACAAAATATCATCACTATGCACTTCACTAGTTGGTGAGAGACTAGTAACCAGGCTAATGTAAGCTTACTTATACAGTTGTAAAGTAAGAGTACTAACCAAAACAGTGAAGATTTTGAAGATTGAAAGATACATACCTTTAAACAGCGATAAGAAAATGGTCTGTAGAATTAGTGACACAAACCCAGAGAACAAGATGAAAACCTGCAGAACGAGTACTACTTAATGTCTTGTAAGCATAATAGTAGAATCTCAATGGTTAAGAAACTAAAAGCAATCATCTTTCTAGCTACAAAGATAAGGGACAAAAATGACATGACAGTATAAATCTAACTATCCCCTTACCGAGTGCTTATTTGAACCAATCTGTCTCTCAAAGACTCGGAAGTAGTAAAGCAAATACACGCCAAAGAACAATTCTGGGGTGGAGGAGAAGGCGAAATTCGTTATGATTAGCTTCCATATCCGAAACTTCTCAAAAATATCCTGCAATGAAATAGGCAGAAGATTATATTCCCAATTGTTTTTATTGTTTAAAAGCTTCGTGTTTGAGTGTCATAGTTACTCCACAGAGATACTCAAACACGAAGTTTTTAAACAATAAAACACCTTCCAGGTGAAAGGCCATTGACATACACAACCAGATGAGCAGAGGATGCAAGTTATCTAACACATGATAATGGTCAATATGTACAGCCTAAATCTATACAAAGTATCATGGTTAAGATATCAAGCCTAAATCTGCTTAAGCAATCCATCTGTTTGAATTGAAACCTATAAAGATTATGGGTTTAGCTGCTCCCCTCAATAAAGCAAGAACCTTTGAAACTAAAAGTGGAAACCTAACATAAACAATTGGTACCAACGCAGAATCTAAGGAGGATAAGGAATCAGATCCTAGTTCTTCTGTAAACCTATAAGAGTTTGAAGGCGATTCAGTACCTGGTAAGACAAACCGAGCTTGGAAGAACCTCCTCCTCCACGGATCCCGAAGAAGACAGTGAAAAGGGCGCTCGTGATGACAAAGGCTCTCGTGACCGGAGCATTATCTGCAAAAAAGTTGGAAACTTTCGATCGTTAATCGAAAACCCATGATGAAAAACACAATATTTTTTCCGAGAAGCTGATTCGAAGGAAAGGAGGAATGGGGTATAGACGAAGGTACGTACTGAAACCAGAAGGACCACCGTTCATCGTAAGCGGATGAAGAGCGAAGTCAACAATCGCGGAGGAAGCTCGTTGTGGAATGAATCTGGAATCGAGGGGTTTTGGTTTGTTCCTCGAGTCGTCTCCAATGTGTTTTCTATCAAAGGAAGGATCTTTCCTGGAATTTCAGTAATCTCTCCGATTTCTCTTCAAACAAACATCACTCAGGTTATAATAAAAATAAATAAAAATTATACACTGTTTTTATGAAAACATTCCTATTTTTTTTAGAAGATATTTTTTTTAAAGCTGGACAATTCTATTAAATAATTATTTTTAAGTTTTATTACAATTTCCTTTAAAAAACTTAACAGAAATAATTATTTTCATATGATTTTTTTTGATATTTATTTTTATTTTTTAAAATTTTAAATTTTAAATTCATTTTCAAAATATTAAACAAGCTCTAAACCTTAAATCTATATTAGTTAACTATAAAAGTGTAAACATACCTTAATAAAATTTCTTTTAGTTATTTTTTTATAATAATATTTTTATGTAAGACTATTCTAAAATATTTCATTTTTTTACTATAAAAAATTACACATGTTAAAATAATAATTTAATGTTTAATTATAAATATATAAATTTAAGATAATTCTCTACTAAATTAATAGCACTTCAAAATATGTATAATTATTGATGATACCTTTTTTGCGATGTAAAATTTGTTGATATTAACTAATTAAATGTCCATTGAAAAACTAAAAAAATTTAGGATATTGACGTTTAGAAAACAAAATCAGCAAACAATCCGAAATATATGGTATCCTTTTGAGAATAATTATCAGCATAAATCATAAATTAATTAAATAATATTACAAGTAAGACTATGTTTATCCACGGTCTTTTAGGCGAGTTTTTAACTTATAATTACACGTTTTTTTAAAAAAATTTCCGTTAGGAGACGTCTCCATGCTAAGAAACCTTCAATAAACATGCCCTAAAACCTTTACTTTTCCTTTTATTGATGCCCTAAAACCTTTACTTTTCCTTTTATTGTAAATTTAACACTCTAGTTTTAAGAATGATAACCCTCCTTTCTCTAAAACCAGTCCTCTGTTTCTGTTTATGTTTTCCTCAAGCAACCTTTTCTTTTGGATTTATATTTTTGTTTACAGTCAAAGTAAAAATTCCACAGCAAAATCCCCCACCAAAATTAATGTATTTTTAATCTAAAACTTGTTCAGGCCACAACCGCTTCCATGTAGAAACCTCTTCCTCTGTGCCCAGTTTCTTTACACCGCCGTAAAAACCGCTGACTTCATTCCCCGTCTCACGGTGCTCCTTCCGCTTCAACACCGTCGTTTTCCACGGTGACTCTGGTCTGAATTGTCTAAACTCCATCACCACATTGTCTGCCCAATATATAAATCACACACACAAAGAAATATATTCATTCCATTGTTATTACAACTCGAATGTTTCTAAAGAAAGAAGATAAAAGTTTCATAAACGTTACCGTCGGAGATGCAACGGCAAGTCTCTTCTCCGACACAGTTTCGAAGGTGACCCACAACTCCGAACCACCAACCATAAGGGAACTCTTTAGTTCTTCTCCATTGGATCTCAAAATGGTCTCCGGGTCTTAGTCCCTTCAAACAGTCAGACACGTGTAGTTCACGTGACTCTGTCTCCACTAGAGACGCTCTCAGTCTCTGCCACGTCACGTTTTCCTCCGCCGCACGCCGACCATATCTGGAAAAAAAATGAGAAACATTAAGGGACACGAGAGAAACAAGTTTTCAAGAGTGTCTTTCTTTACGTTGCTTGAAATGTATCAGTCTTGGCATCGTATCTGACTTTAGCATCGTAACACGACATCATGAATCCAACATGTCCGTTCTGCACCAAACCTAACATATATCAATATAATGATTCAATTATTACGAAGAAAAAATAGAAATGGGTCGGAGATACTCTTACCTCTCGGTTGTAAACCTGAGCAGGAAACCAGAACTTGCCACTCTCAAGATTCGAGTACCAATACATTACAGAATCAATAGGAGATGATGATGATGATGATGAACTTCTGTTGTGGCAACCATGGTTTGTTTTTAACCATGAAAAAGGTTTAAGATTTGCAACAAGTCTTGACCTCCATTGTTGTGTGATACTTCTACTACTGTTTTTATTCGAGTTTCTAAAACATGCCATTAAAGTGGCGACATGAGTTTTCCATTCTTTAACAGCTGCATCACCCATTAATCTTCCCCATTTATTCTCCATGTGCTTCTCCCAAAGATGATCGCTCACACATTTATCTCTTAGCTCAGAGCAAACACAAGTCATAGCACATAGCTCAGATGGGGAAAGCTTCTCTAAGATGCAGTCTAAGGTTAGGTCAGGCAAATCCAGCAGAGACATTTTGTTTTCATCATCTTGACTCTTCTTCTTTCTTGTTTTCATTCTCCATGCTATTCTTGTTCTTAATCCATTAGTATAGATAGTGCTTCTTGCAAGCCAAGAAACTATGAGTAACCCACAAATAGTGTTGGAGAAACAAAAGGAAAGGATATTGAGGTACTTGTTCTCCATTGAAAACAAGAAATGGTGTGGAAAAGAGAAAGAGAGAGAAGAGAGTGACAATAACATTAGAGGCTCTTGTATTGTCTTTAGGGTGATTCACACGCAATTCAAGAGGAGCTATCTCATGTGGCTCACGCTTTACGTGTGTGTCCTGTGTATTTCGCAAATATGCAAGGAGTCTTGAAGACTAGTGGGGGTTTATAATTTGTAAAGATTCGTTCATTATGACTTGTGAGGCTATTAAATTTTAAAACATAGAATTGGGTGAGCAATAAATAAATACTGGTAAGAGTTAGGTGGGGGAAAAGAGGAAGAACCAATGTCGTTGGATTGGTCATTAAGACTCCAATAACATTACCATGAGAGACAATGACCTTAAAGAGTTTATGTCATGTGTGAGAGCTGGTGCTTAGATGCACCAAACTTATTAATCTTTAAACTATTCAACATCTAATGGATTTCTTAAACGCCTTCCCAACGACTTAACACTTTTTTCTTTGTAAACTAATTCTACCAAAGTTCCAACTACTTTTTGTGTACATGTTTTAAAGATTATGGAACAAAAAAGTAGGTTTAGGGATCTATCCACGTTATCTTAGAAGTCTTAAAACCACAACCTCACGAAATCAAGATCGACTTGGTCAACTCCTGTTGGGTGGTAGTAACTCAACTAAAAGTGAAGTGGACTATACGACAAATGCAGTTGATTAGGTTTGAAAATAATAACAATAGTCTTTTGTTTTTGTTTCCAAAGAAGTGAATCAAAACACACTTAAGGGTAAATTCAAGCCTCACGTGGCCTTAAACCAATTCCCTATGCTGGTGTTGTTGATGAACTACTTATCAGCAGTACCAGGAGAAGAAAACAGACTAAACTGAAGCTTCTGAAACCTTCTCTTTTGACATGAGTCTCTGATGCCACTAAGTGTATTTTAATATCATAGCCATTTAATTCCTTCAAGGAAGTGAAATAAAGGAAAGGTGAGGCTCTTACCGTTAGCTTGTTTGAATGTTTCTTGCCACTCAAGATCCAATTACCGCTCTATGTCTAAATGTATTTGCAAATTTGCATACTAGACCAGGGCAATTTATCTACTGGAATTGGGTCCAATAGGCTTCTTTTATTTATTTTTGCAGATATGGATTTTGAGAAGGTTTTGATTTTATAATTGAGTCCAATGGGCTTCTCAATCGAGAAAACATAAAACATACTATGATACTATACTGTGTTTGGGTGTAATGTTTAGAATTTAATTAATTTAGTCATATGAAAAAATTGTATACTCAAAACATAGACTTCTTAGGGGGTCGAATCAACTTCAAAGAACACATAGCTCCAGAGAACGTTATCAACTTGGTGGACAATAACTCCAAAGCACGTATCAACTTCATAGATTCAATCAGAAGAAGTCCTTTGGATCGATCCGTTTACTTTAAAAGTCAACACACAAGTCCTCCTCCTTACTATTCGAACGATTTTAGAAGACCTTTTAATTAGGACCTGACCACACACCAGCGCTTCCTCCCTCTTCCCACTCGTCCACTTGGACTCCCTTCATTTAATGTCAATCACTTCTCAAATTGTAAGTTTTTTTCTTCTTCTAATCATACTGTACTACTACATTCAAGATTAATATTTGGCAATTAGTTTTTTTTTTTTTTTTTTTTTTTTTTTTTTTTTTTTTTTTTAATAATAATAATAATTATATTAATAATCAACCCGTATTTGGGAATAGGATTCGGTTACAAGCATGATTCAAACAAAATGCTCCTAATCTACGTATTACAGAAGTCGCTTCGCCCACCCACTAAACCCGGCACATTCCGCTATTCCGTTTTTAGTAATCTTCGGAATCGATTCCCGTTCTCAACCGTAAGCGATGGTCACGAGAAAGTGAGGTTCTCCTCGTTACCTCGGATGCCGGGAGTTCCCGTGTCGCTTTCGGAGTAGCTGAGTTTCGATGATCTCCTCAATACTTATAACTGTCACCTTCGTTAAGCACACACACGCAAACTGAGAAGGGATTAAGAACACAAACCGTTGAAAACCGATCATAATCCTGCTGTGCAATCTCCGAGTACGCGAACCGGATAGTGGACTAATGACACAAGGACCTTATTCCACCATCACCAAGCAAAGTCGGGAATGAGAAACGTCGCAGCCGTAGTAACAGAACACTCGATGACCTGCAAAAGCAAAGAGAAGCAGAGCTACCATGGAAGCCAAATGAATTCCACGGCACTGGGATGCACGCAACTCTGATAGGTGTCTCCGACGGAGCCAATAGACCCGCTGACCAAGCAGAGACTACAAAACCATCGCCAATCGCCGTCTTAGAAGACCTAAGAACAGTATGCTTACCACACCTTGGATTACGCCAGAGACAAAGGCACAATCGAACCGTAAGAACACGAGTGAAGCCTCGGGGACCAGTCAACAAAGTCCGAGGAGGCATCTGAAACACAGCCGGAAGAGAAGGCAAGATAAGGGGAAAATCACATCAACACTATGGACCGGCCATAGACGACCAGACGCCAACGTTGCGCAGATGTTTCCTTCACGAGCCACCACCCGAAGCAGAGGCACGCACCACCACCGTAGGCTTAAGAGCTCGTATCGAGCTAATGGGAGCTCCGAAACCCTTATGACGGGGACAAAAACAGATCCAGCCCTAACCAAGACGCCGAGGGAAGAGCGTGGAACCGCCATCGCCGCCGAGACCACACAGAGTAGAGGAACTCGAGTCGAAGAACCGGAGTCCAGATCTGTAGAAGAAGCCTTGTCGTACGCCTCCACGCGCGACCAATCTCCGGAGACGGTTTAAGGGACCACCTCCATAACCCTAAACGCCGACTCCTCCAACAGCACCGCCCGCACCTTCCGCGCCGTGACTCCAAGCCTAAATGACTCGCACCAGTACGGAGCTTCTCTGCAGCTAAGGCGTCTCCGGGAAAGCTTCAAACGCAGAGTAACAAGCAAAGGGGGAGGGAGGACGAGGCGGTGGAGAAGCAAATGGAAAACAGAGAAAAGGGAAGAAGAAGCCTCCGGCGTCGGAGTTCACGCGCACCGGACGCAGGTCTGGAGCCTCCGGACGCCGGAGCACGCGCGAATACCAAATGGAGCTACTGTTGCAGTCGAGGAAGAAGAGAGAGTTAGAGAATTTTTTCTATGTTTACTCACCTTTGGCAATTAGTTTTGATAAACTAAAAAAACGTTTTGCAATTTTACGCATAAAGTACACTACTATTGGTTTTAAATATCAAGATGTAAAGAAAGTTCTAGCAAATAACTTATTTTGGAGTCGACCAAAAGAAAATCGCCAACGTCATACTTGAATTTTGATAAGAGAGCTAGACACTTTGTATATTGGTATTCCATCCTCACCAATTGAATTTACTCTAAATAAATAACTTCTCATTCTGCATCGTAGATACATACCAAGTCATTAAGTTGTATATATATATATACATCGAAACAGATGAAGAGGTTACTAGTTTGATCTTTTTGTGTTCGCAAGGTATGTAAAACACATGAGACATGTTCACCAATAGTATCTTATAATCCCATTATTTTCAAACCATTGACAGTACACCATGTCGTTTGGATAGTCTTATCATCTTTCTTGTCCGAACATTATTGTTAATGAATGCTATTGGATGTACTTTTAATTTTAAAGATGCACCTAAATTCATGAGTATTAATTTTAAAGATGGTTATTTCATGAGTTTAATTGGCCACTTAGCAAACAATACATAATATATGTAACAAACCGAAATAAATATTGAAGATATAAGAGCATAATCAACGCTACGTTTTTTAATTTTATTTTTATTTTTGTATTTTTTTTTAAAAAAAATTAAAAATAATTAATTGCGGGTCACTACGTGTCAGTGGAGTCTGCGAACAGTTCATAAATATCCCAAGAGCCGTCGCTTATAGAAAAGAAAAAGGAAACATGCTAAACATGCCCAACAAATAAACTAAAAGAAGAATTAGAAACATACACAAAGATACGATACGAACATGTCGGTTAAAAAGAGTCGAGAAAAATATTAATTTAATTTTGGGTTAATGCAAGATGGTTAAGTATCAACGTAATGGAATCCTTCCATGGTTCCCGCGAAGGTTAAATTTGTTTTTTCTTCTTTATTTGGCTTCAGCTTCAGTTATAATTAAGATGGTGACATCACTATCATCGGGTCAAGTGACGTCATGGCGTCTATGTGTCTAAGTCACCGATATAGACGTGGCGCTTCTGTGGACCCGGATGGCTATTTTGCCGACGGCGGCTTCCACTTTAACTTCACTCACATTTTTTCTGTCACGCAATTGTTTGGCACGTACATAACACGTCGAGGAGTCTACGGTGAGTAAAGGAGTATAGGGAAAATTATAAATTTATTGGTTATTTAGAAAATAAAAAGAAACTTAATGTACAAAATTATATTGAAATTGTAGAATAATATTTATTTTAAAAAAATAAAATAAATTTAAAGTAAATAAAGGAGAGTAGAGAAATAGTAATAAATCACACTTGTTAAAAGCAAAACTCAAATCAGACATGGAGAAATAACGGTGAGTAAAGGAGTATAGGGCGCGCGTAGAACGAACACGACGTCGGCTAACAGCAGCCGAGGACTTAATGGGACTTGTGACACTTGTCATTCAACTTTTGTTTGCATTCATATCCACTCTCCTCCCTAAAATAAAGCTTATAGTATTTATATATTTGTGCTAAAACAATGAGACCTCACACTCTGGATATTATTTTTCTTCTTTCTTTTTGGGTTCTTTACAAAGAATCAACAAGAAGAAGATGAAGTCATCATCAACGTTAAACCAGAGACAGCCATCTTCATCTCCCACTACAAAACCACCGAAGCAAAAGAGGAAAGCCTCAACGACGACTAACAAACCCATCAAAGTCCGTTACATATCGAACCCTATGAGAGTGGAGACTTGCCCTTCTAAGTTTAGAGAGCTTGTTCAAGAACTCACCGGTCAAGACGCCGTCGTCGACCTACCTCCTCAGGCCACCACTTACGCCGTCGCAGATCCTCAACAGGAGGAGATGAATCCTGAGCCTTTGGATGAAGGGGTCAGTGAGTATTATTCACCGTTGGATGAACAAACGTTTAATGCTCCTCAAATGTCGGCAGGTCTCTCTGCGTTTTTCTCATCTGGATTTTACAATGTGGATGCCTTAGGGAGCATTGGCTCTCTCTGAAAATCTTATTTAAAAAGGTGTCACACCGATCAGAAGTAGAAATCATATTTTAGTTTAGGGTTCGTTGATAACTATATAGATAACATATGTTCTGTTTTTTTTCTTCTTTTGTGGGGAATTATTTGCGTTTGTGAGTAAATAAATCGTGTGCATTTCTAGGAAGAAATATTACATTTGTTTAATGATAGAAATTCTGAAGTAACGTATCAAAAATTTCATTATTGAAACATATGATATACTGAATGTTCAGTTGGGTGGTAATAATTCTATAATCGGTTCGATAGAAAACTGATAGTGGACTGAAACGAAAACAATAAACATCTAAAGCTTTTATGTTATTATGGACGTTAGTATAACATTTTGGATAGATGTATCATGTATGGTGATGCATCACTTTTCTTTTCGGATTTTGCATTTTTTTTTTGGATGGCCCATCGTGAACTATGTAATAACAAATTGTTGTTATTTTATATCTCATCAAAGCTGATTTCGAGTGTTGATAAGGTTATAGGCCTAAAGTCCGAAACTTCTAATAGCAATGTAAAAACCAATCAATATTCATACAAAAGTCAAGTAGCAATGGAAACTTTATTGGTTGAACAATTAAAACATTTGGCAGGACCGACAACCTTCAAGTCCTGCTACTTCCTTCCACCAGGTCTTGTCGGTTATGATGAGACTTGAGATATTTGAGTCTATGATTAAATCATTAAATGAAGAAATACTTAATTATAGTTTCATATTTGCAGTAAAACTTTTTAATTTCTGATTGTCTTTAATTAATCATGTGTACACCTTGAGTTAGTAAAAATATTAGATTACATGACAATTAGTTTATAATAATTCTATGAATTATTATAAGAATGTTTCGAAACAAGAGTTGGATTTTGTAGTTCCTAAGTTATGATATTTCTAAAGATTTGTTCTCTCTAAAATAATACTTGTTTATGTGGAGAGAAATATTAGAAAATATAATTTCGAAACAAGCTTGGCCTAATATTCCATTGTCTTCTTTCCAAAGTCTTATGTTGGGGAAATGAAATACGTCAATCATGTTTAAATAAAAGAAAAATGCCCACAAAAATAAAGAAATTACAAAAAGCAAACATGAAAAATTTGAGAAAGCAAAACCATTCACTAATCTTATTACTTTAAAGTCCAAATTAATCTTAGTAAAGAATTTTATTAGCATGAAATAAACATTAAACTCAAAAAAAGAGAGAGACAATGGTGGCTTCTTCATTCGTAGTTCTTAATGATCTTTGCAACCGAAGAGTATGTCCCCAAGGTCCCACTTACCAATCCAATCGCCACTATAATCCAACTCAGAATTATCTGATATCGCATTTCACAACACACGTCAGTGTTAATCTCCTCAAAACTACTTTCAAGAACTGTCAAGAAGAGACTAAAAAGCTCAGTTTATATACATACCTGTGTTCTTGTAGCTTTGTTACCCATTATCCTCATGAAGCATAGAGCTGGCATTATCATTGCCTGAACCACACATACAATTTACGATAAAAAAAGACTTATGATTAGATCCAAGAATGTGTGTCCTGATAAGAATAATACTCTTAGGACATTAAGGAAATAGGGAGAAGAGAAATGATTGAATACTAACCACAAGTATACTGAGTATAGATCCTATCAGAGCCATCACAAGACCTAACACCCAATTTGCAACCAAAACAATAGTGAGTCTTGAGGCTGATTATAAAGACGTTGATGAGCTTAACGTTCTTACCAAAAAATGGAATAAGGAAGGCAGCACAAACGGAAGAAGCGACAAGTGCTGTTCTTAGAAGAAGAAAGCACCATATGTTCTCTGGCATTCTTTCTGGTAATAATTCTTCTATACCCCTTGCTAGTGGGTTCATCAGTAGAGCGAATTTTGTAAACGGACTTGCAACCTGACAATAGAAAAAGATAAAAACAAAACCAAAATTGAAGTGTTTAGTGTATTAAAATGCAACTTCCAAAGATGATGGAGAGGGAAAACATTAACTAACCGTTGTCCATTGAGCCACTTTCGAAAAGAACAAGTCCTTTGGCATGTTTAGTGTAATCTGAGACAAGGTTGCTTCACCAAACATGAGATAACCCATGATTCCAACTCCTCCGTACATCAAAACACATAAAGCGAAACTGCAACGTAGCCACACACAACAACAACGACAACAAAGAAACTCTTTGATTCAAGAAGTTAGATCAAAACATCAAAAACTTTAAAAACTATTTGGTTTACGTTGTGATCACTGCTTTGGTGAATTTGGTTTTATCAGCCATGGATTGGTATATATTTGGGAACACAGAATGTCCTGAGTAGCAAAATCCATAGATACCAATAGCAAACGGTACTCCATTCCATTTCACAGCATGGCCAGTGTGATGAAACCCTATCCCGCTCGTTGTCCCGAGGAAAAACGTGCTCACTGCTATCAAAACACTTGCAAGAACACCACCAGCTGTGGAATCATCAAAGAAGCTAGCTGATTCAAGATTCTTGACTAAAGGAATCAATGTAATATAAGAAGAAGAAAAAGCAGTTGATTTGTACCTGAGAGGTAGGAGATGATGCGAAGATCCTTCAGCCAAACAGTTGGAAGAACAATGAGAGCAGTCAAGATTCCAAATAAATGTTTGGAGTCGATATGGATACCGAGGCAATCCAGTGATGTACCAGGGAAAAGCCCGGTCAGGTTATCACCTTCCAGGATAATGAACTCCACACAATATGACTACAAAAGAAGTAGACAAAGATTCTATATTAAATTCACATTGTGGATACAGAAACAAGCTTTTAAAATGAAGCTTCACTTACATATAGTTCGGTGTACAATAGCAACTGCAAGAAAAAAACAATGCAGATGTTAATGTTATAACGGATGAGAGAAGATAATACAGAAATAAATGATAAATAAAAAAAAGAATGATACAAAGATTTAACGTGGTTCACCAAATCAGCTACGTCGATGTAACAACTAAAATTTAGATGAAGTTAAAGGAGAAGTGACTTACACAGATGAGAATACGACCATATATCCCAAAAGCTGCTTCTCCAATGTCAGGATAAGTGATGATACCAGACTTGTTCTCGAAACAAGCTTTCATCAAAGTAGCAGTATAACAACATATAACAGCAAACAAGACAAGAATCACCATGCCTGCCCAACCAGCTTCTTTCAGTGTATAAGGTGTTGAGAGTAGTCCAACTCCAGCCATTACATTAATCGCTGTAACCAAGTACAAATGTTAAAAGAATCAAAAAGGGTGACGATCTATTTCTCCCTCGGAACTATCATATATATTCTTGGGGGGTTACCATTGAAAATGGTTTGAGTTAAGCTGCAGCCATAGCCTCCAATGGCTAACTCTTCAGCAAAGGAGCCTCTACGAGACCAAACAGATTGTGGAGCAGAGGCTTTGTCGGATTCTTCATTCCTGTCAGGGAGGAAAGGAGCTTTAGACTCAACATCAAGATTACTTCTGCTCTGTCTGTAGAAACTCGGCTTTTGACTCGTATTGTAGAAACTGGGATTGCTCCTGAGAGATCCGAAGATTGGTGATGCAGCAATCGTGTACGAATCTGTCGTTTCCCTAAAACCAAAATGCAACAATGATCAGATTTGTATTTGATTCTTTTTACTATGAGAAAATAAATAAAAAAAAAAACGTTGGCTGTTAATTATTACCTAAAGCTTTGAGGCCATTGGACCTGGGAAACGAAAGTGTCTTCGTTGTTGTCGTCGTCACCAGGAAGATCTGCGACATCGCTTCGGTCAGTTTCGCTGTCGTTCTCGTACTTGCTGCTGTCTTCATCGTCTTCGAACGTAAACTCTTGTTTCTTCTCCATTTTCTCAAACTGTTTTTTCAGCGAAGGAAAGAAACTGGTTAAAGAAAGATCACACACAAAAAAAAGAAACAATATAAATCAGACAAGATCTCAATCTTCTTCTGATTGATGTTTTGTTTGCAGAGAGAAGAGAGGAGGTGGCGAGAGAGACGAATAGGAAACACTTAAAATTCTCTGACTCTGTTTTGCGAGTTGCTTGCCTAGTTATAAGGCGGGAAGGGAAGTGGTGACTTGGCAGCAACGATGGAGATTTTTAGAGTTTTATTTTAAGATTTAAAACAATGAAAAAAAAAGAGAAAGAGAAAAAAGGTTTTCATTCAAAAGATTCTTTAGATATGTATTATTTTCTGATTGATTTAATCTTTTTGTATACAAATTTAATAATAAATTGAATTTTATCAATATTATAGAGATATACTACTTTTGAGAGAGTTTGTTTTTATAAGAAAGAGATCATAATTAGAAAAGCAAGATGTTTACGACAATAACAAGTGGTGAAGGTTGAACATCTTATTAGAATATACTTGAAATGTCCATAATGTGTTAAATGTTCAAAAGTAGTATATCTATTTTAACAAAAAAAAACGTAGTATATCTATATAATATTAATAAAATCTATAATGTGTTAAATGTCAATAATTTGTTAATGTTCTAGTATTCTTCTCAAGTAACATGTTACCATAGCATAGAGAGAGTGAGTTTATTTTTTGTAAATCTGTTTTTTTTAAAACAAATTTTGAAAACAATTAATCATCATGAATGTTACTTGATTCTTATGCTTAGTACTTACTAAAAACTCATTCGTTGATTTGAATCTGAATGTCTCAAAAGAGTCCAAATTAAGAAGAAGAAAAAAAGATTTGAGTGACGCGAAGTCGACGAGGGAATGGGGTGTAACTTGTAATCGTTGTCAGTAAGAAATAGAAATACGTTATCTCTATGTCGTGGCATGTGATTTTATACAAGTGTCAAAGCTTCATATGGTTCATTTCATTTTTAATAGTTTATCCTTTGACGTAAATGGTTAAACGTAGACTTATTAAAGATAGGTATGAATGCCTCTTCCACGTTGATATTTTGCAAAATCAGGAGAATCTCTTCCCTATGATGTTGTATGTCTTTTTTAGAAGAAAACCAAAAAATGTTGGTTACAAAAGAAATAATAACGGATTATTTCACTCACTCTACTACAATTTGGCTTTCAAAAGTTATATAGTGACCGCATGTTATTTATCAAAATCGAGGGTTTGTATATTTGAATACCGTGACCATCTTAATTTTAAGATATTTAAAAAATCCATAAACTAATCTTGAGTTGAACAAAATAAGTAAGAAAATATTATTTCTTTATATTAAAATATGAAACTGACTTCCACTTTTTCTCTTGATCCTTATGTTGTTCACCTGTCACGCTTCTTGTACGTGGCTTACCGATCAGAAAATGTCAGAATGCCAAGATACAAGTCACAAGTTGGAAGCTATGGCAGAAAGTTGCTACTGCAAACACGTAGAAGAACAAAATGAAGGTGATGATCAAGAATGGTCCTTCGGTGACTTCTACCGCATTGTAGCTGAAGCTGTCGAGTAAATCTTTTTTTTTTCCTTTTATTTAATCTTTCTCTGTGTCACCAATGCATCAACATCAGGTAACTCTTTTGGACATGACTCGAGAACAGTTACTTAGATTCAGCCATTCAATAACAATTTCTTTTCCCTGAAATTTGAGTTCTGGCACAGGTCTAATTGTAAGTAAATACTCTTTATAATTAAATACTCACAATGAATCAATAGTCGGCATCCGTATATTATGAATATGCTACTATTAACCTAAAGATAGATTCCATGTGACGTGAGTAAACCTATTTATTTATCTATTTGTTCAAAAAGAAGAAATTAATAGAAGACTCGGTGGTACCCAACTTAAGGTGCCAAGTGTTGTAAAACTACAAGAAGTTTATGAGGTAAAGTCTTCAATTTCTTTTCTTTGTTCATTGTATACTTTTCTTATCTTAAATTTGCCACCCCCAAATATTCAGAATTTATTGCAAGAACACGATGGATTTTACACCATAAACTGATAAAGCCAAAGCAGAGAAGGGTTAACCTGAGCTGGTTCTCAACTCATTAGGGTAAAAAGTTTGAATGGGCCCCATTTATATAAAGATTTAATATTTAAAAAAAAAACTATTTACATATTAATTTATAAAAAATATTTTTTTCATCATGATATATGAGAAAATATAGAATTTTTGAAAATCTGAATATTACATAAAGGTAGATAATTTGTTTTTGTTTTCTTAGATAATTTTGTCTTGTTTATATATTTTAAATATAGTTTTAATTTTGTCTTATTTGCTATTTTGAGTAAATTTTTAATATTTTATAGCTTTGTGTTGTCATTTAAAAGAATTTGTATTGGATAACGATTATGTGATTTTTTGAAATACATAGAAACAAAGATGCCTGGGAGCTGAAACTTTTTTTTCTTGAACAAAATATGCTAATTAATATCTAAATCTTTTTATCTGTGCATTCTTTAATATAAATAATTTTACATTATATTCATGATAAGGGCTCTCAATGACTCTCACTTTTACAACTGATTTGGTGTTTTGAACCGGTAGATCGACTTAGTTTGATGTTTGTACCTTCAAACAACCATGCGTCAGCAAAGTAATTTTACATATATTATATTTTTGACAAGGGCTCTGCAACATGGTAGTCAGTTTTTTCTTTCTTTTTTAACTAAGGGCAATCATTGTTCAAGAAAAAAAAAGAAGACTTAAGGGCATTCAAATTTAAACTGCTAGATGGAAAATGTTTTACAAGTATAGTTATCCGGCCCAGCCCAGTAGAGAAAAACATTAAGCCCACAATAGCAGATCAGAGGCTATTAGAAGCCCAGTCAGGAAAATAATAGCCCAGCAAGTGTGGTTAGTCACTGGCTTGTTGGGTACCATTCATCATCTAAATCATTCAGGCTTTAGCCCAAAAAACAACTAGCCCAGCAGGTGTGTAGTTTATTCTTTGAATAGTCAAAGTCTCTCAGTTTCTTAGGTATTACATTACAACAAGTTCTCCATTTGATTTTGACATGGGTTATTCTCTTTTCTAACTCGGTATGGACTCGGTTGGTCTTTCGGTTTACTTCGTCCGTCGTTAATAAAGGATATCCACCATATTTGTACTCATATGAATATCAAACCCGGTATAGAAGGATAAAGAATATTATAGATATTGTTAACAAATATTGTCTATTTTATTATATAAGATATTTACATATATTTGTATCTATCTACATTGGGATATATCACTAATATAAATGTGTATGTATTATAACTACTATTCTTATGAGAGTAAATACAATTCTTCATATCATATGACATATCTTCTCATCAATCTTTACACCGGTTTCGATTCCTCTCCAATTTTTTCGTCTGCTCAGTTTGGTTTTGTTTTTCAACTTTTGAGTTAATTAGTATAAAATTATACTTTGAAATATAAAATCAGATTCCTTATACGTTTGACTCTCTAGTAATGCAACTAGGCTGAACGTTTAGAATGTAATATTGCTATTTTTCTTGAACCGATACTTTTGTTTGTCCCCCATTAGAGGTAATATGGGTGACGATGAGAAAGGTACGTGTGTGTTGGTTGACAAAAGCTTAATTCAGTTGATGTTTATTCCCTCTGGTCTCAGCTCTCACGTGGAATCGAAACATAGATATAGCTGACACGTGTGAAGGTGTGTGTCTTAATCTTAGGTTTAATATCGTGTTCCATGGAATTTTCCAATCTTTGGAAAATAGAAAGTTCTTTAAGCACCAAACAACTGGAATTGACACGTTCATTGCATTCTCACCGAAAGCAGTAGATGTCAGTTTACTAATCTTACCAAAAACAGAAAGAAAAATTAAAGAGAAGATCAGTATAAGTTCATTGCATGTACGAGGGATATCATTATGTGCTCTCTTTTCTCCCCTCCTTAGCTATACATTCTATTTTCCCTCTCTGCTTTAATTTGTTATTTTACTTTCTAGCTATAAATTTTGCGAATTTTCTGCTATTAATTTTTTGACTGTTTGTTTCCAGACGAAATAAAATTACTCGTATCGAGCGAGAACTTTTTAAATAAAATATCTTAAACTAATGATTTTTCAAAACAAAAACAACTGCACATTATAACAAATAAACAAAATACAACTTGATTGGTCATTCTGTGGCTACGTAATCGATTGCAAACTTAAAATTAAAATCTTCACATGCTGATCATATTTTTTTTTGTGTAGTGTTTTTTGGAACTCGGAAAATCAAATCATTTAACAATACAAGGACTCATATACGTCAAGACATTCAGTCTCAGCTTTGAGAAATGCTTCGTTAATGAATGAGTGACACGTTACAGAAGTATTCTATAAATACAAAGAACAAAAATGAAAAAAAAAATGAACTTGAATTTATGATAAGTGCATGCATTGGCGTAAGTGAGCCTCAGTTAAAACAATAATATTTTAACATAAATACTTTTAAGAAACTTGATTCTAAAAAAAAAAAAATCTATAACTGGAAGAGTCAACTTGATGTTCATGCGCACATATATATCTCACACAACCACTACACTATAATAAATTTTACGAATTAAGGATCCCAAAATATTTTGTAAATAAAATTGCTTGTATACTTCGATAACGTATTTTTGAAAATTCATTTTCAAATGACATTTTGGAAATACCGAATCTTATGATCCATAGGAGTAAGAAGACTATAAATTACACTTGAAATTTTACAATGATCCGTACGTAGGCTTGGTACTTATTCTCCAAAATCCGATTCTTATCCGCTTCAAAAATTCGGATATCCGGAAGGGCCATATATAAATCAAGATAGTAAAATGTTTGATTTGTCAAAACAAATTTGAATATCTTAATTTTTTAGTCTGGATATCCAGATTTGTAATTTTATTGATAATTATTTCAAAATAATAATATATATAACTAATTTTATTTATTAATATTTTTATTTATATAATATATACATAATTTTGTAATAGTATACACAGAAAAAATTAAAACATTATATATACTTTTATTTTAAAATTATTATTAATATTTTATATATTTAATATTTTTTATTTATTTTAAGTATCCAAATCCGAATATCAAGATATTACAAATTTTTTTAAAAAAACGACACATGTATATCTGAGAACTTCAAATTTGGATAAAAATAATAAAAATATGGATACGCCTAATAAAAATCCAGATCTAAATACCTTAAAATAGCTAGGATATCTAATTCGTCCTAGACCCATATGTACCAAATTCAATTCAATTCAAATTCCCAAAGAAAAAACAATGAAAAAAACATTAAAACAAGAAAAAAAACATCAAACGAAACTGCATGGATCCACAAATTTCATCAAATGGAACAAGAAATAAAAACCCATTAAACGAAGACGCAGTTTACATTCATGTGTCATCTCGATCGTTGTCTCACAATCACATTACTTGATTAGAGGTAGTGTCAAAGGAACAAGAAGAGAGAGGAGGATAATATATGGCTAAGTAAATAAGCATTAGCATCAGCACCACCGGAATTCCCATCAGAATCATCGGCGGCGGCGGAAGCGGCGGAAGAACGGCAGGAAGAACCACCAAGAGCACCATCATCACCGCTCCGATCATAAACATTCTGATGATCCTTATTATATAACTTTGTGAAGCTTCTTTTTTCTTCCTCTAAATCTTGGCTTTTAATGTTCCTGCACATCTATCTGTGTAAAATTTATAATGAAATCTATGTATAAATATTTGTCCGTTTTGCTTTTTAAGTGTGTGAGAGAGAAAGACGTTACAACTTACAAGTGAAGCTCATGCACTGAGCAGCAACATTACATACGTCAATTCGTATCCACCCAATGATAAAAACCAACTAGATTTTATTTTACGATATTTGATTTTGACACGGAGTTAACACCAAAATTACCATTAATTACTACTAGATATGGTTTTAAGTAACTTGTAAATAACTTTTGATAATATTCTTTAAAACATTAAACACTATTGGAAAGAAAATCCACAAAACGTGAAATTGTTTGTGTGTAAGAGTGTGTTTGATAACTGGTCTTTTGTTAACTTGTGTCAAAACGTGATACTCTCTCCATTTAAGGAGAAAATCTCCCTCCATAGTTTAGTTTTAATTGTTTCAATATTTAAGGGAAAATACTCTTTATTTGAAGGAATAATTTTTAAAAATATACTAGTTTCAGAATTTTCCGATTTGTATACTTTAAATGGTAACAACTGTAAAATTATTTTGAATAAGGTATTTTTACAATGTTGTCTATTAGTTTATGGTAATCACATGATATGCAAAGGAAAGTAATATCATATGCATTTCTCTTATTAATAATTAAGAAAGTATGTAAAAACCTCTAGCAATTTTGAGCAGAAACGTTAAAAATGACAATTCTCTCAGGTAGTTTTTTAAAAATTTTGTTAAAATTTTTTTTTAAGAAAAATATTTTTTTTTTAATTTTAAACATCACCTCCAAAACCTTAATCTTCAACTATAATCCTAAATCTAGATTAATTAATTAAAGAATGTAAATGTGTATTTATACTCTTTAATGAAATATATTTTAATTATTATTTTTAAAATATTATTTTTGTAACAAAACTTTTTACAAATATTTCAAATATTTTTCTTAAGAAAATCATCAGTTTTAAAAGTAAATATTAAAGGTTTCATTATATGCCTGTTGTGGTGACTACATTTTAGAATTTCATTTTATTTTGTCAATTTAAAATCAGCTTTTGCTCTTTATTTTTATTTTTTTACTCGTATTGTTTATATAATTCGATCTAATCCCTCGAAACAGTCCTTTTGGGATGTAATGTGAAATGAAATAATTAAAAAAAATTGTGATTTTGGGATGTAGTGTGAAAATGAAATAATTAAAAAATGTGAAACTGAAACTGCACGTCGACAATAAACAAAAGATATGTAAAATCAGATCGTGACAAAAATATATAGGTTGTTGGAGAAACAAAATTAAGAAACTAAAATAGACTGACGTTTGACATGTGTAGTTGCTGCTAGCTAGGTATTAGCGTGACGGTTTAAATGATTTGCCATTTATGTGCTTTTAGATGACTGAAACGGTAAGGATGGTTGGTGAATCTAGGGAAGAGAGTGTGCTTGATACTTTGAATCTGAATCACGCCGTACTAAGTGTATTTATTTCTTCTTATTCAATATACATTTAACCTAATTTATTGCGATTGTCCGTTTTCATTTTTTTCAACGGCTAATTTATTAACAAGATATGCCGTTTATAGTAGTATTACTTTATTTGATGCTACTAAATTGTTTTTATATTTAATTTCAGAATTAGTATTTTATTTTATTTTATTTATAATTAATTATTAATATTCTTTTTCTAAATCAGTTTTGCTTTTGTATGTCGAAGCATTGTCATTCTATATCTGGATAACTATTATCTCATCGATACGTTCCATGAAATGTAAAGTCCTTTAAAAAAAATAAAAATGTCATTATACATTTTCAGTGTGACTTCTCAAATTAATGCACTTCCTGTTTTACCTCTTATTAAAGCTAAAAGACTGAACTGAAATCACTATTGTGCATTTGTGTGTTTTTAAAATGATTTATATGTATGAAATGTAGTAAATTCATAAGGATATTTTTATGGGCTTTGATCATTTGAAGAGTTTGAAAGCTCAGTTCAGTGGTTTGAATGAATGTTCGTTAATGTTTCTATACTATGAAATATATATGGGTTTAGAGTTTCAAAAAAATCATTTATACAGATCAATACAAAAAATACTCATACGATTTTCATTATGGTATAAATAAAACTAATACACATACATCTCATAAAACAATTCATGATAGAATATAAATCCTTTTAATACTATCAAAATTGCTTGCTATAAAATTATCTATGTAATATTTTTTTAGCTGTAATAACATAAGCGTTAAGAAAAAATAATGATGCTGAAAGGGTGTATCTTCTCGTTTCCATATTGCCGTCTGGATTCCCATAATGAGTGATTACGTCCGTGGGGAGAACGTTTAACTAGAGTTTTATAGACGTCGGAGGAGCATTGGCTGGGCGAAAAAACTTAATTTAGGTGGCGATGGGAATTTTGGAGTTTCATTGATGATGTTAATTAGTCATGGTATGAAGACCACAAATGTTTGAAAACTAATTATCAGAAAAGATAAATATCATATTTAAATATCTGTTAACAAATAGCTTCCAAATTCTTGTCACATATATCGGTATCCAATAGTAACATTGTTAGCTTGTGTTGTATATTGGATTCTATTGTTTTTCTCCGTCATAAATAGGGTGGATACTGAATGGTTTGGATTTTATCGAGCTCTATTTATGATTAAATATTTTATTCGTTAAATTTGATTCAATTTTTTTCCCATTGTAATTTGATTCGAAAAGTAAGAATATCGAAAAGTTTCGGAACAAAACAAATACTAAAACTCAATATACGTTCCGCTTTGTCCTTTATAGAACTATATATATATATATATATATATATATATATATATATATATATATTACAATTATTATTTCAACATATAAATTTATTAATTTCATTTATAAAATTTCTTATAAAATATTAAATTAAGAAATTTTTATGTTTTATAAAAAAATCATAGTTTTTCTAAAATTTTATAAAACTATATTTTTATTCAAATTTTATGTTTTATAAAAAGTTAATTACTATCTAAATCTATGGAACATATAGTTTCACTAATTTTTTATTTTGTATAATGTAAAATATATATATTGAAAAAATTGTATTTTTTTTTAAATTTACTTGTATAGAATAAAGTAAATGAAATCCGTTAATATATGTATGTATTCGCAAATATTTATACATCTTTTTATATCAGAAAAATCGGATATCCGTATTTTTCGAATCAAAACAAATCAGAAAACTATATATTTGTCAATTACGAAACATATCACAAATACTAAAAATTATAATATTATTCTATTTGTGCCCACCTCTAAGTGTATTTACTCATTTTAACATCTCTTATGCATGCATGAACTTTTGAAATCATTCATCTTTCTATTTAAATTAATATACTTTGTGTTAAATGTCTAAAATAATACTATAGGTATTTGTATTTATATTGTTAGACCGTTGATAATGCTCATCCTCAACCTATTTTTATGCTATTATAGTTCAAATAATCATGAGCTTATTTCACTCGCTACGCGCTAGCCATGGTACCTACAAGTCAAATACAACTTTCCGCAGCTTGACTATTATTGTGGCCATTCCGCGATTAAGCCATGTTTACCAGAGCCATTATTTTTCATTCCACAAGTAATGGCATAAAATAAAATGTTTTTTAACAAAATAAACTGATAATTTTTATGTTCTGTTTTATTGGCCCTGCTAGGTATATCGAAGGGATTATAAAACAAGTCCTGATAAGAATAGTATACTACTTGGTTTTTAAGTGTTGTTGTCTAAAATTTTGAACTCTAATTAAAAATATATCTGACAATCTATTTGATATCCTTCTACCACAGTTGAAATGGTCCTCAAGCAATAGTATTATAGTATTATCTTATCTCTCAAACGAATAAGGTGAACTAGCAGTGCTAAATTTGTATTATGGTTTAAATATCGCATTGCAAATATAAAATACTACAATTGAAAAAGAATAAGGAAAAAGTAACATACTTATCATGAAAAGAAAATTAAAGCACTAATCAAATTAATACACCAAATTGTTAAAACAAGAAAACGAGCATGGAATTTCAAAGAGAAAGAAAATATCTAAAACAAGTAAAATCTTTTTGAAGAAAGATAGTGAATTTTTGACCATATTAAACGAATCTAATTGTATGTCGAGGACTAGTGAACCAATGAAGTCCATTTTAATCTGTCTCCTGGACATCAAAGGGAGATTCACCGTTGCCCAGTGTCTATGTGGGTTCTACAGTAAACCCACTTTATAAAGATTAAAGAATCATACTAGTTTTCAATTGTGTTTCAAGAAAAAAAAAATCAATTTTGAAAACAAAGTAGATCACAAGCGGGTGGATGATAAAGGTATTAATACAAATTAACGGGTACATTTTTCATATATTGGTTCAGATGTAATAACAAGTTGAGTATCCTCACTATGACTTCACCAGTTTTGGTTTAATTAGTTTATAATTTCAAATATATCTTGATATTGTATAGTTTTTTTTCTTACATCATATTTGGTAGTTGAAAATGTTCAATATTTTATATCCACAAACAGTGTTATGATCACAAAAATGAAAATAGATTAAGGATAAGCACAAATCGAATATTGTCATAAATTTTATTATCTATAATTTATTTTGTATGTTATTAAAGTAAAAAAAATTAAAGATATTTTTGAATGGACATTTCATCTATTTTATTTAATACAAGAAAATATAGAAAAATTATGTAAGTTTGTTTTCAAAAATATTTTGACATAAGAAAATAAAAAATAAAAATTAATAAAAAAACTTGATTTTCTTATAAAACATAAATTCTTAGATTTTTTTAATTTTATAAATAGTACCTTTTTTTAATTTATTACTTTTATAAGTAATTTATAAATGTTATATGTTAAAATAAAAGTCACATATTTAATATTTGTGGATTATTTTTTTTAATGAATATTTATTTTTTTATATTTATTTTATTCCAAATTAAACGAATAACGAATCAAATCGATTCGAACCCTACCATTTCTTTACGGTAAAGATGAAAGTATTACACAGAAATGTATACATGCACAATTTCACATAAATATATGACAAGAAGGCTTCCATTTAATTTCAAAAATATTATTCTACAATTCACAAACTACATTTACATAAAGCATTGTAAAAGAAAAGTCCTAGATCTATCACATGTGATGATCTTACTTATTTGTGACACCACTCATCAGGGGTCAAGAGGTTCTACGGAGAGGCTAGGCTCATTAGAAGGAGAAAAAGCCAAGAAAATGAGGAGAATCATGAGGAGGAGTGGTAGAAGTAGGAGCGTTGCTGGAGGCGGTGGAAGGAACGGTGGCAGAATGAGAAAAAGCAGGGAGACAAAGAGAAGAACTGCGACCGATCTCGCCGTGATCAGAGAACTTCCGGTCAAACCCATCGGCTTAGGTGTGATTTCAATTCTCAGCCGTTGATTATGTACCCTCATTTTTCATTAGTACTAGTTTTATCTACAAAAAGATTTTTTTTCTATAGGTTTTACTGACTAATAACCTTTCTGCGGTCATGCCTTTGTCTCTCTGTGGCTCTACTTATATAGTGACAATTGGGATATTAGAATGTCTATGTCCATATATGTTTATATTCTTGTCCAGTATATTTGACATAATATCGACTTCATAATTCGCATTTTCTGCAACCACAATAATTGAATTATCAAAATAATAATAGAACTATGTAGTAAAATAGAAGAAATACTCATATTATGTAGTATGAACAATTGATGGGAAATAAAGCCCTTTTACAAAAAAAAAAACAATTGATGGGAAATAGATGGACAAACGAAATAACCAGCACAATGAAATTATCTTATTGATATAAATGTAAATATTATTGATAATTATCATTTGATTGACCAAAAATTAGCCTTTTTATTAGTTCTGTGAGATTTGGACTCGTAAAGAATATTTAATTTTGGCTATTTACGTATGTCATTACATATACATTGCATATATACTTACAAAAAATTACATGTCGCTTGTGTTTTATCAGATAAAAACAAGAACATGACAAACGTTGATGGTCTAGTGTTTTGATATGTGATTCTCAGCTCGATTGGATTTGAATTCTACTGTAAAAGTTTTTTTAAAAATGGACATACACTAGCCTAAATGAAGAAGAAAGAGCACAAACATAACACATTTTACTTTTGTAAGTACTAACCTTTGCATCTGAACGCTTGTGAAAACGTCATGAGAACTAAACAATGATGTGTTTTTCCTTCTGCCACAGTGACGCGGTTAATCACGGGTAAATGTATTTCACTAAAAAGTTGGGTCATGCCTGTAAAAAAAGCTTGAGAAATATTCATTCCTAATACATTTTGAATTTGGAGAATGCATTGCACTTAACTGCACTTTTTGTATACTTTCCCGCGTATTTGTCATTTCTTTGTTATTATTATTTGATCATTTGGTTATTTTAAACTTTTTTCCATTTTAAGTAGTTTCATTTTTTTTTATTTGGCCATCTCGTTCCCAACTTGGTAGGCTTTACAGCTTCGTTGATGCAGTCAACCTAGAAAAGTTATATTCCGTTTGCTGTTTTTTGCTACCAACAAAAAAAGAGAGCATTGAATCAATCGTAAGATATAGTTAAAGAAAGACTTAATGTTTAACCATTCGACAGTCTTTTTACCTTTTAACAACATATTGTATATTACATGTTAGTTACAATACTAGGTAACATATTCGAACATGTTATAATTTTTGACGATACGTACAAATAATTTACAAAATATTCATAAAAATTAAAATCTAGATATAAACAACGTTTCTGTCGAACGAGTGATACAAGAATAATTTGTAATAATGCCTCATATAAACAATCTAGATGCTGTGTTTATAGTATTAACTTGTGTACTCAACAATTTCGTCCTCACACCTTAATTATTGACATTAAAAAACTGGGCCCTTGATTCAAGTAATCAAATGTTGGTTGTTCAAAATATGGGCCGTCCAGCTAAGGCCCAAACTTTGACCATTAACCTATAGTTTAGTCCCTCAATTATATCAGCTACAATTACTATAGCAGGTAAAAGAGAGTAACTACATGTTAATGCTACCAAAACAAGACACTTTCTGATCATCTAGACCCATTCTTTGGTTTGGAATTCGTTAGGGATTACACAAAACACATTTAGCTCTTTTACTCAACTATTAACTTTGATAAAATAACATTGTTATAGAAAAACAAAACCTTCTTGGTTAAGCACCAGATTCTTAGAACAAACCAGGATCGAATCTAAACCGGTGAACCAACCACGACTTGCCTAATCCTCGGAGCGTCATAACCTTAAATCTAAGTGGTCAAGTTCAGTTCACATTCAAGAATAACTATATACTATTATTATATTTGTGAGAGATTATCATAGAGCTGTAACCAATGCTAGTGCTCTAACCTCACTCCCCTAGAGCCAAGTGGTACACCCTGCGTCTCTAGCAGAGCCCCATTCATTGTTCATATATACGGTCATTGATTACATATATCAAATGCATCCTCATATTCCTTCCTAATACTTCACAATCGATCAAAAGACGTTCGGAATTGGTTTCTCCGCTTCAACTTTCAAAGCAATCAACCAAAAACCTTTCATACATATTCACTCCCAAAACATTTCAATCCATTAACCAATATAAAAGAAACGAGGTTATGCTCTTCTGCTGAAACATGTACCCATTAACTTAAATTACTTTAGTCTAGTAATTAAAATGTTTATATCAAATGTCATTAGCTCAAGAAAAGATTTTGACCATTGTATCAGAAATTTTTAGTTCAAGTGACCACGAAACTAATATTATATATTGTGCTTTTGGATCTGGAAGGATTAAGTATTCGGCTCGAACCTCTTCATAATTAAAAAGAAAAACAAATTAGTGGACGTACATACCCCTAATTATATTGTTAAATATACTTTTTAGTGTACCTTTTTCTATTTTCAGTTTATCTATCTATATATGTAAAAAAATAGAAATAACAATGTTCTTGGAAAATAGTAAAATTTTCCTTCCCTTAATCTCCAAATTTACATTTGTGTAGACCCATAAACTCTATATTTCCATTCTTCTTGATCACCAGATATCTCCGAAAATTCCATACTAAAAGAAACTTTTATTCTTTATAAAAAAACTCAATTTTCCATTTTTTATGGAGGTTGATGAGCAAGCCCATAGTTATACATGAACTTGTGTAATCGTATTCTTTTCTTTTCGATCACATTCTCTTCAGTCTGCACCGTGCAACTTTTTAGCTCTCTTAAAAGATGGTTCGCTTCTTTTCTTTTAGCAAACCTATTGAGCAAAATATAAATGCAATTATACAAATCTATTGAAGTGTTTATTTTATTTTATGAGATAACTAAAGCTTTCTTTTTATTTCATTGTTTGTAGTCGTCCAAAATTGTTTTTAAGTATCAGGGTTTTAACGAAGAAACCAGGCGGAAAGCACTTCGAAGTCTGTCTCATCGTACCGGTACACCAACATCCCAATAAACGGCCTTACATCTTTGAGACACTTCGAGTAAATGGCTTAATTGAACCATTTTAAATCATGTGTTATATATCTATATATTAATATGGTTTATATATATAGAGAGAGATATAAAGATGTTACTTTTAGTTAAGTTTTCAATTGTGTAATAATGTGTTGTCCTTTGTTATAGGATATGAGTATGCAGATTTTAATTTAGACCTAGACGTACTAACGGTGACGGGACAAAACATGGATCGACGTAAAATCCTGAAGAAATTGAAGAAATATTTTTACTCTATCGACATCCTTCAGACGTTGTGTGTTCCCCCTAATTAGTATGGTTTTTGACGGAAGTTCGGTTGATAATTAGTGTTGTTTTTAGACGTTGTGTGTTCCCCCTAAAGTCATTTTTTGATATTTTAACTAAAAATAAATCTTTTGTACTAAAAGTAATTTGAAGTCGAGCCACAAAAAATCAACCCTTTATATTATCACTAGACTACTAATACTTGCTAATTTAGTGATTTTGCCAAACAAGAAATTATATTTATTCATAGTAATTATAACCATTGTACCAAAAGAGAAAGGATTTGATTTAAGATTCTGTGATTACTTTTGGAATGTATAGATGGACGTTATCCTTTCGAATGGTGGGCTTTTAAGTCAAAGAGTTAGACTTTGTGAAAATTATTTTGACGTGTAAACACCAGGGGTCATGTACAGAGCATGTCATTTACACATGGAACGACATAGACGAGTTTCAACATTCAACTACTGCCATGGGTTTTTGGCCAGAAGCAAGAGCGGGTATTTGATATGTATGCAGTTTTGTCAAGTACAGCTAGTTCGCTTTTTGTCCGATTGTTTTCTTTTGTAATGGACTGGGACATATCTCTAATATTTTTCTTGTCAAAATCAAATTTCTAATATTATCCTAGATGAACTTATAGTACGATGATAACGTCTGCCGATACCAAATAATCAATCAGAAATTCAGAATGAATGTAGTTGTTGATTATTTAGTTTACATTTTCTATAAAGCGTAAAAATTGTTTTCCCACATTAAAAATGTCATTATCTTCCTCACTCACTCGACATAATTGACCGGTCTATTGTCGCCATGTTTTGCAGCCCAACTATAAATAGATGTAATGTCGTCATACACTCTTCACTACCAAAAAAACATCCTTTCTCACAATAAACCGAACAAGATCAAAGCATGGGAAGCCTCAAGTCTCTGGTTATCTTGGCTTTGCTTTTTTCCCTCTCTCTCGCTGTTTTTGCCGACACATCCACCGATGCTTCTCCACATGGTATATCATTTCCCTTTTATACTTTCATATAAATAATGATCGAATGTTCTATAAATAGCCTGACGTAAATAACATATAAATCACACGTGCAGCTAAAGATGAAGTGAAGCCAAGTGAAGCGACCGTTGCCATAGAGCCACAGCAACCCCAGGCTGCGGAGGCCGAGACCGTGGGCAACGATGTTGTTGTGGAGCCCCAGCAAAGGTGGTTTGGTGGTTGCAGGTACGGATGTTGCGGTGGCTGGATATTTGGACGGTGCAACTACTGTTGTCGTAGTCCACAAGCCGAGACCGTGGAAACACAAGCTGTTGAGACCAACGTTGTTGAACCTCAGCAGCGGCGCGGTGGTGGCTGTAGATACGGATGTTGCGGATCCTGGCGTTACGGACGGTGCAGCTACTGTTGTCGCAGTCCACAAGCCGAGGAGACCGTGGAAACCGAAGCTGTTGATGCCAACGGTGTTGAACCTCAGCAGCGGGGACGTGGTGGCTGTAGATATGGATGTTGCGGATCCTGGCGTTATGGACGGTGCAGCTACTGTTGTCGCAGTCCACAAGCCGAGGAGGCCGTGGAAAGCGAAGTTGTTGATGCCAATGATGTTGAACCTCAGCAGCGGGGACGTGGTGGCTGTAGATACGGATGCTGCGGATACTGGCGTTATGGAAGGTGCAGCTACTGTTGCCGAAGTGCTAAAGCCGCGGAGGCTGAAGTTGTTGATCCCCAACAACGTCGCATATGTAGGTATGGTTGCTGCGGAAGCTACGCTTATGGGCAGTGCAGTGCTTGTTGCTCTAAGAAGATGGCTACTGAAGAAGCAAAGAAAAAGGAAGAAGCTAAGCCATGAGTGGTGTGTAACACAAAACTCTATGTTTGTATGCATGGTTTATATTACTGTTTCGTACGTATGTCAAATAAGAGAAAAATGTTGCTATGAGAAAGTCTATAGCTCAATAAAAAAAAAGTCGTAGGTTCACATAATATGTATTTTGTTTTATGTAGTGTTTTCCTCGTGAAGATTGTAATAATAATAACGACTGTTTAAATATTAAACCGTACGTTGATTACAATATTTAAATTATAAAAATAATGAAAAAGCATGTAGCTAGGTCAATGAAAACCACATAGGTTTGTATAATATGGTATCACGTAGATTTATGATCCTATAATATAATTAAATTAAATCGCTAGTTTAGAATCATTGATGCGTATGAATGATAATGAAGATTTGTTTTTAGATTTTGTACACTCCAGCGAAAGGAGTGTTCACAGATCCAACCCATAGAGCTCCATCACGCTCCTCCACCTCACTTATGGAGATCCACTTATTTCCATTTTTACCCTCGAAAACCTCAGATATTACGCCACTGCCTTCGCTCAACCTCACGGCCATCCCGTTCCCTTTGTACTTTGCCCAATACGAATGGACTTTCATCCAGTCAACCGGCAAACCCAAGGCGGCGCGTCCTAGCCACACGTTCGACATGGCGAACTCTGTAAGCTTTGAGTGTTTTGTATTAAGGCCTACCCAAAATCCGCCACGTGGACTCCTCTTTATGTTGTCGGGGAACCCAGGGAGCTGCTCCGCGAAAATATCATAATAGTTATCGTGAGATTTAGAAACTGACGTGTCGTTGAGCCAGTAACGTAGGATTCGAGATGTGGCAGTCTCGGCCACGAGAAGGTAATCACCGTTTTGGCTTAGTACGACGCCGTTTGCGAACGCAAGGTTGCTTAGAAGAGTTGTCACTTGGTTCGATTTTGGATCGTATTTCATCAATCTACCGGTTCTGTCTCCACTCATTATCAGACCTATATAATTCCTGAAAAAAATTAACAGTTACGCTCTTATTATACTATATTTTAGTTATCAATTCAACATATTATTTCATAATGCATGTGTATAAGAATGGATACGATATATAATGGTATAATGTGTATGTTATATTCAATATTAGAATATATTTTTTGCTAATTTTTATTTAAGATGAATGATCAAATTTTGCAGAATTTAACCTTCGTTGATAAACCGAACTACTATCGGTGAAGTAGACAACTCCGGTCCGTGGATCTGTCTCCACTCATTATCACACCTATATAATTCCTGAAAAAAATTAACAGTTTGCGCTCTTATTACACTATATGTTCAAATCATTATTTTAGTTATAAATTCAACATATTCTTTCATAATGCATGTGTATAAGAATGGATACGATATATAATGGTATAGTGTGTATGTTATATTCAGTACTAGAATATATTTTTTGGCTAATTTTTAATTTAACCTTCGTTGATAAACCGAACTACTATCGGTGAAGTAGACAACTCCGGTCCGTGGATCTATGTCCACGCTGTTGGTAAACCTCAAGCCAATGGACTCATCGAGCTGACGTGTTGACACTTGACTGGCTAAACCACCTTCTCGACCAACTTTAAGAAGGCCCATGTAAGCATCGGCAATGTATAGATCACCAGTAGATTTTTCAAAGGCCAGGCCCAATGGTCGACCACACACGTGTTCAGTCCGTTGGTGCTCGTGCGGGCCCTCACAACCTTCTCTGCATTTAATTAAAACGTAAATATTAAGGCCATCTTATTTTTTGTTTTTTTTCTGTTTTTTTTTATTATTTTTAAAAAAAAATTAAAAACAGATCAATCACGAAACGCCACGTGTCAGTGAGACCCGTGAACAGTGCAAGAACCAAAGGTGAAAAGATGCTTATTTAAGCATTTTTGGAGCTGGTGATTGCACTAGATGATTATTTGAGTAGGTTCCATAAACAATGAAAACACCCTTGTTAAGTACACATGCCCTAAATACTGTACTGTAGGCTGTAGCCATCCAAGTGTAACGGGACCCTAATTAAAGTGTAAACAGTTAAGTAGTTAACAGTAAAATCCTATCATAGTAATTATTTTTCATAACTACTCTTTATATCAGGGCTAACATCAAGCTGAGTTTGGTGAGTCATTATTGTTATTCCATCCGTTTGCTTCGTTGTATCGAATAGATGCATTGTTATATGTCGAAGATATATTGTAAACTTTCTGAAATGTGTAATAAATATAACATTTTTAGTACAAATCTGGACCATCAAAAAGTCAATACCACATATAACATCTTGGTTGTGTACTCATGACTCCTAGTATATACTAAAAAGAATGCAGCATTTTCTATTTTGTCACTCAAGTCAATTCTTTAGCTGTCAGCATGCCTTAAGACTCGCGTTAGGAGTAGCAAGGTGTAAAATGTTCTAAAGAAATTAAAGAAGCAATTAAGTTGCATAGTCAAATGTATATAAATGCACATGCAAATTGAATTCTAAATTCCCTTCAAAAATGGGAACTTCACATGCATGCCCAAATAACTATTTTTATTCAGAAAGTTAAACTTGCAACTCAAAGTTGGTCACGTGACAACTGAAGTACATATGCAGAAACAAATGAAGTACCTTTCATTTGGTCAGGAACTCATAACTAATTGTATTATATAAATAATTTACTTATATTCACAAGATTAAAAGTTAAATATTGATGGCACTCAAAGAAGACAATTTCACTATTCTGATAATTAGCTCGATAATTTCGGTGAGACAGAAGGACTTTTGGATACAATTGAAGGGTTATTATTTTTTTGGTTATGAAAACACATTCCCAATAAAAGTAGAAAATGAGAAGGAGAAATTATTGTGTACCTTGTTGGGGTGGTGACGGCGAAATCCATCCAACGACTCTCATTAGCTATCCACTTAACAATCCGACCATCAGATAAACCGGTGTAAGGACCCTCTCCGGAGATATCGAAGACGAAACTCTCCGGTCCCAAAGCTCCGGTGGTAGGAATCAGATGGAAGTCAGGGAAATAAACACTCAACTTTGACTCTCCATGTTTTGGACTCTCCCCGGAATAATCGAAGAGGCTTAAGACAAGGGCAAATGATATCGCCACCACCAAGAAATGTTTCATCATTCTCCCTTTTCTTTCCACCCTTGGCTTGTGTTGTGTCTTTGTGGTAAGAGTGATGGTTCTCCTATATATAAACTAAGGTGTCAGAAATAACAAATATGTTTCTTATACATGTCGAATTCGTGTCAAAAACTCAATACTAAATGTAACAGATAAATAAATTATTGTATTCTTGGGATTTGTGAATCATGCATTTGTCATCATGCATATTTGTTAGTTCATATGTCAATTTTTTTTTGCTGTTTAAACATTTCTTTCTTATTGCTTTATCAGTTTATTGTGAAAGATACATTTCCCTCTCACTCACCAGACATTCATGATACCCATTCACCTACCCTAGTTTGTCAAGATGGAAGTTTTTGCCGTTTATGGAATGAGATTACAAAGAAATCAAACAATACATTCTTCTAGTGTGCCTCAGTTCGTGTATCAATTTAAGCATATATAATAAGATTATCCATTTCTTAATTGTCTAGAAATAAACATTACATACAAAATAAGTAAAATTCGTATTATTTTATTTTAGTTTTAATGTTTGTGATATTTGATGCATAGTATACATTTAGATGGTATGATTTGCTTACAAAACGCCGGAGGACGAGGGATCACATGTACTTCATTGTGTTAAAAGTAGATATATTTTCCGCACTCTCAGTATTTTCCCCATTAAAATCTGCAGATTTGATGTTTATTTAGTTAGCATTAGGTTTAGAAGTTTGGGTAAAGTGTAAATGTTATTCGATAACCAAACCAAATTATATATATGGAAAACATTTTCCTTTACACAGAAAATTAAACGCTGAATGAGGAAGACGTATAATTTAAAATCAAAAATAATATAAAAACACAACGATATCATTACCTTACTACCTACATTTTATTTTGTGACAAATAATAAATTCTTTTGTTTGATTTTATATGCATAAATGAAACAAAATTTTTAATTATTATTATAGTAATAAAAAGACAAAGACAAAAGAGGTTGGAGGAAGTGAACCGGCAGGAGAAGGGGGCAGTGGACAGAATAAGCAAAGGCATGCAGCCCCACTTAGCAACCTATTCGTTGTGTTGCCTTCTGAGTTCTGACCATTTTTGAATAAAAAAAAAATCTGTCATCAAACCCATTCAAGCAAACAATGCCCTTAACATCAGTGCCAGTTAAAGAGGATATAATCATAAAAAAGAATGTGACAACCACATTAACAGAAAAAAAAGAAGAAAGAGAACAAGAATGTGACCACATCATGTTTACAGTATCCAGTTTTTATCTTCTCTATTATGGATAGTGGGCTGCACAGACTGGTCATTAGCCTCACACCTTTTTCAGATTTGTTTATGAACTTCGAAAATTTTATGTATATGTATTATCCTGGGATCTGAGTATACAAACATATATAAGGAAATCAATATTTGCTTTAACAAAGGAGAGGAAGCCAACAATTAAGTAAATTACAAAACCAAAAGTCTTGAAGGGCTTATAAATTTAAGTGCAAACCTAACCAGATACCGCAAATACTTTTTAAAAACTTATTATCAAATCCACACACATGGGAAAATGACAATGAAGAAGAAAAATAAAGATCCTTTAATGACGGTACTACAGGATTTAAAACATTTCAAGAAAAGCCGTAATCGTATAGATCACTGACGATCAAGAACCCAAACAGAAGGCAGAAACACAGACCCAAACCAGAGCTTACCATCTCTCTCTTGGACCTCACTTATGAACTTCATATTCTTCCCTTCACTATCCTCTAGAACCTCCACAACCTCACCAGTCTTGCCGCAGAGTTTCACCGCCACCGTATGAGGCTTTCCTCCTTCAAATAGGAAAACCAACAAGTCCATATTCAATGTTTTCATGAAAAATTTCCCAATCAATGGATGCATCAATGAAAACCTAGAAAACAGAGTTTTCTTGGAATGCAAGGCAACCCAGAAATCCCCTGTCTCGGTTCTCCTGATGTTATCAGCGTAGCCCGGGAGCTTCGCGAATGTGTCTCGAGTCCCGGCTTTAGGTCCTTTGACCCAATATCGATGCACAAGTTGCGTTGGGACCTCGCAGGAAAGCACGAACGAACCATCTTTGCTTATGGCAAGACCATTAGGGAAATGTAGACCGTCCATTATAACTTTGGCCTCTTTTGTCTTCTTGTCATATCGAATCGCTCTTCGTTTTTTCGCCACACAGAAACGCGTAGAATACGTCCCTGATCCCATGCACGAACGTAATAATTTTAGCATAGTAAATTTATACGTTTTAGTAATAACTTGGTAAAATAAATAAAAACTTGAATATTCTTTGGGTTTACATGATATAAACTTATAATGAAACCGAAAATTAGTACTTAAATAAATAATATCTTGTTTTAAAATGGAAGGAGACATTTCTTTTTTTTTTTGATAATCAAAGATTTATTCCCTGGACGCTGCAGCCCGCATGTGAATTCCGCAGTGACTGGGATTCGAACTCGTGATGGCGGACAACTCAACTGAGGTTCCTTTACACCTCAGCTGGGAGACATTTCTTTTACGTTGGACATTTTTCTATTTAAAAAAAACACATAAAATTCATAAAAACATAAGTGCTTTTCATCTCAGGTTTATATTCACTTATAAAATGCAATTTTACCATTTAAAACAACTGCAAATTTTCAATACAAAATTCTACAACTCGTGGGTTTATCAGGAAGCATGTTATTGTAACATTTCAAGGCAAACGTAAACAAACAACCCAAACTTTGATTCCCGAATTAAATAGAAAATTAAAGAAAGTAATATAGAGATGAAGTTATAATACCCAAAGTGGTAGGTGTCGCTGCTATCGTTGAAGTAAATAGCATCGTCTTCTTCGTCAATATCCATTTGATTCGCAAACATAACTTTCTGACCTTCTACCTCGTCCACGACCTTCTCCGCCAATCCTCCGTTAGCTCCGACTTTCATTACCCCTAAGTAACCGTCACAAAAGTACAAATCACCCGATTTTTTTTCGAAGCTCAGTCCTAAAGGCCTTCCACACTCAGGTTCCATCTTATGTCTCGAACAGTTCCCTCTTCGTATATACACCAAATAAATTACATTTATCATGTATGTGACTATCCTATAATCATTAATCTATTCACACATTTATTCTAGCCTTTGATTAATTTTAAATTGCGGTTATATCCATTTATACATGATAAATATTTGTGTTTATCTTCAATGAAACTGTAACATTATTAAATGTTTTTATCAATCCTTGTAGAATAGTAACCACATCAATAAAAAAACATGTTTGCATGGAAACGCTCAGTCTTTTGGGCATATACAAACCTGTGGGGAGTTGAGTAGGCGAATTCGTCCCAGCTAAGATCCGCACCGCGCCATTTGAGTATGCGACCATCGGTGACGCTTACGTATGGGCCTTCCCCTTGTGGGTCCCAGTCCAGGCTCTCCGGTCCATCAACGGGAAGAGGGATCATCGTCGCCTTGGTTAGGACGTTTTTCGAGCCCACTATACTCTCCGGTCCGATGATGGATGGCCCGATGAAGACGACCAGGACGGCTATAACTGCCGTAACAACGGCCCATGTCCGAAACTTCCGGCTTATTGGCATTGTTGTGTAGCTGCTAGCTTTACCTTCTCTTCCGCAAAAATGTGTGTTTAAGTGTGGGTTTGGAATGGCTAATTACTCAATTATATGCTTGATCACTAACTATTTGGATGTTACATGTTTGAGAATACGTTAGAGTCAAGGAATAAATAGAGAAAAGCATAAGCGATTAAGAGAAGCAACCCATATTACCACTTTATCTTCTTTTTTTTACTTCTGTATTTACCGAATATTACTTTTCTATTTAGTTGATTTTGTCATGTACAAAATGGGCTTATATTTAAATAAAGATTTCTGACGAAAAAAAAGAAAGAGGGGTTGAAATAAGGATTTAGTAAAATTGTTAAATTATCAAGTCGAAAGTTAAATTTGCGTATTAAAAAAAAATATTTGGTTTATATAATTTTAATCATATTTATTGATAAACCAACCTTTCTGCCATGCAGCATCTTGTGAGAATCTCAATTTGCGAAAAGGAAGAACGAAATTATACCTGGGACCATTCCGGGGAAATTAAAAGTTATAGTATATTAGGAATTGTTATATTTTTTTGACGTGTCTCTCTGACTTATTTTACTTTTGAAAAATATTCTGGTTGTGGTGGAAAGAAAAAGAGCCTGCTTCACGTTTTCTTAGACACTTTTATACTTGAATACCATATTGTTTCTTAATCTCATTACGAATTAATGTACAATCAAAGTTTCAGAATAATCAGAATTGAGGATTGGTTTTGTAGCCTGCGAGAGTCGCTCTTATTAGATCGTAACTAGATGGTGATGCTTGGCTGGGCTTCATCCTTACCATAAGCCCAACTTATTATCGAGCCTTTTATGATGCTTAAGTGTGACGTAAGACCTTTTTGTCATTCTTCAGTGCCAAGGCTAGAATATTTTTTAAACTAATAATTTAAGAAACAACCCCATGACTTTTGGATTATTTTCAGATATAAGCCATGTACTTGCTATTTAACCAATTATACCAACGAAAATGAAAATACAAGATGAGGCTCGGTTCATTTTTATAACGAGTCCAATTTATCCCAATTACATCTCAAGACCGGCCCGATGATTGTCGTAAAATATATCAAATATCATTCCATTATCATTAATGATAAGTCTCTCACAAAGGGTTTCTTAAAAATTGTTATATTATTATACAAAATTATCTGATTTCATATTTAAATGTTTGTCTTTGAAAATAGGGGTATCTTTAAAATACAGACATGTGGGCAAATGAATTTCTAAACTTTGGTTAAGAGTACCTTGATAAGGAAACGTCTCTTCCTCTTTTTACTCCCTCTCACTTACTTTTTTACCTTTTTAATATTTTGTTTGCATGAGAAACTTTTCCACAAACCATCAATGGGGATGGCCTTAATACTCACCAAAAATATCTAATATTAAATACACTTTTTTTTTGGCAACTTAATATTAAATACACTTTTTTCTGTTAAATATTTCAAAATGCATTCAATTAAAAAAATTCTTAAAATTTGTGTTATGTCTATACTAATAACAGTGACATATATTGAAGCGTATTATGACATAAATATTCATATTCAATATTAATCTATATTTTTGTAATTTTTTTAATAATATGATAATAACTTATAAATTATCATTAATATAACAATGCTAATATAATAGCAGAGCTAAAAATAGAAATATAATACTATTTACAATATTTAAATATTATTTAATTTAATTTTTATAATTTTAAATTTTATGACTAAAGCAAATCTTTTAAAAATTTATAATTTTTTTAAAAAATTACAATTACAAAATTTCATTACATTATTTTTAATATCTACAAATTCTAGAAAAGTTATTTATTTTTATATTTTGATAATTATATTCCTAGCAAAAATTACTTTTAAGTTTATAGAGTTTTAATGAATATTTAATCAAAAGAAGTAGATATAAAATATAGTATAATTTTAAATATATACATACTATTAAAAATGTAAATAAAAATGGCCTCACCATGATTTTGTACCACACGAACGGTTGTAAGTGGTTTGTCAATTTAAAAAAGCCACAAGTTGTTATTAGAGTCAACAATATTCATTCGCTATTTAAAACATGTCACCAATAAATAAACCCATTTGTCGAGTTGAACGTTGCAACGGTAATATTTCCTCTTCTTTTTGTTAGAAAATATTATCTCTTTACTGTCTTTTCATGACCAAAAGAACAACGGTAATATTTTTTATTTCCTTTTGTTGCAACGGTAATATGTACTCTTCATCTCTTTAATGGTTTGTTCATGACGAAGAGTGTAACGGTAATATTTCTTTTTAAATTGTTAGAATATGTTTTCTTTAAATAAAATTTTCAAAAAGAAACACCAACGGTAATATTTGAGATCTCTATAAAAACTAATCATCTGGTTCCAGTTTCATCATCTCTCACTCTCACTATCTTCACTGCTTCTCTTCCGCCAGTCTCTCTAACATCTCCGATCAAACCATGAGCAAAGGTCCATTACTATTCGCTGATATCGGCAAGAAAGCCAAAGGTATTGTATGACTCTTCTTCTCTCGTCGTTTATGGAATATGCTGCTGCTGCCTGTTCATTGAGACGTAGTGCTAATTCGATTGATTTTGTGTGTAGAATATTAACGAGTAATGCTCTCGATTTTGTTATCGTTTGCATATTAGCTGCATTCATATTAATAAGAGTATGTGGTTGACGGTTCCTGATCGATCTTTATGAGCGCTTGTTAAAGTCAGTTTCATTATTAGTGCATTTTGATTAGAACTCTTGTATAATACTAGTGTCATGGGATCCGAGAGACATGATTAGTAGTATTCTACTGTATGGTTCATTGTAAGGATCTTACTACTGTATTGACAATTTCCTAAGTAGAAATGAGTTAACTTCATGTCTTTGCGTGTGTGCTTTGTTGTTTAGGCCCCGGCCCTTACATCTACTGCTCTTAAGAAAAGGAGGAGGTTTGATCTAAGCATTTACAAATCAAGCTAAGGCGGGCTTTTCTGGAGACGGAATCAAGTCGAACTTGTGGCGACTTCCCCTCTCAGCATTGAGGTAATTTGGTGCATATGTACAAAACTGTTTCTGAGCAAAATATGATTCTTTTCTTGATTTATTTTTTTCTTTCCATTTAAAATACATGAAAAGAAGCTTGAATTGTGAATATTTGTGATTCAGACAAGAGATAAGTCTGTAACATGGCTTCTTGTCCGCTTTGTTTGACGCAAGTGACCTGTGTTGCGGCTTTTTATGGACTGAGGGTTTAGCTATGGCGGCGAACATAGGAGGAGGACACGCCGTCGAATGGATCGTTGTCGTGAGTTTATGCCAGCTCGAACTTCCGGTATTCTGTTTTTCTTCTTCTTTTTTTATATATTAATTGATTAATTATGAAACCGTTAAGTTGCATGATGTGAAAGCTAATCAAACATAATATCCCATTAATTAACTTTGATCCCACTATTTAGTTTTCTAATTGATCATTCATAATATCAAAATTACTCTTTTTTCCTTTAAAAAAAAAAATTTGTATTACATGATTCATTATGAAAACTAATCTGACATGCAGTCCTGTCAATCGATATTGGTTGTTAGAGAAAATATGTCCGTTTTATCGTAGTATTTGTATTAACTTCGTTTTGATTAAATTTTATAAATATCAAAATTTCTCTGTTTTTTTAGTTTTTTCTTCTTAAAAGTTTAAGATGAAAACGTTGTAAATAATGTTTTTCTAAGCTTTTGTATTCACATTAAACATATATTGCTATATAGAAAATTCTAAATTTAAACAATAGAATAGCTTGCTGATGTCAACAAAAATAAAATTCTGCACTTTAGGCAAGTTTTTAAGGTTTGAAATCAATTGTTAAAGGAACTATGGAGATAGTAATGATTGATATCATAACCAAGTAACCATTGTTCAAAGGCCTCGTGAATATTCACTGTAGTCTTCTGCATTTACATCTGCGATACGTGCGTCAAGAAAGTTTGATGGTTTGGCAAGATTTGATCTATATTGCTATCACCTACTCTACCAGATTTTGTACTAAACCTTGATCTAATAATATCATTCTACACCAACAAAAAATAATGATATAATATAATTAATTGTGGCATTAGAAAGATGTTTAATGTGAGCTTGATCAAAAGGAGTTTACTCGAACGTAATGATACGTAGCATAAATATAAATATTTGGTGTGTAAAACCTTGGCTTTGTGTTCTGTCGGAGGGGCATTAGCCAATTCTGTCCTAACATCGCGAGTATTTAAAAATTTAGTTTAGTATTTCATATTTTACGAATTAAGGACGTTCTACATTTCAACATAATTAATTTTCACATGAAATTAACTTTATTATCTCATACCTACTTTACTACCCAAAAGTGTCATCATATAACAAATATGATCGATCACAAAGTTATATAACTCGAGTTGTTTCTTATTTTAATTTTTTGTCGACAAGTCGAGCTGTTAATATTCTCAAAATAGATCTCAACGTCCGGTCGTATCTTTTAAAATAATGGTCGAAGTTTGGTTCACCGTATTAAGACCATATATAAGCTCATTTCTTTTATAAAAACTAGTTATTATTAATGATATCACCGTGAGCTAACGTGGTCCGACACTAGTTTATACACACCGAAACAAAAACAACATAAACTAGTAATAACATCAGAGCTTATAATTGGTACATGCAATGTTAAACTATTCTGTCAATTATGAGACCGGTTGGGTTCACCAACACGTCTACACGTAATACTGCACCCGTTATATTATTCATTTCTTATTAATTGTTCAGTAACACAGTTTCGATAAGTTCACATGTTACACAACTAGCATGTATTTATGGTTCAAGAACATGTTTCAAGACAATCTATGATGGTCAAATGGTTAAAAGAAGCGATATCAAGAGTCTTCTCACTAAACATGTTTATCACTAAAAAAATAAAATAACATGTTTTATCACTATGAATTTTTAGATGCTAGTATCATGATTCACATCCTGTTTCTTATAGAGTTTTGTTTAGGAAGAGTAGATAGCAGATTTTTAAATATTAATAATTAATATGATTAATTAGACAAAAATTAATATGTTTTAAAAGTAAAATAAACAAATCAAAGATGAAGGCCACCAGATGCGATCCACCATATCTTGTCTCATGCCACATTGCGACGTCTCTCTATGCGTTATTAATATAAGTGACATTGACTTTGCATTTATACCACTCTTAAATATTATAATTATACACATGGATATATTTTTGATTTGAATATAAAATCATATCAAACTTTACAAGTCAAATACTAAATATTCGTCGAATATGATTTCAAAACTACACAATATGTTCCTTTCAAACGGTCAAATCATAAAGTTGCAAATTTTCTATGTGAAGATGGTATGTTCTTATTATATATTTGTGTAGCACAAGTCAAATAATTACTTTTGTTTTGCTTATTACATGGATATTCTACTTTTGTGATAATAAATAATCTTGATAAATATTTTATCTTCGTCAATTGATAAGCTCACAATAAGACTCATGACAAGCTGATAAAGACACAAAGATTCCACCAAGTTGAATCTTACAATCTTTTATTTTTACTGCTAAATGTATGTATCGTCTAATTTAAATCCATTTAACTAACAAGGCGGCATGGAAAGCAAACCATTGTTGCATATTTTTATTTAATTTTATCATATAACTTTTAGGATTTATATGTAAATATAATTTATAATTCTTTTGACAATAATAGTATTTGCAAAAAAAAACTATTTTTACTTATAGAACTTTTATTAATAACTATATTAAATAAGTGTAATATCAAATAGTTTTAAAAGTAATTTTTTGTATTAACAAATTATTTTATTAAAACTATGATTGATTACACTGAAATGGCTATGATAACATTGACTAATAATTCTATGCAGCTAATTTGATAAAACTATGTTTATCAAAATTAAATTAGTTTATACAGTTTTGATGTGAACTATATTATAAATATATATATATGATATAAGATAAAATATAAATGACATGTTGTTAATATTACATAAACCGGTTGATGGTTTCAAACATACTATGAGTTTGGTTGTACCTTTAGTTTAGTTTTCGTTCTTTTAATATTTTTTTATTTGCATTTCTTATTTTTAATGCGTGTCTGTACATTACAGTAAAAAAAATCAATGTTATTTAAAAAAAAAATTAGTTTAGGGCATCCAAAAATAGTGGACCGGAACTGCCACTAACTCGTGTTCTTCTTCTTCAAACTTGCAGAGGGTCAAAAGTTGTGATGATTAAGTTATGAATGTGTTAAAGAGGAGGGGTCCTCTTTCATCAAGGAGACATGGATGGTTGTACTGAAGTTTAAAGAGACAAGATCTTAATCGAAGATCTATTTGACTATACATATAATCTTTAGGGTTATTGAGATTCAAAGCATGTATACCCGACACATCGTGCACTAAAATTTTATGATCACTCCATTCATCAAATCGTTTTTAGTCAACGCCACGTCTTTTGACTCTTGCGTCTCAATCTCTTCGTGGTCAATCAATATTTATTAATTTAACTTTTTTTCCGTCCGGTGAATCTTCAAGGTAAAAATACGATATGAAAGACTATAAAATCAAGTGGGAATGTATTTTTGTTGATAAAATAGTTAGAAAGAGTGTGTGTTTGGCCGTGCAATACAATTATACAAATTCCAAATATGTCAATGTGTTACTCAAGACAACAAGTTGTCTTGATCCGTTGCAAGTATTAGACTAGAATCAACTAAAATGATTCCTTTCATTCAAATAAATAATTTGAAAATCTGTTGATGTTGACATTCGATTAAGCCACTCTTCATAAAAGTGGTCGTATATGAATTTTTTATCACATAACTTAAGTAATCAAAACGGCATGATTTATTACATACATATAGTTATTATATATGTATGAGTAAAAAAATATTCTATATTAGTTTAAGAGATTGAACAATTAGTATGAGGCAACCAAAATTTTATTTTTGAAATCAGTAGGAATCTTATGTCATTGCCAACAGTTTGTAAACAAACAAAATAAAAGGTTTATTAAAAAAAGTGATAAGGGAAGACTGGAAAGATAAAAAAAAGGAAAATTGTTGAAATGAGAAGGACAATATGGAACCCACTAGAGCATTAAGAGGGAATGGTAATTTGGAGGGACCTTCATGTGTGTCTACCATATACTTAAGATACGTGTCGTTCAAAAAAGATGATGATGATTGATTAAATGGTGATGATGGACATGACTATTGGGGAGGCAAAGCTATGGCAGAGAATCAAGCGAACATTTGCCATGTCTTTGCCACTACTGCATAACCCAACTATTATTAGTTTCCTATTCTTTTGCCAGTAAATCTTACTGCCAAATGGATGTGTATAAATTATAAATTATAGATTTAACACATTTTTTGTTGGAACACTCAAACACATTATTATTATATTTAATTTGGAGATGTATGTATATAACTTATAGACAACAAAAAACACTCAAACACATCTGATAATTATTCTTTGCCAGCCTTCTAAAACAACTAAACTTCTCTATGGGCGGTAAAATAACAATGCATGTGGTTGTGGTGGTATACATATTAATCAAATCCCTCATCTTCTTATCTTTAATCCTTTAAAATCTTCATGTAGATTTCTTTTCATTATTTATATCCATTACCCAAAGTTTCTTTATTTTCCTTCCACGTTGTCTTCTTATTAGAACATTACTTTAACCCCCTTAAAACTTGCTTAGTCCGTAACTCAAAGCTAGATCCAAACTTCACTTCTCTCTCTCTCTCTCTCTCTCTTTCTAAGCTCAACATTTCAAGAAAACCAAAACACAATACAAAAGCTGGAAACTTTGCACAATGGGTATGGTAAGAGAGTCACAGTTCCATGTTTTGGCTGTTGATGATAGTCTCTTTGATCGGAAAATGATTGAGAGATTGCTGCAAAAGTCTTCATGTCAAGGTAAACAGAACAAAAGCCAAAAAAAATTCAGCTCTGTTCTTGGAGAAACAGAGAGAAGATTCTAAAAATGGTTTTTTTTGGGTCGTATGTTTGCAGTAACTACAGTTGATTCAGGCTCCAAAGCTCTAGAGTTTCTAGGTTTGAGAGAAAGTAACGACCCAAATGCACTCGAAACCCATCAGGTCAGTTCCTTTTCATCATTGGTTTTGTTCAAAATTTACAATCTTCTTCTTGTGTTTTTTTGTTTTTTGTTTTGAATGTTTGTTGGTTGGTGGATTTAAGCAGGAAGTTGAGATCAATCTCATAATCACAGACTACTGTATGCCTGGCATGACTGGTTACGATTTGCTAAAGAAAGTTAAAGAATCAGCAGCATTTAGAAGCATTCCTGTAGTAATAATGTCATCAGAGAACGTTCCTGCCAGAATCTCCAGGTAAAAAAAAAAAGAAAAACCTGTTTCATTGCATTTGTGAATAGGCATTAAGTAGTATTACTTGAACAACAAGTCTTCAACTTTAGACCTAAAAAAAAACATTAGCTGTGTAGTTTTTCTTGCAATGAATCTGGTTTAAAAATGTGTTGGAAAATATGAACAACAGATGTTTGGAAGAAGGAGCTGAAGAGTTTTTCTTGAAACCAGTTAAGTTGGCTGATCTTACTAAGTTGAAACCTCATATGATGAAAACCAAGTTGAAGAAAGAAGGTGAGAAACAATCAGAAGAAGAGAATGTAGCTTTGAAAAAACCTGAAGAATCATCGGTGATCTTGCCTCTCCATCAAGAACTTGAGTTGGAACCAAATTTGAGTAATAATAAGAGGAAAGCAATGGAAGAAGTGATAGCTACTGACCGATCACGTCCTAAATTCAATGATATGACAACCTCGGTCTGACCCCTTCGGTGTCCTGCAGAGTTTTGCTTCAGAGTTTTTCTTTGTAGGAATGGTTCTTCTGGTAAATACAAGGTTGCTATAGAGAATGAAGATGAAAGATATATATAGATGTAGATGATAATGGTAGTAACGGGTTGTTACTTATTATTGTGTTACATTATATGGAAAAATCAGCGAATTCTCAGTTTTGATACTTGTTAGTTTTCTGTTATAAAACAATCTCAAGAGTAAATAAAAACTATTTGTTTATCCAAGTTCTTGTTTGGCTTCGAGCAAAAGAAAATGTATGAATATTTTTGACTCATACATGAACAAGGGTTAAGAAGCAGCATAGGATCTGTAATCTTATGAAAACCAGACAAAGCTACACACTAGCTTAAGAACCAATGTGAAGTTAGTAAAACAGAAGATGGCATTTTTACAGCAAAACTTAAAAATGCATATCGTCAAATATGATAACTAATACACACAGCCAAGAGACCCAAAGGTTCTCCTACAAACTATTTTATATCTACAAAATCGTATTAGAGAGAGAGAGTGTGTGGAAGAAAGATAAGACTACAGTTCCCTTATTGTTAAGAATGGCCTTATATTTCTCCCACATCGGAAACACAAAGCTTTTCTCTGTTGTATATAATAGATAAGTTGTTAATAAATTAACGTCGAGCTCGGTAGCGTGGGCTTGTGATCCAAGTGGAGACAATAAGGTGATGGAACGTTGGATCGATCTCATTGGGTCGGGTTCGGTTGGGCTTTATTAGGCTTGCCCATTCCAAGTTGGGAGTTGAGGCATGGGGCTTGAGCGAAGGCTTAGGTCACTTGTTTCTTAGAGTGGGGGAGACTGCGTGAGGCTGGTTTCACAGAGCAGCGTACACCTCCCGCTCTTGACGGTGGAAGGATTACGGGCCTTCGCCTCCCGAGCCCACTATGACTCAGTAAGCCGATTCCGATTGGACCATCATCTTTTTAACTTCGAAGATTAATTGGGCTTTTTGTAGTCTGTTTCTATAAGCGAGTTTTGGGCTTTACTTCTATGATTTCAGGCTACATTCGAATAAAAACATGATAACTTGAGCCTGAAGCCACTACACTTTTGGGCTTTAAATCGACGATGTTTTTTTTTTGTAAAATATGTATTTATGGTGTTATTATATTATTCATAGATTAAAAAAATCACTGCATGTTTAAGAAAAAGAGTAACATTACAAAATACAACCTCAACAAAAGTTACAAATTACTCAAAGCATATTTCAAATGATTTTATTTCTATTAACTTTTGAGATTTATGTTATTATTATTTTTTTCAATTCTTCTCTTCTCTGGCTAAATTTAGTCAGGCAAAAGTAAATTGTTTTTGAAAGAAAAAAAAATTGGTGGGGGGGGGGGGGTATAACACAGCCAAGAAAATGTTATATTTACCAAGAAAGCGAAGTATCAATATTTACCCCAAAAAAAAAACGAAGTATCAAAGAACACAGATCGAAGACACCACTAGATGGGATTGATTGGGCTCTACATTTGTAGAGTTGACTATGACACTCCCGTAAATATTGGCTTTTCTACTTTCCTTTTGTTTCTTTCCTTCACAAACATTATATATACACGATACGAGTGTTCATATATGATCGAAGGTGTTTTCCCATGTAATGTCCCAATCCCTTTGTGTTGATCTTTACATGACAATCGATTTGATGTTTCATGTTTGTTAGAAATAAAAAGAACTGATTGCTTATATTCTAAGTTTCCCGATCAATTCACATGATCACAGCCTCGTTATTCATGTTTTCAAATATCTCTTTTACTTATGAAGAGACTCTTTCAAATATCTTGGATGTTTCCTTGCATTTTTTTTTGATAAAGATGTTTCCTTGCAATTTTTCATGATTAAACTTGCAGTATATTGTTTTCTCTTTTGTGTTCTGGCTTAAACTTGCGGTATAATTTCACCTTAACATTGTAAACAGAAATAAATATATCATATTTACTACTTTGGCAATAGGATTAGATTAAAACATGAGGCTTAATTTCAACAAAAAGTATTTTTCAAGTGGTTCATTATATTTTCTTATATTTATTTGTTTCATGATCAATACGTCCGAAATAATAAAGAGGTGATAATATAGAAGGGATAGTCCATGTGGAATTTTCAAATTGCATTCCGTCTCATACGACGATGGATAATCAGCCACAAACAAATATATAGAAACTATCGAAACTTTCCAAAGTGATGAAAAACTATATAGAATGCTACATTCTGTTGTGTATATATATATATTATATGATTATATTTATCTACTCAATAAGACATTGCTGATGCAAATACATACAAAAACTTCAATCAAAAGACAGTTCTCGAATCAAGTATAAAACAAAACAATGTGAAATTATTATATATTGATAGGTATACCTTTCTGACAATTTCTTAACCAGGCTGAACATCTTTTTAATAGTAACTATTTTAACGATTAAATAACGTTGAAGTGTCTCCAATATAATTTCTGAATGTGTACACACAAAAAGGCTGGAAATAGCGAGAGATTAGGGCATAAAGATAAAGGAAATCAACTGATGGTAAAATTAACCAAACGACTAATCAATACAACTCTAGAGAACTAGATTAAATAAACCTGTCTTTTAATTATATAATGCATGATCTTAAATTCCTTCATGTCACTCTTCTTGTAGTCTCCTTATATGCCCTCATTTCATATACAAAATATATATAAATTAATAAATATATGTTGAGTCTTAATGGTCGAGATAGAGACTGAAAGAGAACTAGAAGTAATGTTGATGATGGTTATGATACATAGTAGATGGGTCATGATGATGATGCCGAGTCATACCTTCTCTCTGATTGTTTTGGTCGTCTCCATGATCCCGACCTGGACCCATCTGACCCGTACCCGCTCCAAGATTGAGATACACAAATCTTGAGTCCAAATTGTTATTACTTCCTCCACTACTTCCACTATTGCGCTCATCGTTCATGTGAGGGTAAATCGTGTTGTTGTGATCATTATTGTTTCCTTCTTCTCGTGATATCACCATTGCAGCGGATTGAACAAGCTCAAGGCAGAGCCTAAGCTTGTTAGGTTCAATGTGAGTCAGTCCAGGAACTGCCCCCTTGAACAAGAAATCCGAAGTTAACGTCCTAAGGATATCAAGAGGAGTGACTCCACCGACCGTCCTTACATTTGGATCAGCATGGTGGTCTAACAGAACAGCCACCATGTCCGGAGAGACCATTTCAGCAGCAATGTGCAACGGTGTTTTCCCTACGGGACCGGCAGGATAATTCACATCGGCTGCTCCAAGTTCAAGCAAAGCCTTCACAACTTCTCTACTACAGCTCTCAACAGCGTAATGCAATGCCAAGGACTCATCAAGATTGAGTCCTTCTCCCATAACCATTAGCTTCACTAGCTCAACATCTGATGAATCCAAAGCACGTCTCATCCTTCTAATCTTTTGATCTTCGAGGTCTTGAGCGACGGTGAGATCATGGTGGTGGTGATGTGGCATTAGAGAACGTCGAGCTATTGAAGATTTGAGACGAATCTCTTCAATCTTGGCGACTACATCTATGGTGAGATGTTTGGCTAGAATCTCCGGAGGGAGGCCTGATTTTGCTACTAAGTGAGAGCAAGTCGTCCACAGTTGATGCATGTCTTGCTTCCTTGATGCTATTAACACTTTCATCACATCTTCTATTGAGGCTTTCTCCACCATGCTTACTAGTTGTTTCTGCCAATAATACAAATAGTTTATTGGTTTGTGTTACATACAAAGAACCGACATTTTTTTGCAAGTGGGTATAATCTCCCTTTTTAGGTTATGTTTATTTTTCCATTTTCTTGACATCTTAGATGGATGTTTTGATGGTGGAGTAGGTTTCATTCGTTTATGTATGGATTATTATCAAATCACACAAATGAGGAAAGTTGAGGGAATAGTGGGATTATATAAGAAATTAAGACTACAAAAATGAATAGATCCAACTTAATAATATCGCTCTTCAAAGTTTTCACTTTAGAGAAAATTTAATGCTCATCCGTGCAACTAAACCAACGTTCTCTAATTTTGGAAAACTAAGGAAGATGTTTTCTTTGCAAGATAATTATAATCTCATCTATACATGAAATTAAGACAACAACAAAGACTGTTTAACATATATCGAAAAGCTTTTTTTGAAACCATAACAAACTTAAACTAAACCATGAAAAGAAACCAACCTAAAAGGAGCAGAACAACAAAGAGGTTGAAACATGTTCTTCCCTTAGGATGTGCATGGAGAAGTAAACTGAGTGAAGAGAGAGAGAGAAACCTGAGTGAGCAATGCAAGCTGCTCGACGCCGAAGTAGCGAGAGGCGGCGAGAGTATCAAGAGCAAGATCGACGGCGGCTGAGCAATGGGTGTGCCAACATCCTCTCTCTCCACAGTTAGGTCTCGGCTCGTGTTTCTGCGGCACGATCGAGACTTGTCCGCTATAAAGAAACTGAAGCAGCAACATAAACACCTCGTAGCCGACTGAGTTCACTGGTATGACTCCAGCTGAGGCCGATGAGCCTCCTGTAGGGCTACTTGATACTGACCCATGTCGGGTTGGGTCTATGCCTGTGCCGGCTTGTGGTGAGTCGGTCCCACAGAAGAATTTTCTAAAGAAAAGACTGCGCGCGGCGAGGATGCAACGGTGAGCGTGGACTAGACGGCCTTCGACGCTGAAGGTTACGTCGGAGAAAGCTTGGCCGTTGATTAGAAGGTTTAGGAAATCCATTGACAGAGATTTAAGGGTTTCCTCCATGTTGCTCATTTCTTGATTCTTCAAGTTTCTTTAGAAAAAGTTAGGGTTTAGTTTAGCAAGAAGTCTTCGGCAAAAAACCAAAAAAAAAAAACCCCAAAAATAGTTGCCTCCTTTGATTGATTTTGTTAGCTGGCGAGAGGGTGAAGGTATTTGAGAAAGGAGAAAAAAAAATCCGGGGAGAAAAGCTGAAGTGATCTTTTTGGAGCTTCTTGGTCTTCTATGAGAGAGAGACAAGGATTATTATGCTTTGTGGTCTTAGATATTTTTGCTTGATGAGAGAGAGAGAGAGAGAGAGAGAGAGAGAGAGAGAGAGAGAGAGAGATTTTGAATGGATGAACTGGGCGGCTCACATATTTAAACTAGGATGGTTAAAAACTGCTAACGGTTTTGTCTTGGTAGCGATTAAAAAGAGGGTTAAAGCATTAAAATTTAGTGATTTGGTTACCAAAAGAGGAAAATAATTATTAAGAAGTAAAGAAGAAAGGGTGTCCCAAATCTAATAATGGAAATAAATATTTATAAAACAATGAACATCATTAGCATCTCACTAATCAAAATCCTACTAACCTAATTATCAAACAATAAATTTCCATAACAAGACGTATTGATTGAGTAGGATAATATAATAAAAACAAAACCCTCGGCAATTGTCTTTTTGGCATGATACAGAACATGTGAAAGCCTGAACAACAACACGGGTATAATATAAGACCATATAATATATGTATAAACAAGGATGTGTGCATGGAGATGGGATAAAAATAAATGGGAGGAAGGTGATGGATAAGAACATATGCCTAATTAAGTTAAAAGACAGAAGGAGTGAAATAAATTTCCTCACTGTATTGAATTCTGATTTGATGGTTTTTTGTTTGACCGTTGGACCAATCCTCCCTCCCTCCTTCGCAACTTTTTCTTATTTAAATTGGTTTTATGTTTTTGGCTAAGTATTCAATTATTATAAGCGTATCCCAAATCAAAATGAGACTAATCTCCATATTCTATGGAAAATAGATAGAGTGGTAAACCATGATTAAAACGAGTGTATCAACTTACCAACTGAAGTTATTTTTCTCATGTGTTATTACGATAGGCATACATAATCACGCGCTAGTTTCAACATCAATATTTTTTTGTACCTTTTGTTGTCATAAGTCCTCATACCAAGGTAGCAAAATATTATTTGTCATCGGTTAGTTTACAAAAAAAAATATTATTCGTTAGGTACTTAGGTTCAAATATATAAAAATGGTTTGTAGCTTGTATACGTACGCATGCTACTCTAATGAAATCATAAAAGTAAAACAAGGGTATTTATTATTCGTGTAAATTACCAAGAATCAAATCAATCAGGTAGAAAACGAAATTAATATGAAACATCCAACCACACAAGTCAAGACGTGGCTCTGATAGTGGCACATTCGTGGTCCGAACCCACATATTCACCAGTTGAGAAAGCTGTTTTCACAAGTTGGACCAATCAAAATTAAATTTATTCTTCATTAAATATACTTATTAAAAACTTAAGCATCTTTATAAAAAAAACAAAAAGAAATATACTAATATTTTGCCAGTAAATGGATGGAAGAGAGTGGGAAGGATGGAGAAGCGTGTCGGCCGGGTCGATAGGCTCCTCAATTGGGTTTTACGTCTTTTATTATTATTACCAAACCCAACTAACCAAACCGGTTTAGAAATCAATTGTTATATTAATTAAAGATTGACCAAAAATGGATTTGTGAGTTTTTGAAGAGACAATTGAATGGATTTTCTACAATTATTTTATCTTGTACGAACTAATTCTTGATCGTATATCCACCTCGTGTGCGCAGGGGCGCACGAGTAAGATGATATTGATCTTTTCAACAATTATTTTTATTTTTGAAAAAATATATTTGAATATTGCTATTTCTCTCTTTGCTTAATTTAGAGAAAAAAAAAGAATGACAACACAGACGGGCACTGACAGTCGTATGATAAGGAAGTGGTTTGATCTGACGTTTGACTTGTCTTTTCATTTCTCTCTTCTTTCCAATTCTTACATGTTCCTCTCTTTTTTTTTTCTTCAATCCACCTTTGCATCAAAATGCAGTTTTTTCACAACATATGAAAATGTTTTTTCTTCTCTTTAAAACAAAAAAACACAACGAAAATGATTCTTATGCACATCAACATATTCTAGTTCTGATTTTATATTTGGACATTTATATTAACCTATTACATTTATGATTTTAAGGCAAAAGTTTTGAAACACATCATCGTCGTGTTTGGCCTAGTTTGCGTAAGTCTTGAGTTTTGACTTTCCCCACTCCTCTTAGGTGAATCATGGTATCCATTAAGTGGTCTAGTACTAGCTATGAGTACTGTTTTATAAAATGTTGTTATATATACTTACTTTATCTATCATTCTCTTTTGTTGTTTTCATATTTCTAAGGATATATATTTTTGTCGAATATATGTTTTTTTTTTTTGCTGAAATTTGGATTGTCGAATATATGTTCCATGAATGTTTGATGCAAACAAGGGTTTCCATATTATGGTTTCAGATTCAGAGACAAAAAGAAGACTACGAGAGTGAGCCTAAGTAGGATCAAGTCTCTAATCTATAGCAAAGTCCGTTCAGGGTATAGCATTTCTGCCTTTCTTTTAGTTATCTCAATTTATATATGAAATTTAGTTATTTTATGTGCTCGCTAATTCTATAATCTTATATGTTACTAAAAGTTTATGATCAGTGTGCATGTTTATTGTCTACAATAATAATTAGTATAAACAACTTTGACAAGAAAGATAATTAATCCGAACATATTTTAATCAACAACTTGCATTTTATGCCCCCACTCCTTTTCTTCTTCTTTCTCTTTTCTTATAGCAAGAAATTAATTTTCTGCCATTTGCTTGCTTTTTGTGTTTTATTTCCCGACAGCTCTAATTTTTTATTATATATAAAAGATTGAGGAAAAGATAAAAAGATGTCACCTAAACACTTCAATAAACCTTTATATTTTTTTGTAACTGCTACAAAATTTGTCCATCTCTTTGTAATATGGGAAATTGCTTGGTATTCCAACAAAAAAAGAACTCCTGAGAGCTTCGTGGTTTAATATAAAGGAAGATGCTCTTTTAAACAAATGCACAACCAATAACATAAAGCCATCATTTTCCTATCATCATGACATACTCTACAGATCTAGGAAGTTAGAGAAGTATGATAGTTTGAAAAAGATTTGAATAACTAACTTAGAGCATATCCAAGTTATTGTTATTTTTACTTTGATAAGTATAAAATTACTGTAGTTCATTTCTATTTTTCTTCTATCATAGAGATTGCTATTTTTTACTTTAAATAGAAGAAAAAAATATCATTTCCCTATTTTACTCTATATTTAAAAGTTGTTATTTCAGAAAAATACAATTGAGCATATTCCACTTTTATTATAGAGTTCTTTTATTTTAGAGGTAAAGTATCAAAATATATTAGAGATGGTATGTTGGAAAATACAAGTGTATGTAGGCATATTAGTGTATAACTCATCTATATATATATGCGTGTGTGTGTCATGTGCTACAAGTTTTTCCACATAAATGACACCTTTGAATGCAGCCGAAATAACATGAACCCCAAGAAGTTCCACTCTTCAAAGTCATCTTCAAGTGAAACTCCTAAAGTTGAAATATCATATAAATATTTGAAAAAAATGTTAATAAAATATATGAAAACTTAAAAAAATCTAAAGAAGTTCATCAAATAAATTATTTAAATATTTAATAATTAAAAATAATAATGTATTACCAATAATTCATGTCTATGCTTTGAGTGCAAGCTCATTGGCTGAGGTCGATTGAACTTTTTGACTTGTAGCCTTAAGTTGTAGGGTTATTGTGTAAATAATATAGGTATGGCTACAGAGGATTCATACATTCCAATATATATAGAAAGAGAGAGGAGGAATTTAAGTGGAACTCAGCTGAATGTTGTGAGCTGTTGATCAATATTGATGGCAAATCCATATAAAACAGGAGTGGATGAGCATTAGCAATAGGTTCTTATGGAAGGAGTTGGGTCAATATAGAACTTAAATCTCTTTTAAGTGGTTGCGGTGGAAAATGTGTATATCAATGTGATGATATTGTCTCTCTTAATGTGTGTGTTAGGGAAAGTCACCAAATACCCCTTCATATCTACCGTCCATTCGACTAATCCAAAGATCATGACCTAGTGGCAGCTGAAAAAAAATCATTAAATGGAACTATATAAACAAAAATCACAGTTATACATCTGAAAAATAGTAAAATAATTACTGATAATATGGTCCAAAACATGTATGCAATACATGGGATACTTGGATTTTTTGAGATGTATTTCTAGATTAAAAATACATGTTACAGGCTTTACTTTAAGATTATTGTTATCGACATAAGATTTAGATAACTTTAAAAGAAAATGTTATCGTTTATTATATGTTGATATTTTTGTTAGAAATCAGTAAAATAATTAAAATGTGTTTTATTTTTCTTTTCTAAAATTTATTTTTTTATTTATTTCATTTATTCATGAACGAAAAAGGGGAATACACGTTACACCACATTTTTGTGTCAAAAAAAAGATTTCAAAAAATGGCAGATTTCTATGTTTTTGTTCACTTTATTATTTTTATTATTAGTTTTTGCTCCCCTAACGATGCTCTAATTAAGCTGCCTTTCTCCTTTTAAAAAAGACTAGTTACTATAAATTAAGCCAATCTTAGGGATTCGAAATAAAATGAGCATATGTACATGGTCATGTGTCTTGCAACTTTATTAATTTAACCCAATAGGATGGCGAAAATCTGACTTCAGATTATGGTGATAAGATATTAGATTTCTCGAGTGAACTTTTAAAGTTGACAAACGTCACTTTGAAACATTTGACCAAAATATTTATATTGGCTGCATATATATATATATATATAACAGGGATGTATTTTGTAAAAAGTTCAATAATATGCTTCTGTTGTTGCAATGTATTCACTCACATGCTATTTGCCCTAAATCATTGGGATTTGATAACAAGTAATTTCCAGTTCTTAAATTGTCCTTTTCGTCTTCACAGCTATAACATCGTCTGGTCTACATATTAAAGAGATATTTTCTTCTTTTTTTTTGAAACACAAAAAGATATTTTATACACCCTTTTTCCTAATAGTAACATAATAATCTCCAAGACACTTCCAATCGAGTCCCTTGAAATCAACTTGTCTAGTAGTCATACGAACCGGAAAAAAGTGTGCAGACGTAGTTTGTTCTTGTTTATAAATTCTAGCAAATTTCTCATAATACTAGCTCTTTTTATAACTATCTATTTCACTAATCAAATTTTGGTTAACCAAAAAATAAGTAAAAGTAGTAATAATTGTGCATACTAAACTAACAAAAAGTCTTTATTATACGACAATAATTATTTTTATTTAAAAACACTTTTTCTAAAAATATCATTGAATTTATAACTAAATCTTTAGATAACGTAAATTAATTACCCAATGTTTAATGCCATAATCAAACAAAGGTACAATTTTATCAACTTTAATTTATAATAAATATTTCAAAAATACATTCAAAGTTATAATCGCCAAACAATTAAGAACCCCAGGTTTTTATTAGAAGTATATGTTTATTTAATCCTAATTTTCACAGAGTTTCATTATATAAATTTATATTAATATAATTATACTATATCTCTGATAGTAATAGATGATTCCTTCGATTTTTAATTTTTTTACTTTTTTGCTGATATAAGCGAATGTTTCCTTTCTGCTTACCGAGGCACGACATTGTATATATAGTCTTCTGTGTTACAAAAAAAAGTAGTCTCTGCAAGCTGTTAATTGTTGAATAATTTACAAGAACCATCGGGGGTTTAAGACATAAATATGCTAGCAAATAATTATATACTTGGTCATACGGCCTCAATGGTCTCTCAAGTCTTGCCTTGAAAGATCTAATAAGTGCACCCACATGATATCTCAAGACCATAACTAAAATAAATTCAATATGAGAGCAAATAGATGAAAACATGTATGAGAATATATAGATTATTTTGAGATGCAGAATGATACTTGACAAGACAAGACAATGGTGTGTGTTATTGCATGTGAAGAGATGTGATGTTGACTTCAATGACTTGACCTCTCATCTCTTGCTCTCTCTCTGTCTATCTGCTCCTCTCTTATTTTTGTTCTTCTTACATGTATTTATACTTTTCACTAATTATAAATAAAGCTTGCAAAAACTTAATACACGACGTATACACATTAAATTATAAAGTAATTCATATTACAATTGTTTTTTTTTGTACATTGTATAGCGGAGAATTTTGATAATCAATGATTTAATTTCATAAATTTATCGAAAATAAAATAATTATTTGCTATTAACTTTGTTTTAAGTTGTTATTGGTTTTTAGAGGTAATAATTACTTGAACTTCCAATCTATCGCATGAGAGGTCTCTTCCTAGTTATACGGTCATGCCAAAATATCGGCTTTCAGCAAAACGGTACGGCTGCAGCGTTACTTTAAACAGACTCCGTTTTCTTACTTTTAACGTTCGATGCGTGTCATGAGTTCACTATCACTTGCCTGCTTCTCCAACCACACATCCCTGGAAAAAAACCTAATAAGTCAGGACAAAAAAGTAAAACTTCTTTTTTTTACACGAAAAATAAAACATAAAAGATCCAATTAATTAAAAAGACGAAACCCGAGAAACCAAATGTTTTTGCGACCATGAAAATATATTTGACCTATTTGTATATTTACATTTTTTTCTCATACATTAGCCACGTGAAGATCTCCTATCTTAGAAAAAGATAGTTAGACAACTTTGTTTGTTTAGAAAAAAAAAGTTGGACAACTTTGATTTACTGTTCATATTATTATTTATTGTTCCATAGCAGAAGAAAAAAAAAACACTATAGGTTATCTCACGACAAAACTTTTAATTATTCTCACGGGCTCTATCGACATCAGATTTTCTTTTGCAGTGACATAAGAAACCAAGTAGAACTTTAAGTCGTGTTTTTAAAGCGTTCATGTTTACTGGTTAAATACTTACTTATTAAAGCTCTCTTACTCGAGTTAACTAACAGTAGATTTTGCATTAACAGTATATGATTCAGTTGGAATGTGAATAATTATGTTGTAGGAGTACTGATTTCCACATGACATAATTGTGGGCTAGCTAGAGCTTAAGTCTCAGTCTCGTTTTGATGCGTCTTTCTCATTCAATAATGTAAATGTTCAGTAGTATTAAATGCATAATGATGCGTGCCTTTGCATAAAACCAGAGTGAGAGACTTTTGGGTTGAACCAAAAGCCCTAATAAAATTCCTTTTGTTTCAGGACATCGAGAGAGCTCAGAAGACAGTAATTGAAACTTGGAAGAGATACCTGAAACTTTCTGTTACTGTGATGACTGTGACCATTGGGCTTTGCTGTTGTCTATCATCTTTTTCTCAGGGGCTTTCTTGACTTTTCTTCATCTTAGATATCAATTTGCATTCAACTATTTATTTGCTTTTGTCATCATTTACACTGTGCATTGCATAAACAATACAGTAAAACTAAGTGCTCTAATGTTCAATATCTTCCTTTTATAATTATACTTGCTTTTGTTGATTTGTTCATAAATTTCTTATTCGATTTGTTTTTTCTTTCGTATCTTCATCTTGTTTGCTTGACAAGACATATACTTGTCTGATTGGGAATTATAACAAGAAACACGTACTTGTGTGATTGATTTTTCCCTAACAGTAATTCGATCTTTGTATTCTTATAGGTACTATGGTTTCTAAATGAAGCAATGGTCTAAAACAAAAACAAAAAACACTAGACTATGGCCAGAGACTATTTAGACAGTAATTATATCTCACTGGTAGGCATCTTCATTTCCATTAGTTTAAAAGAAATCGATCATCAACATTCTTATTTAAAAATTTATGCTGTATGGTAATGTTACATTTGGGGACACAACGATAAAATAATGTTTCGATATGTAAAATTAAAATCAAATAAATGAGTCAATGGTGAAACAAGTTGGCGGTAATTAAAACTTTTTTTTAATTGAGGGGCCAACGAAAGGTAAAAATAATAATGGCCCGACATGAAATTCGACACGATTTAATGAGGATTTACTATTAAATTTGGTTGTCACTTTCAAATTCTTTTTCACCAATTTCTAAAATTATCACTTTACCATTCCATTATTTTATTTGTAAGCATTAAAATCATTCTTGCCAGGAATTTCATTATTCTAATGTTAATACTGTATCAGTTAAACAAATTACTAATAACCGTTCCTCAACTATTTACCACCAACCTTCTGACAGCTTTATAGCTTAAAAATGTGGCAAGTGAAAGTACTACAGATGCTAAACTATCTCCTACACCAAAAACATTAGAGCATCAACAGTGGTTATAAACGAAACATCTCTTAGAGCATGATTATCCCTGACTCTTAAAAGAGGTTCTTGCATTGTTCGCGGACTCCACTGATACGTGGGGCCTATGAACAGTACAAGAACCGCTTTTTAAAACTACTAAATAAAAACCGGTTTTAGAGAGTTTTTTACACTGTTTGCAGGTCCTACTGACACGTGGCGGTCCGCGATTGGTTCGTTTTTAATTTTTTTCTTAAAAAAAAATTATCAGAAAAAATAATTAAAAACCCATTTTGAAGTTCTAGGGATAATGATACCCTTAACATTCTGAACTTTCTTTATCTATTTTGCAATTTTTTATATTATATTAATGTGAAGAAATAGGTCGAGAAACAACAGCTGCTCATGCTCTTAGTAACCTCTAATATGTTACTCATGCTGTTCTTAATTGATCCATGTTCTAAAAAAATATTTATTTTAAAAAGATACATATTTTGTATTTCAATTCATGTAAAAAGTGTTAAAACATGTATTATTTAGAAAAAGAAGGAGTAGTAATCAATCAATATTATTCTGTCCTTATGTAACTAAAGATGGTCTAGATTCAAATTATAGATTTTATCTGCCTTTAAACAAATTGGTTTTGATTCAAAATTCATAATTTGGTTTCCTTCAGAATTTGTGATCATACAAGTTTGACCCGTTACTCTCGAATCCAAAGTGAAAAGACTTTCATGGGAAGGTGCTATTGTCAATATACATTGAATTTATTGACTGAGATTAGCCCATATAGTTAATAAGTAAACTGGACCTTTTACCAAGGGGTCAAATGAATCTAGCTTTTGAATTGCGTGGGCCTGTTCTCAATTGTGAGTTCAAGAGTGGTTCTTACAAGTTGATAGACTTGGGCTTGTTCGTAGAAATATCAATATTACCATCTGTTCTTACCAAAAACATGGGATTGTAGATAAGGAATGGGACCGTGAAGATGACAGAGTTAACAGAAGTCTAAGTTAAGAGAAAGCATGTCTTGTAGCTCCAGCTTCCTCGAGGATCGAATCTTTAGCCAAAGCCACATGCTACATTTTGTCCTCTTTCTCTCTTACCGCATGCGCGACTACACAGCATATACAATGAGGTGCTTACTAGTTTACTTTCCAAAGTTATTAATGATCATTATTTGTCATTACTAACAAAATTAGATATTGACTGACTTTATTTGGCTTATCAACCTGCTTACTTAGTCGATCATGTATGATATCGCATATCAGTACAGTAGACACATCATAACCATCTTTGATCAATTTATTTGCACATGTTAAAAACCGGTTATGAAAGTAGATATAAATCTTTATACAAATGTGTGTTAGTGTATAAATACGTGTGAAAACGAATAAACATCCCCCAAGAACTTTCAAACTTATGTATAATAGCCACTATGGACACATAGATATACAGCACCACTATAATTAAAGTTTGAAACATTTGTTATTTTAGCAACGATTAAATTTGAAACATGTAAGATGGTTTTACATATAAGATCAGATTTTGTTTGTACTTTCTCTAAGACTCAAGTCCATACTATAAAATACTTTATAACCCCTGCATAAAATATACCACTGGACAAAAAATAATTAATGAGAATCATTGACCTCGACCAACTAAATAATCTGCTTTATAATTTGTTTATGCATCTCCCTAAGGTCGACACTTGTTTCTATATGCCTAACAAAAGGACTATGTCTTCAGAGACGACAAACAAGTCTATATGATTTTTTTCAAGCATAATTCGGATTCGCGAATCTTTAATCGAGCTATTATCTCACTTACCATGTGAAGTACCATACTTCGACTAGATAAAGAGTACCATTTGGAGTGTGTTTAAAAAGAAAAACAATAGAATCTCCTCAAAACTTTATAATACAAACCAAGCTGCTTTCAAATTATTCATGTCGTCTTTAACATTATTAACTTTAGCTAGAAAGCATTTATATTTCCGGCAGATTTTTTGGTTCTTTAGCACAATCATTCGTCTACATGTTGCTTATAATAAATGTAATACATTAATATAGTCCATTTACTAACCAACTAATAAATAGAAAATCTTGTGCTGGTGCAAATATTCCAGGCCTCTATGTGTGGTTACGACTTAAGAAGCGGCGCAAATGCTGTTGTTTATCTCACGCAAATTCAACTGCGACTTGGCTTCTGTGTCGTGGACCTTGTGGTGCATGTATCTTTCGTTTACTTCCAATTTAGTTCGGCGGAATCTGATTTAGTAGAGTAAAAACCCGTAAAGGTAAATAGATTTACATTTTTATAATCACATAAAGAAAAAAGGAAAAGAAGAAACATTCGAGATGGGGAGGGTCCATGTTCCATAGGCCACGGGTCGAGTGGAGTACAGTTGGTCGGCTCACTTTCTTGACAATGCTTGTGGTTGTGGACGACATACTTCCTAGAATATGTTCATTATTTTTAGTCTTATTTTTCATATCTTAATTCTATTGATTAGTCTAATTGAACATTGTTAGTAATATGTAGTTAGATTGGTTAACAAATAAAAATTCATTGTAGTTTGAACAATTGATCAACATGTATAACGTATTTATACTAGTTCATTTTTAGGTTTTTAATTCACTTTGTTAATTTTATTGATTAGTCTAATTGAACATTGTTAGTAATATGTAGTGAAATAACCAAATTATATGGTGTTCCTCAAATTATAATATGAAATAAACTCATTTATCCAACCGGAGAGTGACACATGTTCAAAGTAGAGACATCTCATTTAACCCACGGTTAACAATTTAAGTGCTTGTCGTCACGAAATTAACACCCATCGCAAAAATAGAAAATAACAGTAATATAAAAATAATATGTAAAAGAGAAAAAAGAGAGAGCTTGGCACGATGTCATTATCATTCAATCATACAACATGACTCAATGATGATCATTCATCGATCGCTGGGAGCTTGAAGCTCCATCATGCGGCAAAAGTCATCGAAGCGAACAAAGCCGTCACCGTTCCTATCAACAGTCGCTATCATACGCACACACTCTTCTATCGTGCACCGCTCATCTCCTATAACTCCAAACACTCTATGCAACTCCTCCGCCGAGATTCTCCCGTCGCGGTCCGCGTCAAAAAACTCAAACACCTCTCTCATCTCCTCCGTCTCTACACACCCTTCACCGGAGGATGTTCCAGCGACGCGGCTAGCTAGCTCCTCGAGGCTTATACAACCTTCAGCGTCTACCTCTCTAAGCATCATACTCACCTCTTCAGGACTCGGAGGTTCAGGGCTGAGCCTGCTAAGAAGCGCCGCTAGTTCTTTTCTTGAAACCACACCGTCGTCGTCTCGGTCTATCAACTTAAAGGCTTGGACCAACTCGGTGTAAAAGTCACCGGAGTTTTGTGGGAGGACACTGACCGGTGTAGCGGCAGGGCCTGGCTTGAGGTTATTGAACGAGCCGTCAGAGGAAGAGGCGGAGCTGAAGGAAGAAGGTTCAGATCTTGAGACAGAACCTTTGGACTTGGAGCGGAACATACGTTTGAGGCTAGCGGGGAGCTTCATATCGGAGAAGGAGAAGATGAGAAGAGATTAGATGTTGTTGGTGTGAGAGGAAAGAGCGAGGAAGGAAGGTATTAAATGGGAAGAGGAAGAGAGAAGCCATGGCAGCTTCCACGAAGCTTCGTGGAGAGAGTGTTTTTGAGACTTTAAATACCCTAAAAACACTATCATATCATATTCATTCATTCATTCCTCTTTTATTTTTATTTTTGATTTTTTACTATTTTAAATTTTCCTTATTTCTAGATTTTCATTTATTAAAACGATGACTAACCAATTCAAATTCATTTCTTCTTGTAACGGACACATGCAACGTATCTACTGGGAGTAAACACAAACGTATCTATCTACTGTTTTTGTTCTAATACTAGGGGTTAAAGAGTTTTAAGTTAAGAAACAAATATGTACTTGTCTCATTACATAGGACTTTGTTTGTGTCTGGATTCGGTTTATAACTATGGTCTGACACAGTCACAGGCACATGCAGTTCCAGAGTGGTCGTCTAGTCATGACTCATATACCTAATTTTTCCTTTTATTTATTTGTTAATTGGTTGGAGGGTGGGAATTACGAGAATGTTTAGCGATTTATGTCCTTTTTAATTATTTTTAAATGTTTATTTACTTTAGGCAATTAGCGTAAAGATTGGTTCAGACTCTTTTCCATGACACGCGAAAGAAAACCAGTAAGAAAAAAGGTTATTCTCATTTTTATTTTATTTGTCAATTTGAACTCTATACTTTGGTATCTCCAAAAAGCCTAGTGCATATGGGAGACGTCAACACAATAACAATACTATTTGATGACTTTGTATAACATTCTTTTAGTGCTAAAGTAAACATCGGCGTGGCCCAAACACGACGTGTGTACGTGTTTTTCTTTTGTTAAAGGATTTTATAAACCGAAAAGTTTCAATATCATTAGCAAGATAATTCAATAGTTCCGGCTACATTGAAAAAATATCCACAGAACGTAAGACGCACTACTTGGTACGGCCGACTCTGCTTCTTATAAAATAATTTTGTGTAGAAGTTAGAACTGATGACGACCTAAGTTGATATAACCAAATACTTTAACTTTATCTACTGACATTCAAAGATATTATAAAATTGCTATAACCGGAACAGAGCCAGATGACCACACATTGTCCTGGTCAGATGGGTCGTATCACCAGAGTATGGGCTTTAAATGATATTCAGCTTAACCATAATGGGCTAGTAAATACTATGTGTTATAGCCCATAGGAGTGAGTACAAGTATCAGATCCATGATCTAAAGCGCGATATGGAAACTTGTAACATGCAACTAGACTGATATAGAAAGTATCCATAAATAAACAAATAGTAATATGGAAATCATTGTTCTAGTAGTTAAGAATATTCCCTGCCTTGTTCTTCTAGTTACTTCTAGACGAGTTTTAAAGTCAGAACGTCAAAGGCAGAACAATGACTTTTCGAACCTAACCAATATAGACTTGTCCTTCAAGTAAAACTCGTAGAGCCCAAGAACCAAATTTCCAAAAAAAACTCTCCTTATTTCCATTATTCTTATATATATAAAGCAGATACGTTAACACACGACAACTATCTCTAATCACAAACTTACTTTTTGAGTTTTCGATTTGATTGCAAAAATACAATGTCCGGTCTTCTTCAGTTCAATTTTTTCCCAACCGATTTCTACTATCCGAAGCCAAGTCGCGTAGAAACCGCTAACAAGTCCCCCAAACCTTGTGTTCAATCTGTGTCTTCATACGGATTCAAGAAAGAGATGGCGATCGTTCTTACAGAAAAGAACCAAAGTGGTTTGGTTCGTTATGTCAACGGCGAAACAAAACGGCCTGCATCATCTGCTGCTGTTACGTTTGTTGAGTATTCTTCTAATAATAGTGACTCCACCAGTTAGGCTCTCTTTTTAGTTTTGACCGAATAAAACCTTGCTATTTTTATTTTAATACTTGTAATGGAATATTATCAGACATTATTTGTGAATTCTAATACTTTATATTGCATGCCTAATTTGCAACTATAGTTTCATAAGTAGCATTGATATGTTTGAAGAGTGTTTTATTTTCTCCAAGATTACAACAGTTACCTAACAACATTAATGGAATCACCAACCCATGTGACCATGTGGATTGGCTTGCAGAGAACATGGCCACTTGAAAACGAGACTACTTTTTGCAACAATATTATATATGAAAGAAGAATCAAAAGTAACTAAAATTATTGAAGATATGATAATACGAATTATGAACACATATAGAGAGAAAGCAATAGACTAAGGCAAAGGAATAGACTAAGGCAAAGGAATAGAAGTGTATCCATACCAACCAATTTACATTCCCATTAGTCTCAAATCCAAACCTGAGCTAGAACGTGGATAGAAGAAACATAATTTATGAACCCAAGAAGACAAAACGTAAAAGAAGGCGAATAGATGAGAGATTATATATTATCAGCAATCCATCATTTTATATCCCATAAATCAATGAAGGTTCTTGTATTTTGCCAAACACTTCTCTTGCAAATAAACCAGCAGCCTCAGAGAGCAGATACTCTAATCAGAAGCAAGCATCCAAGAGACAGCAACAGCAGAGAGCAGCAAGACTGTAAAATCAAAAACAATTTGTTCACATTCTCAAATAAGTTTTAGTCTCTGATAATAACAATGCAAGTATTCATAACACTCTCAAAAACAGTAACACAACTAAACATGAAATTGTGTAACCAGTGATATTTAAATGATTGTTGCAAATTCACAAGATGGTAAGCATGTTCATCTTAAACATACGCACTATGGATGCATTTCCACACTCTTTATCAATGATTCAAGCTATATCTAGTAATATTCTAGGTGTCAGCACATTAGACTTTTTTTTCTAAGAATCTGAACGTTAAATAATAAAAGTATCAAACAATGAAAATATCCAGTCTACATAGATGATAAAGATCAAATGTATTTTGGACATACCATCCTTCTAGACAACCAGGACCGTTTTTTTGTGGCTGATGCTGCTGAGGTGGTGGAGGATATTGAGGCGCATAAGGAGGAGGATATCCTTGCTGAGGATAGCCCTGTTGTGGTGGGTAGCCTTGCGGCGGATAGCCCTGCTGTGGTGGGTAGCCTTGCGGTGGATATCCCTGAGGAGGATATCCTTGCGGTGGATAGCCCTGCGGTGGATAACCATCCTTTGAATACCCCTCCGGTGGATAACCTGGTTCCCATCATCAAAATTCAGATCCATAATACAAGATCAAAGTAGTCTAAGGGCCTGAACCAAAAGTTAAGCACGGCCGGAGATATTATATCTAAAACATAACTCGGTCCAACTGGATGAAACATTGGTTTAATGTAAATAAATTCATGAAAGAAGGAATAAGCAAGAGAACCTTGAGGAGGAGGAACGCCGACGGGAGTTTGATTCATTGTTACTGTTTTTGATTCTGAGGAAACGTGTAGGTCAAGAAACAATTAATTTAGACGAAAAGCAGAGCGCACAACCCCTAGATCCACAAAAGCGAGAGTAGTTATAGGGAGCGTTAGAGAAAGTGAAGGAGATGGAAACGAGGATGAGAGTGTTTTAAGTAACACGCGTTTTTATCCCAATCGTTAAATATACTCATGTAACCACCCACCAGTTAAATATAAAGTGTTACAACAACTTTCACGAGGTTTCTGCCCTTTCCAGATAATATCTCTGTTTGTTTTAAACTAAAATAAGATAACAATAATAATACTATATTCGTTGGTTGTTGCTTTATCTTTGTATCAGTAAAAGATGAATTTTCCATAACTAAATGCACATAATAAACATAATTAATAGATATTGCAATTTTTTTTTTGTTTCCCAGACCAGATGTTCTCAACAGACTACCACTGGTTGGTGTGCAGGAAAAGGATGTTGAATACATTAATACATGATGGTGTTAGTGTTACCAACAGTAAACTTAAATAATAATAGCCAGAGCCAGTTATGAACAAAACGAAATGAAACATTGACATATATAAAACTTTATTTTATACAGGAAAAAGTCTCTAAAATTTGATTTTTTTTTAATTATACTCTTACTAAATTGATTATATCTTCCAATATTTCAGAGATGTCCATGATTGTAGTCATACCTAACCACGCTTCTAACCTAGTTGTCCTAAGTGCACAGAACGTCCGGTGGCTGCATGTTGACATGCATCAGCTTGATTCTCATCTCCATAAAAAATGTCAAAGCAGAATCTAAATGGACACTATAAGTGGAAGAAGTTGACTTCACACTACTGTATCCTAGTTTATTAGCTCCTTCCTGATGTGTCTACACCATTTGAATCTTATCTATATCATCATCATCAATTGATTTTAAGAAATATATTATACAAGTATATATGAACTATATACAATATGATGATCATATATGTAATAAAAGAAAAAAAAAACTCATCCCCAAACAACAAATTCAATCTTCCAGGTCGGTTCTAAGATACCCACAACAAAACTAGACCCGAAGAACATGTACCGGAACTAGTAAAAGCTACACAAGAGAAAAAAAAATAAATGAAACTCTCGTTTTGGGCCTTAAAGATTTAGGCTTTTTTCCGGATATGAGCCCAAGATGTTATTTACGTAAATACCCTTGGATAAACGTATATTAATTTCTTTTCCATTAACATTTTATTATCTTTTTGTCTGCTCGAAAATCAAAATGGCGCCAAAGAGAGCACCGCCGCCGACGCAGTCGTCTCTCCACCATATCGGTGAGAAAGCTCGAACCTTTCTGTTGCTTACCGTTTCACCGTTCATTTAGAATGAATCTTCTCGTGTTTTGACTGATCTCTCTCTCTCTAATTCCTTGTGCAGAGAAGGAGACAATCGTTTCTTCTGCTTATCCGAAACAAAACATGTTTCTTCTTCTCAATCCTCGAGACGAAGATGATTTCACCAAAACCCATCTCCAGGTTAGTCTACTCTCACCAAACCCACTTGAAAGTTTTGATTTTTTTTTTCCGTTTGCTCATAAGCACTCGTTTTTCTCGATTTAGAAAGTGCTCACTTTGTATAGTAAAGAGCTACCTGACATGAACTACGCTTCAAATACTAGGAAGCAATCTGCATTCCTTGATAGATGCGTCTCTAAAGGGTAATATACTTCGCTGAACACTCTCTATCTTTACCTTATCAAGTCTTTTGATTGTTTAGTTATGTTGTGCTACCTGCAGCAAGTATTGTTCATTGGTTCTGAAGTCCGGAGTCTCAGATGAGGTATAAGAGCTTTTAGTTATATGCTCTCACCTTTGATTAATAACAGCCTAGGCCTTGGATGAATATTTATTAGTTTATGTCGTACAAGAGCAGATATCTATCTAACTAAGCAATGGCAGGTTATGCTCTTAGTTTGTCTGCAACTGTAAAAAATGATTATTATTGGTATGTGATTTTGTTTTGGTAGATCTTAGCTGCAGTCACCTATCAGATAGTCCCTGCTGATACACAGTATGCTGAGATACCTCTTGCTGCTGTAACATCTACACACCAGAAAAAGGTTCGTTTTTTGCTCTTACTCATTTTAAATAGCAATAGCTTTTATTGTTAAATGCTATACTAGGGACAGTGTCTTGTGTTTTATAGTTGCATACTTACTTTCAAGTGTTTAGTAGAGTTGTAAAGTTGTAAAGATAGCTTGCTAGCAACCTAATCAAAAACTAAATAGATTGGGGTCTTATTGTTACATTTACAGGGTTTTGGTAAACTCATGTATGAAGAATTAAAGAAGAGGCTTCGTAGTGTTGGCATTCGGACTATTTACTGCTGGGCAGACAAAGAATCTGAAGGCTTCTGGCTAAAACATGTGATTATATTTACTGTTCTTGGAGCTTTCTCTTCCATTGTTTATTGGATTCAAACTAAGCTATATTTTTGAAGTACTTGGGCTATGAGCTTTCTGTAACTTTTTATCAACTTTTCAGGGATTTATATCACTAGCAGAGGTAGACCAGAAGGGCAAAGCAAAGAAGTTGCACATTAAGTCTAACATTCGAAAAGCCTTGTGTTTCCCTGGTGGTTCTACTCTCATGCTTTCTCATCTGAAAAAGGAACCTTCTGTTAATCCTGCAAATCTTGTAGCTGGAGATTCAGTTAAACTTGGAGAGAGCTTTGGTGAAAGCGTTTATGTTGACTGTAAGTTCTTTATATGTAATGTGAAGATACTTGTTCTAATTGTTTTCATCAAGTACTCAAATAGAACCGGTTTCATTTATTTATTTACAAGACTTCCATTTTTGTTACCATGTTCCATAAACAGGTCTCTCTACTATTAGAAGTCCAATGGACTCGACCACCACTGGAAAGGAACACGAGAAAGTGATCTCTGATCAAGCTACCACAGCTGACACTGATTCCACAGCTGGCTTGAAGAGATCTTGGGAAGCTTCACTGTCTTCTCTACAATCCAAAAGGATAAGGGCAAACCGCAATAATGACTCTAAGATAGCTAAAGAGGATCTGGCTGTCAGCTCTGCAAGAGAGCAGAAGCAATCGAAAGACAGCTCTTCCTTCCAGGTGGACTCAACCAAGAATCCTCTGCCCACAATTTGCAAAAGAAACAATGGTGAAAACTATAGAATCTTGTTGATGGACATTGGGGATGAAAACAAGCGAGCTTGGTTAAGAGAGGTATTTGGATAAATATAGTTTACTTAGATGTGTTTCTATTCACCTTATGCTGTCTTCTGGTTTCTATCACAGGTAATAAGAAAACTAGGTGGGGATGTGACCATGGATGGCAACATGAGCACACATATTGTCACGGGAAAAGTCAGGAAAACGCTTAATTTCTGCACTGCTCTTTGCTCTGGGTTAGTCTCAAATTTACTGACACCATATTGACCGTTGCCAAACTATGTTTTTATCATGAGAATAACGCTACTTAATGGTGCATCAAAACTTGCTTGCAGGGCTTGGATCGTATCACCAAGTTGGTTAAAAGAAAGTTTCCGACAAGGCAGATTTGCTAGTAAGACTGAGACATGAATAAATTTTTACTCTCACGTTGTCTGAATTCATTTGCTTATGACACTATTTTTGCATTAGATGAAGCCTCACACATATTGCACGATGAAGATTACGAGTTAAAATATGAAACCGATCTGAAAAGCACAGTTCTTAGAGCAAAAGCTAGACCAAACTCCCTGCTTAAAGGATATGACATATGCGTTGGACGTCACGTTCAGTTGCCTATTGAAACTTCATCTGCTATCATAAAATCTGCTGGTGGAAACGTAAGTGTCTACTTTCACCAGAAGCTTCCACATTCTAATCCAAAGCATGTGATTTATGTTTGTGTGGGCCTTCAGGTGATTAGAGGAGTTGATAAGGTAAATGAGGCATCAAAAACGATATATATAGGGTGCGAAGAAGACACAGCAGAGGCTTTGTCCGCAGCAAAGAAAAGGGTTTGGACATTCAGCAGTCAATGGTTAATGAACTGTGTCTTGAAGCAACAACTTGAGCTTCAAGTTACTCAGTTTGTAGAGTCCTTGTAGTTTGAACTCGAGTCCTCATGTAACCACATGGCAACTCTTTTATCAAATCGTTATATTACATACATGTTTTTTCACAAATACACTCAAAACACATTGCATCTCTTCTGTTTAGTAATTCCACAGATAATCAACCATATTACATTGCTGCAATGGAGGCTTCATTGGCATTGACTTGATGAGAAGACTTGTCATTGGCATTGTGAATGCCGTTGCAGACATTAAAGCCGTACCAAACAGAGTTAGGCAAGAAGAGGTTATAGTAGAACGTGACTGATTTGATGTATGAGCCATAGATCTTGACGTTCTCTGGTTTCCAGCCGTCGTATCCTTGTCTGAGTAGGTAGAGATAACAAACGTCACGCATACACGGTCCTGTTATCCTGTATGTGTCGGAAGAACACCTTTCAAATGTCCTCGAGTGTGGATCATCTAGTCTCTTCACGTATACCTTAAGGCCAAAAGTATTTTGAGAAAACAAAAACCAAACAAATGATTGAGAGAATATAAATAACATCTATGACAAATAATATAGATTAGGACTTTTGGATATGCATCATCATATGTTTGTAACTATCTACGCTTAATTCACACGTGTCTGACCTCTCAGGAAAAAATATTATCGTTGACCAAGAAAATGAATATTAGATCTACTTTTCTCAAATTAGTTTAGATCTAATAATAATATGTGATTAGTTAAACCTAAGCAACGTTCTTTGCATCTTAAGATTCCAGAAACTTTTGTTTGGAAGTTAAGGAACAAATGAAAAAGAGAAAGAAGAGTTTTACCTGGTTGCCGTACACATCACCAAAGGCAATACTGATCTTATCTCTAGTGTAAGACACGGAGGAACAACTTGTCTTAATGATCACCGTGTAAGAACACACACCCGCATTCTTATGAACAAAGAAAACGAATTAATCAACCAGTATATAGGTTGTTTCCTTTAACTCCTGGATCAAGAATGTTACAGATGATTCGAGATTTGTCATTACCTCTAGTTTTGGTTTAGGAAGGAACGAATCAATTGGCCGAGGTTTTGTGGAGATGAAGGATCTCGCAGAGGTAGACGCTGTGAGAAAGCATAATGCAAAGAGAAACAAAGCTAACCTGAGCATTTTTGTCGTGAGTTGAAAAGGTTATTCGGAGCTGAACAAAAAGGTTAGATCTCAGTGGTTTCGACCAGGTACTTATTCTAAGGATCACGTTCACTTAAATTATTAAGACAAGTTTGTTCTATTTATGTTTGTTTATTTTACTTTTTGCGAGCGAGAATTTAGAAAAAAATTACTTTTTGACGAAAATACAATTGATAGAAAGGAAATTTAGAAAAAATTACATTGTATATCTGTAAGAACTAGAAACTATTATTTTCTAAAGTTATTTTGTGAATTGGGTTCTTGTTTTAGTGTGTTGGGTTTAGTCAGCAACTGGGCCTTGGCTTCTGTAACTCTCATCCAATTTATATAGCAAATCTTTAATCCAAAGCAATAAATTTGTTTTTTCCTAAACAATTTTTCTCTAAACTTCATTCATTAAATTTATTATTTTACCAATTATATTTCACTAGATTTTTTAGTGAAAAACTAAAATTCACTGTCTCCATAACAATGTAATATAATGAAAAACGTGTTTGATGTTTCCCTTGAGGTTAAAACATTATTAACAGTTTTATAAATGTTTGGCTACAAGTTAATTATCTAATCACCTCTGAGGCTTTCTATTGGTCTTTATGACTTTAATTTTTTTTTAAAAACCTACGTGGATGACACGATGTCGTATTGCATCCAAATGGCCGAGTCCTATTGGTTCCGTGACGCCTAAAGGGGGAACTTGCTCTTCAATCTTTCAACGAAACGTAGCTTAAAACCAAATCAAGACGCGGGGGAAACGAAATTCAACCCAACAGATCCGCCATGGCAGCTCGTAAGCGACCTTCTTCAACATCAATCTCCAGCAAACCCGACCCATTAGAACCCAAATCATCCCCATCGGAGCAGAAGACAACCCGGAACACTCCCGACAACGTATTCCATCTATCCCGTCCGAAACTGGGAGTGATCTTCGTGATCTCTACTCTTCTCTGCTCACTCTATCTCTACCTCCTCTGTTTCCACTATAACGTCGACAACGAGCTCAAAAGCTCGATCCTCATCAACGCTGGGCTTAGTTTGGTGGGCTTCTTCGTCACACTCAAGATGATTCCTGTAGCTGCCAGATACGTTCTGAGGCGTAACATGTTTGGTTTCGATATAAACAAGAGAGGGACGCCTCAGGGAGAGATTAAAGTGTGAGTCTTTGATCGAAAGTTGCTTCCTTTTCATGTTTATTCATTGTCTTTTTTTTTTGTTACAGGCCTGAGTCATTGGGTATTGTTGTTGGTGTTGTGTTCTTGATCGTGGCGATTATATTTCAGTACTTCAATTTCACTGAAGATTCTAATGTAAGTGTGCTTGACCCTGTGCTGATTTGCCTTATCAGTGTTGGTGAACGTGGTTGATGATTCTGTGCAGTGGCTTGTGGAGTATAATGCAGCACTTGCATCTATCTGCTTCATGATCTTGCTTGGGTTTGTAGATGATGTCCTTGATGTGCCTTGGAGAGTGTAAGTTCAATTTTTTTCTGTATTTTGTTTTGATGATATTCACATGACTCCTGTTAATTTTAAACAACAGGAAACTTGTGTTGCCGTCTTTTGCTACTCTTCCACTGCTGATGGCTTATGCTGGACATACAACTATTGTTATACCGAAACCTCTAGTTGCTTATGTTGGCTTGGAAGTGCTTGATCTAGGTACTGATTGTTGTAGCCAATAGCCATGTTACCATGTTACACTTCCATGGTTGTATCTTTGGAAGAGGTATAATGATTCATGATTAGCTCAATAGGTGTTTCAATGTTGCAGGACGGATATATAAGTTATATATGGGGTTACTTGCCGTCTTTTGTACAAACTCTATTAACATTCACGCTGGTTTGAATGGCCTTGAAATTGGTCAGACTGTTGTTACTGCCGCTGCGGTAAGTCTTATGGTCATAACTTTTTCCTCTCTATCTGTTCCTTTTGGGTTGAGATGTGATGCATCCCTGTTACTTGTAGATTTTGATACACAACGTTATGCAAATCGGATCATCTACTGATCCTGAGTATCACCAAGCTCATGCCTTTTCGATATACCTTACTCAACCGCTGATGGCAACATCCTTGGCATTGCTTGCTTTCAATTGGTAAAACCACTCACGGATTTTTTTTATTTTTTTTTCTTTTTGTTGAAGTAATGCTTTCTCTGACCAGTTCTTGCCATCTTCTGTTGTTAGGTATCCTTCTTCAGTTTTTGTTGGTGACACTTACACAGTCTTCGCCGGAATGACTATGGCAGTTGTTGGCATTTTGGGTCACTTCAGGTATATATTCCAAAACCTTCACTATTACATGGAAGCTATCAACTCTATGGCCTTCTTAGAAACACATCATATTAAATATTTTCCTTTTAGCGTCTTATACGTCATGCTCAGATTCATCATTTGCATCATGTATCCAGCTAGTGTATGACCCAGCAACTGGTTTCCATGACATCTTCCTCTTCTGAAATTTTGCTTTTGCAGTGAAACCCTCCTCATCTTCTTTCTTCCTCAAGTTCTGAACTTTCTGTTGTCGCTTCCTCAGGTTCATATCTAATTACATTCTTCTCCAGCATACTTATAATCATGTGTTTAACCATCTAACATACTATATATAACCTCTTTAGCTTGCTGGCATTGTGAAATGTCCACGCCATCGTCTCCCCAGGTAACCAAACCATCTCTGTGTTCTTACCCTTTGTAAGTTGGTTAAAGAACAGACACATCACTCAACTTGTCTTTTCGAATACCTAGGTTTGATCCTGCAACCGGATTACTGACCGGAACAAAAGATGGGACGCTCGTCAATGTCTACTTGAGGTTATTCGGTCCTAGATCAGAAAAGTCTCTTTGCATCCATCTTCTAGTCTTCCAGGTAGCTCTCAAGATAAAGGTTCATCACCATTTTTGTAGCATGAAAAATAATCACTATTGGTTTAGTGATACTCTGATTTGTTTCTACTACAGGCTCTGGCGTGCGCCTTCTGTTTCATACTACGACACTTTCTAGCTGGTTGGTACAAATAAATTTGCAACCTGAAGAGAGTCTTTAGATGATCCTGACTCTCTCTCTCTCTCTCTTCTTGAGACAAATCACACATACAGAACATAACTTATGTTCCTTGTACAATCTAATATTGCAGTGTAACTTGTTTTGTTAACATGGTGTCAAGTAGTATCTCAGAGAAACAAAATTCAGACAATGTATCATCATCCTGAGTTTGGATAATCCTCAACAAGATTAAAAATCAATACCATTTTGAAAATTCTGTAACAAGTTAATCTGTGAATCCCACAATTCCAAGTTGCATTCTTCTCGTGCAGACATGATGAATAAAGAAGCTAGAGATCCAAGTCCATTGTTTCTCCGCCTTCGTCTTCTTCTTCGTTGCAACTGCTTGTCCAGAGCTTGATGGTACGGTCATGTGATACAGTTGCGATACACGAGCTGTCTGCAGTGATATCTAGAGAGGCGACTTTTGACTCGTGTCCAGCTAAGCTTTTAACAAGCGAGAAATCTCTGCCTGACCATATCTGGTTGTAGAAAATGTAAAAAAAAGTAGAATCAAACAATATGCAAATGAAACGAAAGGTCGTTATTAAAAAAGACTTAGGCAAGGGACTAGAGAAGGACTTACATTGACTTTCATGTCGTATGATGCAGTGGCCAGGAAATAGCCTTCTTGTGGTTCATACTTCACTTGAGACACGAGGTTAGCATGAGCTGGTATAATGTACAATGACTTTCTCATTCTTAAATCCCATACACGGCATTGATTATCCTCACCACCAGATGCTAAGTGATAGCCATTCGGAGAGAAGTTCACTGAGAGAACCTGGAGAAGCAAATAGAACAGAGGAGTTTAACAAAAAGTAAGTACATGCTCTTGCTTTTGGCTAGTAAGAGGATCAAAGAAAAGTAGTTTGGTCTTACCGGTTTGATGTGTCCTTGGAAGATCAGAATACTCCTACCAGTACGGAGATCCCAAACCCGTGCAAGTGAATCAAGCCCAGAGGAAGCTGCTAGTGCTCCATCTTGTTGAAATGCAATTCCGTAGACACTGCGACTGTGACCTTCTTGCAAAAGCAGCTCTGCTCCTGTGTTTATATCCCACAATCTCCATGTTTTGTCAAAGCTTGTTGTCCCAAGGTACTTCCCTGATGGGTGGAAGGCAACACGTGCAAGACGATCCAAATGACCTTCAAACGTTTGTAGGAGCGTTCCATCAGTTTTCCACAATTTTGCAGTTCGGTCAGCAGAAGCAGTTGCTAGGCAGTCATCAACAGGGGAGAACACTACATCAGTTGCACGTTCTTTGTGATCCTTCAATACAGCAATCTTGTTTGTAACTTGAGGCATCTCCCATAACTTGGTAACCCCACTTAGAGAACTAGCCAAAGAAGAAAACAAACTTTACTAAACATATGTGGATCACAAGCCAAGAACCTAGAGAATGTGTAACGCTATGCAAGTATACGGGACAGATGCATTTAGACATGAATATAAAAGTATATGATTGAGAGTGAGAAGGAGATATACCATGTGGCAAGTATTTTTCCATCTCTTGAGAAGGAGCAGCCAGTTAGAGGACGATCATCCCCAAAGTTACTGCAATCAAGGACCATACCTTTAGCCTGCTTTAAAGCCCACTTAGTCTCTGCATCCACATCTTCATCTGGATCATCCCTCCTCCGCTTCGCACGCTGAACCCTTACAGCAGCTCTCTTGATGGAAAACTTGGCAATGTCTATTCTAGCCTCTCTAAGCTCCTTTGGACCCTCAGTAAAAAAAGGGTAGTGAAGTTCCTCATCATCCACTTCCTCTTTTGGAGCCGCATCTTCCTCGTGAGCCTGAAGCAGTTTATCCAACTGCCCGCCGATATCAAGCCTAGCCATAAGCTGAGCCAACCTAGCTCTCCTCTCCATTTCCTGCTCCCCAAATAAAGTAATGGGCTCCCCAAGTCGTCTAAGCCGGTCTCTAACAGATTTGTCATTCGTTGGCACTGCAATAGCAGCAGCACGGCGCTTTATCAGCAACTCCTGCATTGCCTTCTCTTGTCTTTCCCGGACCTGCCTGCTCTCCTCAGATATCTCGTAGTGCTCTTCCTCTGATTCAGAATCAGAGTCGCTAGCTTTCGCTCCACCGTTTTGTGAAACAGGTGGTCTAAAAGTAGGTGGGCGTGCGAGTGGAGGATGCTGAACCATTGGTATTGGAGCCATAGGTGGAATGGCAGAGACGCCTGAAGTTATAGTAAAGGTGAAAAATTTATCAGCGTTAGGGATTTAACTATAAGTGGGAATGCTAAAAAACTCACCTGGAACGTTATCTTCTTTATTGGGTTCCATGTTTATACAAACAGAAATCTAGACAAGACCATGGAACAAAGAAAAAAACAAAGACGAGTTCCAGATCAGTTCACTTGAAGAATTTAAACAAACAGTTAATAGACAAAGAGCATCAAGCTTCATTGTCACCTTCTTTTATATATAAAGGACAGAACTTTACCAGGAATCTGCGAATCACGTTACTATCTTCGACACACCAGAGCACAGCTGATCTGAGCTTTGTGTTTCCTGAGGAAGAAAGTTATAACCTAATCAACAACGCAACTGGGTAGAACTCTAAAGACTTGCTGAGAAACAAAGAGAAGTGAAAAGAGAGAGGCTTTTGGAATCTAAAGAAGCTTCTTCTTAGTTCTTACCTTCTTCTCTTCCAGAGAGAGTAGCAAAACGGAAAAGAAGCGAAGAAAAGAAACCGAACTTGCAAAAAACGAACTTCTCTGAACACGAATTAAACCCGAATTTTCATTCAATTGGGCCTCAATGGGCTTCATATTTTTCCGTCAGTGGATGGACTTCGTATATTGACAAAATATTTAGAAAATCCCATAGAGTTAAAGGAATAGAAATATGGCAATGTAGTAGTACATCCGTGTTAAAATAAAACAGGTCTTAATAAATGGACTCAAATTTTCTTAAGCAAAACTAAACCGTTAGGAGAAACACGTGTTGGCTGTCGAAACCCACTCAAATATAACCGCTAGGAAATGCAACATTAATATAACTAACAGTGTATATATCTCACTCTCACTCTCACTCTCACTCTCGCTCTCACTCTCACTCTACTCTGTAAAATAAAACACACACACAAACAGCAAAACTCAAACAACAACCAAAAAGACTCAACGCCAACACTAAGCTGTATCTTCTTGGCTTTCTTCTCCGCAACAAACCTCCACGTACTCATCTTTCTTCGTTCATGGTTTAAGTATGTCTCCTCCTACGATATGATGTGATTATGGAAGATTAAGGTTAGTGTATGATGTGAAAATTCATTACACATAGTATTCTGTCACTTTTTATTGATAGTTGTAGTTAATATGTTTGTTTTGTTTTCACATTTATTTTCACTTTGTTTTCTAATTGATCTATTAGTACTAAATTTCTTTTTTTTTGTCTTCACATTATTTTCCTTGTTATTTGTATCTATTTTTAAAAAGTTATAATATAGGATCTGGAATTTTACATGATTGATATGGTTTGTAGCATTATAAGATTTATAAGTGTTTAAAAACCTGAACAAGATTGAAGCACGAATAAGAAAATAGTCATTGAATTGATAATATTTGATATACAACAACCCGGTAGCAGAAACGCTCCCATCCTATTCAAAACATTAGCAAAGATATAATGTTGATTCCCACTGGTATTGAATTGAGAAGAAAGTTTTGATCATTTATAACCCAATCAAAGCCATAGCTGATCTGACTAAACGTCCCAAGGTAGAGTATCTAAGACTTACACTTACTGCAACAACATCGAATGCCAATCTCTTATCATTACACGAGCAATACAACAAAATAGCTAACCTGTGCACATGCTATCAAGAACAAGAACTCGGTGAGCAGAGGAAGGAAACCATTTTGCACTCTTCAGAGAGTTTCTTCATCATTGAAGACCTAACTCAACAAAAAGAACATGACCTATACAATTACAAGACACAACACAAAGTCAACACTATACATACACATTATCTTTATTGTAAGTACCACAGTTGTATTGATTCTTTTTCAGTTTATGTCTCTTTTAACTGTCCTTATGTTGATAATTTTGAGCAAATAGCACATATCACATAATCGTGAAGGAAAATTATGACAAGGACTTTTTACTTGGTATGTCAGGACCACCAATAAGAACAGAATACTAGAATCTTTTATATGCCCACTTTATATTATGTCATTCTGGAACCTGTGGCAACAGAAGATACACGTGAATAGTATCGCTCACGCTATGATCGGAACATTTATATGGCAACATGATTATTATTTTCTCCAAAGAATATGGAAAATTAATTCTTGACCACATCATGTGTTTCAGACAGCTCTGCATCCATTCTGCAAAGAATAATAGCCAATGATGATGTGTGGTCCTAAGAGGGTGTGACGTAGTTCCAAGCTTTATAGTCAAACTCAAATGCTGCAACAATCTGACAATCATAAACTGGTGCAACAATGGTCAATCATGGTTTCAATGAGGTCACTAGAGGGTGGTGAGCAAGATTCTCTTCCCTCAAGTACACCATGAGACCAAAGTAAGGGCCCCACTGTACATGCCCTGGCAGGAAGTGTAGCCAAAGAGATCTTAATTTACAACAATAGACAAACAAAAAGTACTGGCAATACAACAAACAAAACACAAGTTATATGACTGTACCTTTCCTATAAATACACTTTTTTCCCCTGAGAGAGTGCTCTAAACTTCAAGTTTACCTCTACTTGTCTCATATCATCCAGTCTTTTCAGTTTCTCTCAAGAAAGTAAAAAATGAGATTGACCTCATCCTTACGGTTCCATAGACAAAACAACAAGACTTTCCTCAGAATCTTCATGATCTTGGTTCTTAGCTGTATACCAGGTAGAACCAATCTTTGTTCCAATCATTCAGATATTCGTTCCTCATTAGATTCACTAGATTTAGAGGGTTACATAACCTTTGATGATGTCCACAATGCGTCCAAGGACTTCGGCAACAGATACCAGTTGCCACCTTTGGCTATTCTCCATCCGAGGTCTGTTTCTGATATTTCAGCAGTGATCAGACATATCTTACACCTAGGCTCCACCTCAAATCTTACAGTAGCAGCCAGAGGTCATGGCCACTCGCTTCAAGGACAAGCTCTAGCTCATCAAGGTGTTGTCATCAACATGGAGTCACTTCCAAGTCATGATTTCAAGATTTACAAAGGGACACAACCGTATGTTGATGTCTCAGGTGGTGAACTATGGATCAACATTCTACGGGAGACAATAAAATACGGTCTTTCACCAAAGTCCTGGACAGACTACCTTCATCTGACTGTTGGAGGTACTCTATCTAACGCTGGAATCAGTGGTCAAGCGTTCAAGCATGGACCCCAAATCAACAATGTCTACCAGCTAGAGATTGTCACAGGTATCTTCATTCATGCTTATATATCTCCATGGTACTCTCAAATATATATGCACCAATGTGTAAACATGCAAAGCACATGTAACTTACAGCAAAGAAAGATTAGATAAACAATATATTTCACATACTGAATCAGGCAGAGGAGAAGTCATGACCAGTTCTGAGAAGCTGAATCCTGAACTTTTCTACAGTGTTCTTGGAGGGCTTGGACAGTTTGGCATAATCACCAAGGCACGGATCTCTCTTGAACCAGCACCGCATATGGTAAAGTTCCATCTTGATCATGGATAATGGTATATGATCCTCAGCACCAGTTACCTGACACTGTGAAATGATTTTTAAATAGGTTAAATGGATCAGGGTACTATATTCAGACTTCACTACATTTTCAAGTGACCAAGAACACTTGATTTCGAAAACGAAGGGTTTTGACTACGTGGAAGGTTTTGTGACAATCAATAGAACAGATCTTCTCAATCACTGGAGGTCATCATTTAGTCCTAATGACTCCACAGAGGCAAGTCAGTTCAAGTCTGATGGTAAAACTCTGTACTGTCTAGAAGTGGTGAAATATTTCAACAAGGAAGAAGCTAACTCTATGAATCAGGTGTGATGTGAAAGCAAAACTATAGTCTCTTAGATCAAATCTTTGGTTTCTAACATTAGCAAGAGTGGTTGACCCGCAGGAAACTGAGAAGTTACTTTCAGAGTTGAGTTATATACCATCTACTTTGTTCTCATCTGTTGTGCCATACATAGAGTTTCTGGACCGTGTGCATCTTTCAGAGATAAAACTGAGAGCTAAGGGTTTATGGGAGGTTCCACATCCCTGGCTGAATCTCCTGGTTCCCAAGAGCAGCATATCTGACTTTGCTACAGAAGTTTTCAACAACATTCTCACAAGCAATAACAATGGACCTATCCTTATTTATCCAGTTAATCAATCTAAGTAAGTGAGCAAAACTACTTGCCGTGATTCTGTAAAACAAAACTACTTAACACTTTGTGTGTGTGTTTCAGATGGAAGAAGCATACATCTTTGATCACTCCTGATGAAGATATCTTCTATCTTGTGGCATTTCTCCCCTCTGCAGTGCAAAATGATTTAGAGTACCTTTTGAGACAAAACCAAAGAGTGCTTAGCTTCTGTGCAGAAGCAAACATGAAAGTTAAGCAGTATTTGCCTCACTATGAGACTCAAAGAGAATGGAGATCACACTTTGGAAACAGATGGGAAACATTTGCAAAGATGAAACATGAGTACGACCCTCTAGCGATTCTAGCACCTGGTCACAGAATTTTCCAAAAGGCAACACAACTATATCCTATTCAACTTCAATAAGTCAGAGGGTAACATACATACAGTCCTTCAAAGGTACCATCAAAGATAGGCAGCAAGAGAGTGCAATTCAATTTTTTTAGAGAGACTGAGACATTGTAATTTGTATAGGATCGATGAAAGCCTACAAAAGATGTCTTTACATTTTTCATTATAGCAGAAGAAAGAGATCTATTCAGGCAGCCAGCTTCCTAACAAGTAAAAGATCATTATTTTTGCTAAAGACATTACAACATGTTGTCTTGTCTATGTAGTCCTGAAATGTCTGGATCCTATGTCTATAGTCTAACTAAACAATTGTCAACACCAACTTTCAGTGCAAAAGCTTTGTGATTTCTCTTCAAACTTCACTTCAGTTGTCACGTGTGAAGCAGTCCACACACATACACACGTGTGTGATATATATTATATTTTATATTTATTTTTCCAGGGCGGTCCTCAGGCGAAGCAGACGCTCCTGTACATGGCGAAGCAAGTTTGGTAAAAAGCAACCCCCCACAAAACCCTAAACATATTACTTCAAATCAAGGAGATTCGTTTTCCCGATTGATTCCTTTCAAAAGCCCAAAACTTTGTACTTTGATTTTCGAAAGTATCCAACTTTTTTTTTTGGGATGTCTCCGGCGGCAGTAGAGATTGGGTCTCCTGTTGAAAAGGTCTCTTCTTTCTTAAACCCCACCTCTGCGTTTTTCCCGGAGAGTGTTAAATCTCACGATCAGCGAAGCATGGACCCTTCTTCTTCCTTCCATTTCGGGTTTGGAGCTGGTTCGGGAGAGAAGACGAAGAGTCGACAAAAGCCGAGGCTTGTCAAAGTGAGGAAGAACGGTAGAAAGGTGAAAGGTACCTCTTTTTCCGGTGAGACTCCACCGGGTTTCAATCCGTTTGCGCCGCCCAGTAAAGGTGACTTTGTGTTACGTGTTGGGTTTCCTTAAAGATTCAATTTTTGATACTCTATGAGCTGATTGTTTTTGTCTTTTCTAGTTTCTGTAGGTAGTCTTCATGTGAATGATAGAAATGATGGCGTGTCACCTGGGGATCAAGCTTTTGTGTTTGGGGTTAATGGGAATAGCTCTGGTGCAAAAGCTACTACAAGTCCAGGTAATGCTGCAGTATCTGATGAGGAGGAATTTAGCACACCTGTAGGTGACTTTGTCTTTGGTTCGGAGTTCACACCTTGTAATGAAAGCAGATCTTCAGATGCGGATAGTGGTAAAACTGGAAGCGATTCTTGTGGAAAGCCTGTCAGTGCGCAAAATGGTGATAGTAAAGCTAGAGATGATTCTGAAGTGAACCTGTTTGCTGAGATGAAGAAGCTTAATATCAGTGAGGAAGCAAGGGAATTTAGTAACGCACCTGCATTTATCTTTGGCAGCTCTGGAAAAGGTGATGCTGAATGTAAAGGTGCGGCAGCATCAGGGTCATGTTCTTTCAGTTCCAATGGTTTTCGCCAAAGTGATAATGCATCTGAGAGAAGACCCGCTTTTCCTTCCGGTACTACCAACGTAAACAACTTAACAAGCACTACCTTTGGCAATTTCAAAGTACCATTGTGTGATCCTTCTTTGCTTAAGAACAGTCTATTTCCGGAAATAGGCAGAACTCCAGTACATGTGAGAAGTAAACGTTCATCCAAGGACCAGAGATCAAAGAAAGTAAAGGGAAAAAAGAACCAGCATGAGTTTAATCGGTCCAAGAATCAGGCTTCCGAGGGTATGGAATCTCAAGAAAAGCTCAGTTCCCCTGGATATTCCTCACCCATGGATTTTTCTCCTTATGAAGGTGAGAAATCCAGCAATCAGTTTGCTACAGAAACTCCTCTGACACCACTTGATCCTTCACATTGCTCTACCAGTGACTTTAAAGTTGCCTCAGCTATGGATCCACCTGTCTTCACTGTGGAGGATCGTGGAAGTATTCGGATGCCGGAATTTTCTTTCTCAGCGTCCACCTCTCAGGGAGAAATATCAAATAAAAAGCTTCATGCTGTAAAGAAATATAGGAGGAAAGTTCATAACGTTTTTCCGAAAAAAAATCTTAACACTACCATGGGAAACAATCAAGAGAATCAACCTGTGAATACAGGTCAAGCCAAGCAGGAGTCAGGCTCTTCATCTGTGATGCCTGGTGAATGTGAGGTTTGGCGACTAAGGTATTGTGTTATAACTCAAGAGCTTCAATATTGGTGCTTTTGAATAGTTATGTTTCCGAGATTTGAGAGAAGTTATGCTTTGTTTCAGGGGAAATCAAGCCTACAAAAATGGTGATATGTGTAAAGCCGAGGAATATTACACGCATGGTATTAGTTCATCCTCGTCAAGTGATAACTCAGAGTGCTCTGTAAAGCCTCTTGCGCTTTGCTATGGCAACCGTGCAGCAGCAAGGATTTCTCTTGGAAGATTGAGGGAGGCTATAAGTGACTGTGAAATGGCGGCTTCACTTGATCCAAGCTACATTAAAGCATATATGAGAGCTGCAAAGTAAGTTTACGGCATACTTTTCCAGATAATTGTTTTGTTTTTATTCGTATAAATCATTTTCTAAATAAAGGAACTTAGTATCATGTACATAAATCAGTGTATCACGTTGAGAAAGTTTGTCTTTTTTTGCTTTAAGGTATTCATTCTTGTTTGACGAGTGTCTACATGACTTTTTTCTTGACACTAGTTAAGGTCGATCGAATTTTCTTAAGTGGCCAAGGAAGTGTCTATCCTAGCAAATATGATCTGTTATATGCTGTTGTATGGAATTTGATGTATTCATATTATTCTTTTATGTTTGCTTTTTAGTTGTCATCTCGTGCTGGGGGAACTTGGATCAGCAGTGCAGTATTTTGATAAATGCATGGAATCTTCTTCAAGTGTCTGCTTGGATAGACGAACTACTATAGAATCAGCTGAAGGTTTACAACAGGCCCAAGTATGCATTCTCTCTTCAGCTAGATCACTGTTCTACAATGGTCTAATCACTATAGTTCTTTTACATATCGGTTCATGTATATTAAAATTCTTAAGATGTTTATTCATCCAAAAATGTGCTGTATCAGCTCAGAACTCTGTTTGTTTCTAATTGAATACGTTTTATTTTACTTACTGGCAGAGGGTAGCTGACTATACGAACAGTGCATCCATATTTTTGGAGAAGAGAACACCTGATGGCGCATCTGAAGCATTGGTTCCAATTGCCAATGCCTTGTCAATTAGTTCATGCTCAGAGAAACTTCTTCAGATGAAGGCGGAGGCCCTCTTATTGGTACGTCGTCTTTACTTTTCAGTTCTCAGAAATTGAAATTTTGATGTCACTGAGGAAGAGCTTCCATGTCAATTTTTCAGATCCGGCGTTATAAAGAGGTGATCGAGCTCTGTGAGAATACCCTTCAGACGGCTGAGAAGAATTATGTTTCAGCAGGACCTGATGGCATAGGGTCTAAGCATCACTCACTAATAGTTTGGAGATGGAACATGATTTCCAAGTCGCACTTCTACTTGGGAAACCTTGAGACGGCCCTTGATACATTAGAAAAGCTGCAGCAAGTGGGATCTAGCCGCAATGAGTAATCACTTCGTCTATGATGTGCAATAATGAACGTGTTTTAACTTTATTTGTGATCCTTTGCTGAAAATCTTTGTTTTGCTCGCTAGGAATCAGGAAGAATGCCGCGACTCACCAGCTTCTTTAATGGCCACCATATCTGAACTTTTACGTTACAAGGTATGCTCTATAATGGCACTAAGTGGTTCTTCAGATTCTTCCTCATGCTTCCTTGCTGAATAAAACTGATTTTTGTTTTGCGTTGGTTACTTACCAAAGTTTGTTTGCCTGTGATTTCAGAACGCTGGTAATGAAGCTGTTCGGGCAGGAAAGTATACAGAAGCAGTAGAGCAGTATACTGCTGCACTATCAAGAAACGTTGACTCACGCCCTTTTGCAGCAATTTGTTTTTGTAATCGTGCGGCTGCTAATCAGGCCTTAGTCCAGATTGCTGATGCAATTGCCGACTGTAGTCTTGCCATGGCTCTTGATGAAAATTACACAAAGGTATATAGTATTATTTTTATTTCTGAGCTAGAACATAATCCTTATGAACTTTTGTATTGGAATGAACTTTCGTTAAAAAAAGAAACCCAACGCTACTTGTATTTTCGTTTTTAGGCAGTTTCTAGGAGAGCCACACTACATGAGATGATTAGAGATTATGATCAAGCAGCTAGTGATCTCCAGAGGCTTATCAGCATTCTCGTAAAGCAAATTGGTGAGAAGACAAAAACGTCAGAGACATCTGCCGATCGTTCAAGCACCAGGAAAGAACTAAAGCAGGCCCGTCAACGGTTGTCTGTGATGGAAGAAAAATCTAAAGAGGGCATTGCTCTTGATTTCTTCCTCATCATGTATGCTCATTTTTTGCATTAGGCACCAAGCTAGAATTTATTCATTTAGTTCCAATATAATTGTATGCTGATGATATTCATGCTATCTCTTTTCTCGTTTTGCTAATTTTGCAGGGGAGTGAAGGCATCTGACACTGCTGCTGATATTAAAAAGGCATACAGGAAAGCAGCTCTTAGGCATCACCCAGACAAGGTCATCTTTGTTTTGCTTGATGACAGTGTTGCAAAACAGTATTTACATGTGCTGATATTTCCTCTTTGATTTATATTCAGGCTGCACAGATTCTTGTCAGAAGCGAAAGCGAAGGACCATGGTTGAAGGAGATATTAGAAGAGGTTCACAAGGGTGCAGATAGGCTCTTCAAAATGATTGGAGAGGCATATTCAGTTCTATCTGACCCAACTAAGGTTTGCTTTCTCTCTGCAAGGCTACTTACTAGGAATATAATATCCCAAGACTTTCTGCCTATGAAAACGTTACTGATCAGGTTTTTGTTTTAACAGAGGTCGGACTTTGAACTTGAGGAAGAAATTAGGAAAGCGAAGGCATCTAGAGAAAGCTACAGAAGCAGAAAGGCTGCAGAAGCAAGCACCTCACCATATCAGACAAGTCCAGGCAGGCGATACTGGAGGTCCAGCGAGAGGACATACAGAAACACGCCTTCTTGGTGGTAGAATGGTAAAAATTTGGTGGCACAGGCTATAGGGATCCACTGGGTTCTCCCAGGTGAGATAGTCCAGAGCTGATGAAATGTAAATGTCTGCTGCAAATCAATACAGCAACTGATACCAGCTTGCAGACAGAGAATTGTTTGTCCCAGTTTTGAAAAGGGAAAGATATGTGACTGAACTAATGTTTGTTTGCTTTTTACGGATTGTACCTTCTGTAATGCATCCAAAAATATCAAAGAAATGAACAACTTGATTTGTTGCAAGGTGTGTCTCAGTCTCCGAACCGCTCAGAATGATTGGTTGAAGAAGTTTTGTTCGTTGAATTACTAACCACTATGTTTTGCTTCAGCGTGGTTATGCAGGTCTCTCCAATACAATGAAATTGGAGATTTAATTTATTTTTATTATCGTAAACAAACACACCACACAGCAGTTTCTGAACACAAAACATTACAACTCCACTTGCTTTATTGATACTAATATTTGGACAAAGGCAAAGCTGGATGATGCCGAGCAACTGGAGTGAGCTACAACTCAAGGGCTTGAGCATGGTGACTGATATGGTCTTCAATGAAAGTTGCAATAAAATAGTAGGAGTGGTCGTATCCTGGCTGCAGACGCACTAAGAGCGGCGCATTCACTTTCTTGCAAGCTTCTTCAAACTTGTTGGGCAATAACTGATCAGGGAAGAACTGGTCGTTTTCTCCCTGCATTGTGATGGACCACTCCCTCAGTGTTAATAAGCTACAAGTGAAGATGAAGAAGACCATGCTTTAAGAGGATTTTTTACCTGATCAATTAGAATTGTGGCAGAGAGATTGTTGAACTTTGAAATAAGACAAGTAGCATCATATTCCTGAGATTCATAAAGAAGAAAAATCACTATAATGTGGCGGCTATATGCATACTAAAATCTTGTAAGATTTTTTTTTTAATTACCTCCCAAGCAGCTTTGTTGTCACCTAGATAATTGGTGAATGCTTTCTGTCCCCACGGGCAATTAATGGGATTGGCAATTGGTGCAAACGCAGACACAGACTGAAAGTGCAACACATATAAAGAGATTAAGTTGAAATCATTTATCTAAATCGACGTTCCAAGCATTATAATCAGTATTGGAATGCTACAAGGAAAATCACATAGGTCTTAGAGCACAGTAAGAACAAAAAAATACTGAAATGAATACCTTATACTTATCGAGGTTCTTCAGGTAAATAGTAAGGGCTCCATGTCCACCCATAGAATGTCCAGAGATAGATGCTCTTGTTGTGTCAAGCTGAGAAAAGTTCTCACTCAGGAGTTTTGGCAACTCTTTGACAACATAGTCATACATACGCCAGTTCTTCCATTTCTCCTGAGTAGCGTTGAGGTAGAATCCAGCACCTACTCGAAACCAAACAGGAAAAAAGAACAAAATAATCACCCTTCATTACAAGACGTACCTGAGTACTATAACAAGTCCAAAGCTATAAAGAAAATGAACTGTGTTGGAATTACAAACCAGAGGCACGTAACGTTACATACCTATACCAAAGTCGTAACTGTCTGCTTCCCCTTCAATATTAAGTCCTCCTACAATACCAAAACCGTCACAGAATGTTAAGAAGATGCAAAGGTCAAAAGACGTTACAAACAAATGAAAAGAGTGTTGCTCACTTGGAGAAGTATCTGGAACAACAAGAGCAATGCCGTGAGAAGAAGCAGCACGTTGAGCCCCAGACTTGATGATGAAGTTCTCGTCTGTGCAGGTGAGCCCAGAAAGCCAGTAAAGCACCTATCAATCAAACAATATGACTTTAGCATCGCAACGAAAACAAAACACGCAAAGCTTAACTCTTTAAGCTTAGAGACATGAAATCCAACAAAGGGCAAAATAGAATAGTGAAAAAAAATGAAAACTTTATAAGATCAAAACAGAGAAAATGAGCTGAAAAGCAAGTGAATGATGATGAAGATAAAAATCAAAACTTTACATAACTAAAAAGAAAACTGAGATGAAACTAGTGAAGATCTACATACAGGGGATCTGTGGGAAGAGGAAGAAGAAGGAGGGAAGTAGATGGAGAAAGTCATGGAACAGCCAAGTGTCTCACTGTAGTGTTTGTATCTTTTGTTGTAGCCATCGAACATCTTCGTGCTTCCAATCTCGCTTAGCCCACTCTCCATTTTCTCACTCACCTGACTTTCTCACACACCGCAAAATCCACAACGAAAAGGCAGAGGCAGCGACGAAGAAGAAAGACACAGATCGAAGGAGAGAGGTCTATCGCTTTCTACAGTGGACCAGACCAGAGCCCACTAAAATTTTTGTACTCTTAATCCATTAGCATATTATTTAGCTTTTGGATTGGTTTTGGCCCATCAAGAGAGAGTCTTCTAAGGCCCATCAAAAGAGAATCTGGAGGATCTGCTAGGCAGAGGTATTTTAGAGCATCATTAACCTAACACCTCAAATGAGGTGTTTATTTTTTTTTATTTTTTAAATTAAAACGAATCAATCGGAGCCGTCACGTGTCAGTAGGATCCGCAAGAACTGGTGCTTAATTAAGAGTTTTAGTAGCTGGTGCTTATGGTTTTAGTGGGCCCATCCACCTTAAACACCTCATTAAACATCTCATTAGTGGTGTTCGTAGGGCCTACCTAAGAAATTAAGTCCAGGTGGTTTTAGTAAAGAGCCTCCCAGTTGTATGTATGTGTACATGTGTCTGTGAAGCTGACCTTAGTTTATATTTGGAGGAAGAGGAGGATGTACAGCCCAACTGTTATCAAAACAATGATTTATTAAATGATTTTGTCTTTCTTTAAAAGAAAAAAGAAATATGTTGTGGGAAGTCAATTTGATTTTAAAATGTGTGTTATTAAGTTAGGTGATCAAAAATCATGTATATATGTAACATATCACAAAATAATGCATGGTGTTCTTTCTTCTTCTTTGCCACAGACCCATTTATTAACTTGAATATGGTTGTGATTCGGTGGTATTAATAAATGTTGGTATAATAAAGTATGACTAAGAAAAAAAAAGACAAGGAAGAAGAGTAGTGGACATTAATGACTTGTGTTCGAAGTTAGGCACCTTCCCTTAAATAATACTCAGTCTCTCCCTTTCCTCAACTGTACCTATCAATATGCCTTATATGTCCATTCTTCTGCACAAAACCTTGTTGTTTTTATGATTATTGTGAGCAGATAAATAAATAAACTTCTCATGCGTTTTCTATTTCTTGATTTGGCAATTCTCACATGAGTTGATTTTGATTTGTTTATGGTTTGCCTACACGAGAGGTTTGTTCTTTGACTTGAGTTGTTTGTTTACGAACTTTCTTCTTCTTTCTTGTTCGGTAGATGAACAACTCAAAGACGGAGCTAACAAAGTTTTGTATTCTACTACTAATAACATTACTTTTTTTCGGTATCTATTACATTCTTGTTATTTCCTCTTTTGTTATATAGCAGAAGAACCTACAACACAAAACTCAGTTCCTGTTTGGTGAGAAAATCTGAGTTACAGCAAACCAATAAAATCTTATTCTTAATGATACAAACCAATCTCTAGTGGGTTATTTCTAGACATATTGGTTATTGCCTTTGGTTTGTGTTTGAGTTTCTTGCTGTGGAATTAAAGAAAAATGGTGGCAAGCATTGAGTCCAAGAGTCTGCTAACAAACGGGTCTGTTCAACTTCAACGTAATGGTCTTAACTTGGAGGAGAAACTCGATGAGTTTCGTGGCCTTCTTGGAAAATCAGACAAAGATCCGTTAAAGATTGTGAGCATCGGAGCTGGTGCTTGGGGAAGTGTCTTTGCAGCACTTCTCCAAGAAACCTACGGAGGTTTCAGGGACAAGTTTCAAATCAGGATATGGAGAAGAGCTGGTAGAGCTCTTAGTAGAGCAACTGCAGAACATTTATTCGAAGTGATCAACTCTCGTGAAGATATCTTGAGGAGACTGATAAGACGCTGCGCTTATCTCAAATACGTTGAGGCAAGGCTTGGTGATAGGACGCTCTATGCAGATGAGATATTGAAAGACGGGTTTTGTCTTAACATGGTAGACACGCCGCTTTGTCCTCTCAAGGTTGTGACTAACCTGCAAGAAGCTGTGTGGGATGCGGATATTGTTGTTAATGGATTGCCTTCAACGGAGACACGACAAGTGTTTGAAGAGATTAGTAAGTATTGGAAAGAGAGAATCACGGTTCCTGTTATCATCTCTCTTTCAAAGGGTATTGAAACTGCTCTTGCACCAGTTCCACATATCATTACTCCAACTAAGATGATCCATCATGCAAGTAAGCTTCTTCTTCTTCTTGATGTTTACCCTTTGTATTGAGTCTTTTGACATGATAAATAGCATTAAATCAAGGTTTTTTTTATTACTGAGTGCTGTTTTGGAGATTTGTCTGATTGACATATCTTTGGTGTTTGTGGATAGCTGGTGTGCCAATTGAAAATGTACTGTATCTTGGTGGACCAAACATTGCTGCTGAGATATACAACAAGGAGTATGCTAATGCAAGAATCTGTGGAGCTGAGAAATGGAGGAAACCACTAGCAAAGTTCTTAAGACAACCTCATTTTATTGTTTGGGACAATAGTGATCTTGTTACACATGAAGTAATGGGAGGTCTCAAGAATGTGTATGCCATTGGAGCTGGTAAGTTTCTGCGTGTAACACAAGGATACGAGTGGTTACGTACCTTCACGACAGCTTTTGATCCTTCTGGTGTCTTTGTTCCTTTTTTTCAGGAATGGTAGCAGCGCTTACTAACGAGAGTGCTACAAGCAAATCAGTGTATTTTGCTCATTGTACATCTGAGATGATATTCATAACTCATTTACTAGCAGAAGAGCCTGAGAAACTTGCAGGGCCTTTGCTAGCTGATACTTATGTGACCTTGTTGAAAGGGCGTAATGCTTGGTATGGTCAGATGCTGGCTAAAGGGGAAATAAATAGAGACATGGGTGATAGTATAAGCGGCAAGGGAATGATTCAGGTACTCTCAGCCCTTGTAAGAAGTTTAAAACTTTTTGGTTTTTTTCAAAAATGCTTATGTGAATGTTGGGTTTTATTTGGATAGGGTGTTTCTGCAGTGGGAGCGTTTTATCAACTGCTTAGTCAGTCTAGCCTAAGTATATTGCATCCTGAAGAGAAGAAACCTGTAGCCCCGGTTGAATCATGTCCTATTTTGAAGACACTCTACAAGATACTCATCACAAGGTCTAATATTAGAATAATTTGCATGAATCTCTTTAGGAACTTGCTTCTTAGATTCTCTAATGAACTCTGTCTGTGTCTGAACTTTGCAGAGAACAATCAACACAATCGATTCTGCAAGCGTTACGGGATGAAACACTGAACGATCCTAGAGACCGGATTGAGATTGCACAGAGTCATGCATTCTACAGGCCTTCCCTTCTAGACCAGCCTTGATTCGTCAGCCAATACTCATAATCCAAACTGCAGAGTCTGCTGCGTGAAAACGTCATTGTCTTAAAATGGATTGTTATTCAGTGTATAATCCTTGTACTGTATCCTTCTCTTTATTTCCTCAAATAATTTACTAAAACATTCTACTTTAGACTGTTCTGAAGTTCACCCTAGAAGCAAGCAAGCTACGTGTGATTAATACAAGCTAGGAAATATTCAACATTATCAAAAGACCTCTTTCCTTACTATGGAATTTTAATATTTCTTTTGAAACTTCTTTAACGCATTACAAGAATCTTAACAAACAAACAAAAAGACTTCAGAAAAAGAATTGTAAAAAAGAAACCAAAAGCATCTCTACTCGAGAGAACAACAACTGCTTTGTATCCTCGTCGATAGAGATATATATAATAAGATAAAGAGTTTCTATTGCATAAAAGAAGAAGAAGAATAAAGAAATCATTTCAAGGACTTGAGAGGTTCTTAAGATCCTCTTCCTTAGCATACCAACTTGGTGCTATCTTTTGAAGATGAGGATACAAGTCTTTGTATGAGTTTCTTATTGTCCCTTCTGCTACTCCTGTTGCTATCGCTATATCTGCACCAATCCCAAAATATTATTCATCCTGAGATTAGCTTATAACTACTCTTTGATTGAATAAATGTGAGCAAACAAATAAACCTTTGAGAGGTTTCTTGTCATCAGAAAGTTGGGTGATGATATAGATAACTACTGCTGCTATTGATATAGGACTCCTCCTGCAATATGCCAGATGGAACATCTGTAAGTGTTCTGCTGTGTCTATCAAAATTGCGAATAAAATGAACTTAAATACCTTATATCAAATTCCTCAGATTTTTTCACAGCTTCCTCGGCAGCTCTAACTGCTTGGTGAGACATTCCAAGGTTAGAGCAGAACCTTTTCTGCAATTTCCAGCAACAAGACCAACAAAAATAAACTAACAGTACAGATACCAAAGTTTAAGGTACTTGTAAGAAAGTGCAAAAACTCACCATGAAATCGCCAGCGTGTATAGCGCCCATTTCCACAGAGTGACCAGTCTCCAGCCCCAATGTCTTAACTATGTAGTCTTTTGCTCTTCCCATTTCCTTCTTTGTCGCTCCATTGGCAACAGAGCAAATTTCTATATCATAAGGTTCAGAGATTTGATTGACTTATGATAGCAAAGCTTTAATTATCAGACCCTCTCAAATGAGAAACCTATCAAACTATACCCTTAATAGTTCGTGGCTTATCCTCTTGTCTACAGGAAATGTACAAGCAAGCTGCCAAAAGTGCATCTTGGTTTCTTCCCCTGGTTGACTTTTGATCCTCTAGCCTCTTAAATATCTCATTAGCCCGATCCTACACATCACCAAACAACAACAAAAAAACCCACCAAACCTGTAAATGATAGGCTCCAATAGCACATACTGAACCAGCTTTCTAGCAACCAGATTAACAGAGAGAGACGAAAAAGGTACCTTGATAGTTCCAACAAGCCCCAACCTGAGAAAACAAAAATCAATCAACAAGTAAGTACTCTTACACGTAATCACAACGAAAACACTCCACACCAACTGCACAAAACATGTAACACCAAGGACAAAACTTTCAATGCACATTTAAAAAAAAAAAGGAACCTCCTTTTGCTATGTTAATTGACAATGTGATCTCTCAAACTGAAAACATAAACAAACACTCCACACAAACACAAGCAGCAGCAACAAATATAACAACCAAGGACAAAACTTTCAATGCCAATTTTTAAAAAGGATCCTCCTTTCGTTAACAATGTAATCTCTCAAAGCAAGACCACACAAAATCAATCTCATGATCCGATCCAATCTCAGAGCTATACCTGTCAGACATGGTGGCGATGGTTTTAAACGCCTGCATCAACCCACGCTCTGGATTACCGTTACGATTCTGCCACCTCCCGAGAGAATTCGACAAGAAATCTCCGGAGGAGCCGTTGGTCTTGGCGATGACAGTGGTGAGAGCACTATCGGCGAGGAGAGGGTTCGTCGGACCACCGACACGGTTAGGATCGCTGTTGGAAGACTCGTTGGCGAAGGTACGCCACTCTGAGGTCTCGTCGATGGAGTGGGATTCCAATACCAATCCGCACTCGGAGCAGAGGGTGTCTCCGGCGGAGTGATCCACCACCAGCTCCGTCTCCTTCTTGCAATCCGTACAATACGCGTCAGACATGATCGGGAGAAGAAAACAAACCCTAATTTGACCTTAACCGGGTGCAGATTCCTCCGGTTTAGCTTAACCGGCTTCGTCTTCTTCTCCGGTAAAGACAAATCAGGAGAGAGGGAATGAAAAGACGATAGAGAAGGAGAGATACTCATCCGTAGGTTTGTTTAGCCTTTTTATAGACGGAGGAGATGCAGGGGAACATTTTGAGGTGCACCTTAATGAGAAGATCTTGATCGTAGGTTTTAGTGGGGCCTGTGAATAATTAATCGGACGGTTATTGTTTTTTCCAGCGATTGACGTTTGTTTTTTTGTTATTCTTTACATAATTTCTTTTTATTTTGTAGCCTGCTTGTCTGTTTTAGGAGGATGGGAGGAAAAAGAAATAGGTGACTTGTTAGGGAAGTCATGCATACCGGTCGCATGTGTTGGGTTTAGTTAGAAGATTTTATTACGAGTGTTTGGATACATGAATAGAAATTAACTTGCAGAGTGTTTGGATATAGGTACAGAGAAATAACAATATAGAGCTCCAATCAGTTTTATGTTAAGTGTCGTTGTGCATATATTTTTTTGTTACAAAATAAGTGTTATATTAAAATTTTGATATAAAATTTATTATTTTTTTACTATAATTTATTTTTAATTAATTAAAATATATTTAAATGTATGAGTAAATGTGTTTTTATATAGAAAATATTCAAAATTAATTGTTTTTTAATTCGTGTGCATAAAAATAAAATAATAATTAAAAAGAAAAAAGAGAAAATAATAGTTTTTATGAGAGTCGGCATTAGCATTCTAATAAAATATTCGTTTTCATTTCCAAAACTTAAAAATTCATGTATATATATGTATATATATATAAGTTTTATGGTTCTGAAATTATAAAATTTTATTAATTTTTTTTTCTTTAAATGCCTATAGCCATTTAAGACTGGTCACGAAACGATCAGGTTTTAATTTTCTTTTTTTTGAAATTTAACTACAGTTTAAATGTTTTTAAAACGGGTCATGCTAGTGGTGCAATTGAACTTGGCTCAATACACATTCAAAATACAGAAACCAAATTAAATACTTGGTGGGGAAAAGTTATTCCTAAAAATAGCCAAGCATTAAAACGTGATACAGATTTTGATACTTATTTCACTTTGAAGTTGACATGTCACCCCCTTTTATACGTGTCTTCACTCAAATAATTAACACTAATGAAAATATGAATGAATTCAATGCCTCTAGATTTTTTACCATAATATACGGATTCGCAAACTTCTTTGAAAACACAAAGAATCTATTTTAGTAATGCTCAAGATAAGTTTTACATTTATGACTTAAATCTTTTCTAGTAATTAAGATATTATACTATATGAATCACGTAAAGGATAAATTCTATGGTTTCTATCTTGTTTTTTGTTTACACGTGAACATTGTCACTCAGATTCTAGTTTTGAGTTAGTTGCAAATATGTGCCGTGCGAGTTATACTAAGATACATATATATATATATAAATCAATTTGAGCACTGCATCAGTGAGACCAGCAACAAAACAATTGGTATAATATTTGTATTGTATCTCTGTTATCATTATGCTGATTTTCATCTACCAAAAAAAAAAAAATGAAAATTCGGGCAGATGAAACATTTGCTTCAAGCCACGACAATATATAGTATATTCTATACTAAAGAGCCACATGTTAGAAAATATATGTGTGGTCAATTGGACTGGTTACATATTTTTCTTAGACCATAAGCTCTCTCTAGATTAAGCCTTTCTACAACTTATTTTAGTTGTATTTGCTTTTGACGTGTAACTTGTATTGTGTTACTTTAGCAGTGTTAGATCATTTTTTTATAAAATGTAGACTTCTTTGTAACTCATTTGGATACATTTTCGTGTGCTTTAAGACGTTTAAAATTATGGACCGGCAATGCAGTTGGGCATGTTGTTAGAAAGATGGGTTATGATGTAGATAACTACTGGTCCTATATCGATATAGGACTTCTGCAAGGTGCCAGATTTTTTTCACGGATTCCTCAACAGCTCTAACCGCTTAATGAGACATTACAAGGTTAGAGCAGAACCTTTTCTACAGTATCAGGTGTATAGTACTTGTAAGTGGCCGGTCACCAACCCCTAACCATGAAATCACTAGCCATTTCCACAGACTAACCAGTCTCCAGGATCCCCAACACTGGAGGATGGGATGATTCCAGCTAGAACTAGTTTTCACCAATGAGACAGCCTTGTGCCAGCTGCCAAGACCATTACAAATTTACAATTAAATCTAATGTTAAGAGTTTACAATAATGTTCAAAACATAATAAAATATTTAAATTTTAGCGTGGCCTAGCTAGATCATCTTATAAGGCTAGATGTCGGCTAATATTGAAGTTGGCGGTTTAGAGTTTAGGCGTTAATCTACAATCCAAACATGAAACACCACATAACATAAAATCTTAATAATATTGGATAGTACTCTCTCTTCTCTATACACAAAAACAATCTGTATCCGACAACATTCAGGTAAACAAAATGGAACTGACGAACCTAACAATCTATGGTCTGTATTTTCGGAAATCATTGGAACTCGGAAGGGGATGAGATGTCGCCTGTTTAAAATAAGTCATTTTTTTTTAAAGAGATACAATTACAACTCATTTCCTTTTGTAAAGTAGCGTATATTATGCGAATGTAATTATCGAAAAGCAGATGTTCGGCGGCATGCACATGCCACATGCCGAACAAGAATCTATGTGACCCTTTAAACTTCACGACGTTTCAGACCCACGGAACCACACACTATGCCGTTTTCTGAGTAACCAATATATATGTGTATAAATAAATTTATATTAATATTTAATTATGTAATTTTTTACTTTACAAAAAAATTAATCTAAAAAAAATTCGTATAGAATTTTTAGATTGGATTTTATGAAAAACTAATAACTTCATAATAAATAATAATATAAATATAAATAAATATATATATATATATATAATATTGAAAATTTGGGAGCTAAAACCCTCGTTGAAGTGTTATTACGTAACTTGGATTCCAATTCCAAACCAATAAGTCAAGCCACTAGCTTTCCTTTTCACGGTTAGAGATAATTTCATTTCCATTTTTGAGAGATGCACGAAAATAAAATAAAAAACGAATGTAGAATGTAATAATAAAATAAAAGAAATAAAATAAATTAAAGGCTAAGGTATATGACTTTGACCAGACACTTGACAGCCGTCTTCTCTCTGTTGTTTCCGTGTTCTTAGCCATAACCAGAGGAAAGTCCACTAAACACCATACATTTATTAATAAAACATTCATATAATAAAACTTTATTATAAACCAAAGTTGATCTCTTTCATAGTTTTCACTCGTTAATATAGTCTTGTGTATAAAAAGTCTCTTTAAATCATCTTCACACACGCATCTCTCTTAATCCTTCCTTCCAAAGAAAAGTTTCCTCTTAATTTTCTCTGTGATTGCCTGAAACATAAACCCTTCATCAAAAATCAAAACTTTGTTTCTGGTTTCTTTTGCTTTTACTCTCCCCCTAGAGGAAGAAGATGGTGCAGTATCATAGATTAATCATCCACCATGGAAGAAAAGAAGAGAGGTTTAGAGTTTCTGTAGAGGAAGTTGGTAGCTTGAAGAAAGCTAGACAAAAGTTTCTCTCTTATCTCTTCCTCTCCATCCTCTCTTGCTGTTTCATCATGTCTCCTTATCTCTTTGGCTTCTCCACTCTCTCTCTCCTTGGTATGATCATCATCTCTCTCTTTCACACAATCTTATCTTTTGTATTTCTGATTCATCACTCATCTCTCTGTTTTTCTTCTTCTTCTGCAGATTCTTTTAGCAGAGAAAACGAAGCTCTTAGTTCTTATGAGCCAGCCCTTGCCCCTGTCTGCTCAGAAGTCTCCAATGGTTAGTATTCTAATCTCTTTTTCAGACAGAAGTTAAATCTCTTTGTCTTAAATTAGAAAAACCCTTTTTGTGTTGTTTATGGATATTTCAACTCTGTTGTGTAGGAACCATATGTTGTGACAGAACTGGTTTGAGATCAGACATATGTGTAATGAAAGGTGATGTTAGAACAGACTCTGCTTCTTCATCACTCTTCCTCTTCACATCCACCAATAACACCACAAACCCTCAAAAGATCAAACCCTACACCAGAAAATGGGAGACTAGCGTGATGGACACGGTTCAAGAACTCAACCTCATCACCAAACATTCAAACAGATCTTCAGACCGTGTCTGCGATGTCTACCACGATGTCCCTGCAGTGTTCTTCTCCACGGGTGGATACACCGGAAACGTGTATCACGAGTTTAACGATGGGATCATCCCTTTGTTTATAACTTCACAACATTACAACAAGAAAGTTGTGTTTGTGATCGTTGAGTATCATGACTGGTGGGAGATGAAGTACGGAGATATCGTCACGCAGCTCACGGATTATCCATTAGTTGACTTCAATGGAGATTCAAGAACACATTGTTTCAAGGAAGCAACTGTTGGATTACGTATACACGACGAGTTAACGGTGAACTCTACGCTAATGAGACATGGGAACCAAACCATTGTTGACTTCAGAAACGTTTTGGACCGTGCTTACACGCCTCGTATCCAAAGCTTGGTTCAGGAGGAAACAGTGACGACAACAACAACAACACATGACTTGGAGAAGCCGAAGCTGGTGATATTGTCAAGAAACGGGTCAAGAGCGATACTAAACGAGGACCTTCTTGTCAAGCTAGCAGAAGAGACAGGGTTCAGTGTCGAGGTTCTAAGACCGAACAAAAGAACAGAGATGGCTAAGATCTATCGTTCGATGAACACAAGCGATGTAATGATCGGTGTACATGGAGCTGCAATGACTCACTTCCTTTTCTTGAAACCCAAAACAGTTTTCATACAGATAGTTCCGTTAGGGACTGATTGGGCGGCTGAGACATACTATGGAGAGCCAGCAAAGAAGCTAGGGTTGAAGTACATTGGTTACAAGATTATGCCGCAAGAAAGCTCTTTATATGATGTATATGGCAAAGATGATCCTGTCATCAGAGATCCGGATAGTCTCAACGATAAAGGATGGGAATATACGAAGAAAATCTATCTACAAGGACAGAACGTGAAGCTTGACTTGAGAAGGTTTAGAGAAACCTTAACTCGTTCTTATGATTTCTCTATTAGAAGGAGAGTTAGAGAGGAGGTTCCTCGTTTGCTTGTTTCATAAATAAGAGTAAGATGAAAGTATAATATTCTTTTGTAAAGTTTTTTAAAAACATTTAATTCATATTCTTTTTAAGTATTTGGTGTATCACTTAATCATTAGTTCACTCATCAGCATATAGTTTAACTTCATCCTTGCAAGTAGTCAAAATATTTGCAAATTCTTTTTAAGATTTGCAAAATAGGTAAAAATGTTCACCATTTAATAATCAAAACAGTCATATATATATATATATATATATATATATATATATATATTTGTGTGTGTAAAGAAACTAACCAAATTAATCTTTAGGACTAATATTGATCTCAAGGTAGACGAAACTGTAATGACTTTCTTCATCGGTGGTGCGGTGGCGGTGACTTTGTTCATCGGTGGAACTCTGTTTAATGAAGGTATGCTTTAAAACGTATGCTGGTTTGTCTTCTTTGGACGGTGAATGTGAAAAGAAGTAGGAAGCGAAGGTCAAGTTAGATTCTATGATATACTCCCTCTGTTTCATAAAGAAAAGAAAGACTTTTTGGAGTTTTCACACATATTAAAAAAACGCATTAAATCACTATAATAAATATATCGATTTCTGTAATTTTCAGTTTTCAATAATTTTTGACCAATAATAACTCAGTAAAATCAATTAATTTTTTTAAAATTTGTAATATTTTTATAGAAAACACAAAAAATCTATTTTTATGAAACAATTTTTTTTTCTAAAACATGTAATATAATGAAACGGAGGGAGTAATGATTTTGCATTTTAGGCCTTTTGGCTTATAAAGTTGAAAAATAGTTTGGGATGCGTACGAATTTGAATGTTGACGAAATAACCAATTGGGCTATAAAATTAGTGAAATATTTTTGATGCAAGAAAAATAATGGAGAATTCAAAATTCTTTACTAAAATATGATTAGTTGATTATTTTTTAGTGAGGTGGATAGGATAGGAAGGCGTGAAGAAGGGCTTTTATATAGCGTAACTAGGCCACCAATATATATAACATCATGATTCATGAGAATAAAGAACCATATTTTATGTTTGGAACCGCACAAAGATCATCCCATTTTCCCTTTTATAAATCGGATTCAACTATATTACTTTTTGCTTAGGATGGTTATGGTGATAATTTTATTAATTATTTTTTGAAATTTTCAGTTATACCACAAATTTGATACTACTTTTAAATTTATCATTAAAGAATGATTATTCTCAAAAATATTCTAAATTTATAATGAAAATATATTAAACTAATTTTTTTAAAATATTTATAAAACATTTAGAAACTCAACTCCGTTCCTTTAACATTAAATCCTAAACAATAATTAATAAAGTGTAAACTCAAATATTAATACATTTTTTATTAATAATATTTTTGAAGAAAAATTATACGTAACTTGTGGTATCTTTAAGAATTTCTCCAATGAAAGCAATGTTACATGCCTATATGAACAAATAAACATGCCTATATATCATTTTATCATTATTTTTATCGTTTCCTAAGAATTATTGTGGCTCTCTAAGATGATTTTACCATGTTCTTTTTCTTAATGAGTGTTCAAAATCCCATCTGAGATATATCAAAAACTTGTCATTTTCAATATATATATATATATATATATTATATAGCATTAGCTTATAACCCGTTAGTTGATTTAGTTAGGTCTCTACATGTACACGGCCTCCCTCTACAATCCTTCTTTAATTTTCATCGACATTTTAATAACAAACGTTAAAAAAGCATAATCACGTGCGTACTTAACCGTATAGGTAGTGCATTAATCAGGAAAAACATCCATAATCTGCATGGACAGTAACAATTTTGCACAAACGTTTGACATATGTTGTCTTTGTGGTGTAAGTTCCCATATTATTATGAACAAATGATATATGTTTCCAGACGTCTCTGCATAGACTGGGACAATACCTAATGACAAGGGATCCGCTTAAAGCCAAACAACCGTTCAACAATTCCAGTTACGTTATCACTATCTGATACGAGTGTCAACATATTAAACTTCAGAGGAGACAAAAGATACTGTCAATTTTTTTTTAAAAAAGATAGGCACAAGTTCATAATCTCTTTGGACCAGAGACAAAAATCGATTGCTAAATCCCATTTCTGCAGTTGTTCGGAGTCAATGACATCTTTACCTTTAAGACAAAATATTTTCTCAGTAGAGGTAACAACTCCGAGTGAACGTGTTAACTTAAAGATAAACTTCCACGATACAATGAAAATTTAAAAGTTTTGTTAGCCCGACCATCGACCATCGTATATTTACCCTAAAATGGACGTTTATTATTAACGGATGGAGGTGAGACTTTGATGATGGTGAATGGTGAATGATATCTCGGGTGTGAAAACTTGTAAAATTGTATATTTCTATTATAAACAAAGTCGTATCAATCATATCCAATGGACAAAACTATACACTCGTATAAACCTTCAAGAGTGAATATTTTATATCGATATAACTATTTTAATCTTCAAGAGTGAATATTTTATATCGATATAAAATAAGCTATATGCTAAAAACAAGTAATAGATTAATAGTGTAATAATGATATCTTGTTAAACTAGGTCTATGTTTTCTGATAACTTTTTTTTTGTTTAAAAAATGTATTTTATAATTTCAAGCTCCAATAAAAACTCCATTATATAATTTTATTGGTGGCTTTCCAAATCATAGACAATAAATAACATTGTGGATTATTGAACCCGTAGTAGTAAAAATACTATTATAGAATTTAGTTTGTAATTTTTTTGATTTAATTGTATCTGATGATGTAGCTGTAAAAAATAAATTAGAATGAGAAGAAATATATTATTTATTTATCTACATTAATGTAGTATGTAGTTGTTTTATATGCAAAGCATGGAGATATCCCTACATGGTCCGACATGATTCATGCCAAAATTAAGATTCTTGTAGTCCTTATTATAAACTCTATTTTTAATTTGAGCAAGAAGGCCAGTTCGCTTTTACGTGTAATGAAACTGACGATCGGAGACGCGTCCCAAACACGAAGCAAAAATTTAGAAGCTAGAGATAAACTTTTCTCTTTAAGGACTGTCACCTTTTCAAAGTCGTCGTCGAATCAATCATACGTAAAGGAAAAACTATATACTCGTATATACACCTTAATTATTTTAAGTTTCAAGTGTGTATATTTATATCAATATTATACACGCAAAATAATTGAGTCAAATACAAGTATCAATGTTCAAGAAAATTAGGCCAAATATTTTATAAAAAAATAGTGATTAGATAGATCTTTTAAAGTCTAAATTATTGATTTATTATATATATATTAAATTTATATAAAATATTGTAGTTTCATATTAGTTATAAACGTTTATAATATATTATCAAAATTAAATATATAAAACAAAAAAAACTAGACAATTTTATAAATTGATATTAATATTATTATTTAATTTAATAGAATTAGACTAGTTTAGATGGATTTAAATCTAGTTTAGATCAATTTAAATCTATTTTAATCGATATGAAACAATTCAAATCGATTTGAATTATATAAATTAGATTTTTTTAAAAATCATTTCGGATACTTAGTTATTGCATAGGCGGGTGTCTAGGCACCGCACCTTGCGAGTATAGATGCATATAAGCTACAAAAAAAGTAATAAATTAGTTGTGACATCTTGTTAAACTAGCTCTCTATGTTTTTTTATAACTTCAAACCCCAATAAAAAATGATAGGCAATTGCTTTACTAAAAAGTTGATGTAATATGTGTATAAATACAGAACAGAACGGCCACACTGATAATCAATTTTGTCGCCCGCTTTCTTCCTTTCTCCTTCCTTAGACATATAAACACATCTCATCTCTTATAAAAGATCAAAGTATCTCCAAACTTTTCAGTGGTTCGAGACATATCATAGAGAATGTTGCAGCACCAAGAACTTGCTCTTCAAAGAAGCTTCAGCTGCAGCACAAGAAGGATCAATCCAGAGACCTCTCGAGCGCGTATGCTTTCTTTCTTCTTACGTGCTATCATCAACCTTGTTAACCTACCCTTTTGCAACGTCGCCTCTCTCCCTTCTCTGCCATCTTCTCCCTCCGGTGTTATCTCACTCGCCACCAGTAGATCCTCTTCCCTCGGGAGAAGGGTCACGGGGACTTTGTACGGATACAGAAGAGGCCACGTCACGTTTTCAGTCCAGGACGGTCCGAGAACCGACCCATTGTTGCTCCTAGACCTAGCCATCTCAATGGAAACTCTAGCCAAAGAGATGTCGTCAGGGCTCGTAAGGATCGCGTTGGAGTGCGAGAAACGTCACCGTTCGGGGACTAAGCTTTTCCACGAGCCTAAGTGGACCATGTATTGCAACGGGAGGAAGTGCGGTGCCTCGGTGTCGCGTGGTGGAGCGTGCACCGAGTTGGATTGGAGCGTGCTGAATACGGTGTCGAGTGTAACGGTCGGAGCAGGAGTTATACCAACGGAGAATGACGTGTCCGGTGGTGGAACGGAGCTTGGGGAGTTGTTGTATATGAGAGGAAGATACGAACGAGTCGTGGGGAGTCGTGACTCGGAGGCGTTTTACATGATGAACCCTGACGAAAACGAAGGTCCTGAACTCAGTATTTTTCTTCTTAGAATATGAGAAAATGTTTTTCTTAAGAGAGAGTTACTTGACTTTTTTTAAATATTTGAAAATGTATTAATTAACGTGTTATTATTATTTAATGATTCCAATGTTGTGTCATGAAATATATGTAAACAAAAAAAATGAAGGATGTGATCATTAGTTTTTGTTGCTTTATATGCAAGGCATGAAGAACCCCACATGAATAGATAAATTGTCTTGTGTTTCATAGTTTAGTTTTCTTGGTGTGTGTGTTGTTTAATAGTTTTTTGTGAATACGTTACTGTAAATCATATTTATTCATAGATAGTGGAACTTTTCCTATTGATAAGGGAAGAGAGGGAGACGTTGGCTCAAAGTTCAAACTCTATTGTTAATCTAAATGTCATTTCAATTTAAAACCAATTCTTAATAATTAGATTAGTTCATTTATTTTATATATTATTTATAGTCTTTTCTAATTTATGATATGAAACATATGTCTCTAATCCGACAATTCGAGATAATGGTTCGTTAAACATCAATTTTAGAATGTTTGGGTAAGGATCGATGTCCCGACTTTGAACTAGATCGATAATAGACCGGGTTATATTGGGATTTGATAAACTTTCAACTTATAACTAATTGGTGATAATTAAATTGATTAATCTATTTTATATATTACTTAAAATTCTTTTTAATTCATGATATGAGACTTTTGTCCTAATATTTATTTTAGGTTTCATACTTTCATATATGTGTTTTGATGGATTAAGCTATGCTAATCTGATAATGTAACACAGAGATATGTGCATACTTAATTGACTGCTTAATGAGACTAATAGGTTCCTAGCTTTGAGCTAAATGTTGTCTCAAATTTTCAGTATGCATTATTTGGTCTAGAGATTAGAGGTATCAGTCAAAATCAATAAGATTCGCAGTTTATAACTCAGAGTCTCATCCATTGGAAGCTAAGGCCATGATTAACCCGGCCTTCTTAAGGTGGGGTTCTTAACGTAAATTTTTTTTTTTTTTTACATTTTTCCCGCTAAGAGACGTTTTTTATGGTTTTTATTTAAGAGACGGTTCTTAGCTTTTCTTAGTTAAAAGCTAAGAAACGTCTCTTAGAAAAGTTAAGAACTTCACCTTAACAGACTCCGGTTAATCCTGCTCTAAGGTCGTTGCATTGTATTATTAGACTATGCAGTGCCGGCCCAAAGTAATATTGGGCCTAAAGCAAATTTACAAAAATACTGTCCCTTAGTAGGGTCGAACCCAACAACTCAAAGGATTTTTTAGCTCTCTAACCACTACACCAACAAGATATTAATTTTTTGGTGCCCCAAACTTGTCTATAATATTTGGCGCCCGAAGCCCACGCTTCACGGGCTTTAGCCCAAGGCCGGGCCTGAGACTATGTGAAAAAAAGTCAGAGCTGTTTCTATTACTTTTATTTGTAAACTATTCTGTTATTTTTCACTATCCGTATTAAGTATTTCGTGTGGATGTCAATCTACCCTGTAGCCAAATCTTTAGATGGTCCTACAGTGTTCTTCTCTCCACAGGTAGATACACGGGAACGCTATACCATGAGTTTTAGCCGTAGGATTATAATCATCCCTTTCTTTATAATTAACTTCACAACATTTCGACACAAAGCAATTGTGTTTGTGATCGTAGAGTATCATGATTGCTGGGAGCAGAGGCGGATCTACTCACACTGATGAGATGTCATGTGACATCTCTTAGAAAATTTTAAAAATAAACGTACAGTATATAGTTACTACAAGAAACAGCATCAGTATTGGTAAAAGATGATTATTGGACCCTCAAAAACTAGTACGATAGTTTTTTTGTTTTGTTGATTAGTATTTTGACCGCGGTTATTCTACACTAATGATTAATGGGATTCAAACCATGTCATATAGTATGCAATTAGGATAAATATTCATGAGCAACCTAACACGTTGTAGTCCTATGATTCTCCTGTTATTTTTAGTCAAATTTGTGGAGGAAAAAAAAAAAAAAAAACTGATACATGTGCCACGATTTTTTTTAGGTTAGGCCTAGTTACCAGGGCCGGCTCTGATTGATTGTAGAGATTAAAGGCTTCTTTGGGTCAGCGAGAGATCCACTGACCGAACACAAACATGTTGTATGATAAACATTTTTTTGCTAAAAGACTAAAAGTAAAAACTTATAATATATGATAAATGTGGGTATAAACTAGGGTTGAAAAAAACTCCAAAATTAAAATTTACACATTAATATTATCTTTCAATGTTATTCCACCGTGAATGAAATACGTTTAAAGTGCTTACAATTGAAGTAGAAATCAGTCAAACAAATTAAAGAAATTATATAGTTAATTAGGTCACCAAATATAACAAAGAACCATATCTCGTGTTTGGAACCGCCCAAATATTATATTAATCCCCCTTTACAATTCACACTTTTGTATAATCGGATTCAACTATATAACTTTTAATTTAGGATGATTATGGTGATAATTTTATTAATTGATTTTTATAATGAACTCATGGCTACGTGCTTATTTATGGATACATTGTAGCCTCACACTTGTCCACATACAATATAAACAAAGAAACATACATATCTATCATTTTAAAAGTTTTTTTTTCGAATTTTTTTATAAGAATTATTGTGACTCTCTGAAACAAAGTTACCCTATTATTACATACAAATGATATATTCTCCAAAAAATTATCCCACTGTATTTTGCTTATACAAAAAACGTTTCCTTTTAATCTAGTAGTCACGTCACTGCATACGACCTGGACAATATGTGAAGGGATCCGTTTACAGCAAAACATATGATCAACCACTCCAGCTGCGGTGTCGTCCCTTGTCACTATCTGATATGAATGTCAATATATTAAAATTCAGAGGAAACAAAAGATAGTGTCAACTTAAAAGATAAACTTCCAAAATAAAATGAAAGTTTATCTAGCCCGGTCCATCGAATATACACCCTAATGGACCGGTTAGCAAACTACAAAGTCATAGTCGTATCGATCATACCCAAGGGACAAACCTATACACTCGTATATACACCTTAATTATTATTTATTTTTGTTTGTAAAATACCTTAATTATTTTAACCTTCAAGAGTGTATATTAATATCAATATAAAATAAGTCTGTACACACAAATATAGTTGAATCACATACGAGTATGCGTATTGCTTAAGACAAGTAATACATTATTAGTGTAACTAGCTCTATGTTTGTTTATAACTTCAAACCTCAATAAAAAAATACAATATATAATTTTATTAGTGGCCTTTCAAATGATAGGCAATAAATAACATAATCACACATACATGCTTTATTAAAAAGATTCATGTAAACTGTGTATAAATACACATACAAAGCGGCCACACCTCTTCGAACACTCATAATCACTTTGGTCGGCCGCTTTCTTCCTTTCTCCTTCCTCATATATACATACATACATGCACTCAAATATATAAACATCTTCTTCTCTTTAAAGCAAATAACATCTCAGTGGTTCATTATCATAGAGAATGTTGCAGTACCAAGAACTTGCTCTTCAAAGAAGCTTTAGCTGCAACACAAGAAAGATCAATCCAGAGACCTCTCCGGCGCGTAGCTTCCACTCCCGTTCTCCTTCCTCCTCCTCGGCTTCGATCCCAACCATCCCTGAACATGAACTCTTCCTCGTACCTTGCCATAGATGCTCCTCCTCCTCCACGACTTCTTCTTCCTCTAAAAACATCGTGAAAGTCAACTTGAAGCTTTCGTCCTTCTTACGTTCTCTCATCAACCTCGTTAACCTACCCGTTTGCAACTTCATCTCTCTCCCTTCCCCACCATCTTCTTCTAACCAGCTCATCTCACTCGTCACCGGTAGATCCTCTTCCCTCGGGAGAAGAGTCACGGGGACTTTGTACGGACACAGAAGAGGCCACGTCACGTTTTCAGTCCAGTACGGTCCGAGAACCGACCCAGTGTTGCTCTTAGACCTAGCCATGTCAACGGCAACTCTAGTCAAAGAGATGTCGTCAGGGCTCGTAAGGATCGCTTTGGAGTGCGAGAAACGTCACCGTTCCGGGACTAAGCTCTTCCACGAGCCCAAGTGGACGATGTATTGCAACGGGAGGAAGTGCGGTGCCTCGGTGTCGCGTGGCGGCGTGTGTACTGATTCGGACTGGCGCGTGTTGAACACGGTGTCGAGTGTTACGGTCGGAGCAGGAGTTATACCAACGGCGAAGAGTATTGATGACGTGGACGGTGGTGGAAAGGAGCTTGGAGAGTTGTTGTATATGAGAGGTAGATTTGAACGAGTCGTGGGGAGTCGTGACTCGGAGGCGTTTTATATGATGAACCCTGACAAAAACGGAGGTCCTGAACTCAGTATTTTTCTTCTTAGAATCTGAATAAATAAATGTTTTTGTTCTCTTAAGAGAGAGTTATTTGACTTTTTAAAATATTTGAAAATGTCTTAATTAACGTGTTATTACTTATTATATAGTGAATGATTGCAATGTTGTGTCATGAAATATATGTAAACGATAGTGAGAGCCTAGAAGGTATGCTAGTTTTTTTGTTTTCTAATTTGCTTGTGGTGTTTTTGTTGTTGTTTTTTACAACATTTTTTTTTGTAATTTTGGTTTTTGTTAAAAAAGAAGAAATGAAGGATGTGATAATTAGTTATGTGGTTGCTTTATATGCAAGGCATGAAGACCCCCACATGGTCCGACATGATTCATGCCAAATCAAGATTCTTGTTGTCTTTATTACAAACTATTTTTTTTTAAATTAATTTGAGCAAAAAGGTGACTTCGCATTTACGTGTAAACGGTGCGAGCAATTTAGTTTAAGACTAAACAATAGAAAGGGCTTGCTTTTGCGTTGTAACGAGTATATCTAACAGTCAATTTGTAACCAAACACCTTTCATATTTTAGTTCAAGATATAGCATACACGGTACCATCAAGTGAACGAGTTAGACATGTAGGTATCAATAAAAATGAACTACACATAGTGAAGCTTTCACTTTCTCATGGATATGTATAAAATTGAAATAAAATATCAGAAGATAATGAAAATATGTAAAAATAAGTTACATTTATATATATAAAATATGATCGATGCCTTTATTTTACTTACATGCATGTAACTGAATAACTATTTAATCAGTTGATTTACTTAAAGAAGTTGTAACTATATCATATTTTCCAGTATTTGAGATTCCAAATGAGTATATAGGATCTAAGTGAAAAATGATCTGAATGAAAATATGAGTATTGATTGAAATTCATAGCTAGTTAAACTTTGCTTGAGATAAATCTGAAAAATTAGGGGGATAAATATAAGGAAGTGGAAAATAGAGGGGTGGATTATGAAAAATAGGTTGGTGGGTTTGCCTTGTGGACAAAACTAATCAACAGCAGCAAAGCCAAAAGTCAGCTTTTAGAAAATGTTCATTCATTTAATTTTAGGACCACATTCTCTTAATACATATAGAACTCTGCATGCGGACCCATAATATATAAAATGAAATACAGAAATATATAAGTTATTAACATAACTTCCTCAGTAAACCACAAAAACTTAAACATATCCAAAACTTGCATGTGTTTTGATATTATATTTTATATTCAATATCAATATATATATATATATATATATATATATATATATATATATATACATATCCAAAACTTGCATGTGTTTTGATATTATATTTTATATTCAATATCAATATATATATATATATATATATATATATATATACATCCTTAGAAAAAGCATGTGCTAACTTTCTTGAATAATAGCAGTTTCAATTTCAGACCATCATCTTCAGTTTCCAAATATAATAGAGTTATCTTTGCTTATCCTTGGACCGATTCGAAAAGATCTTGCCATAATCAAGCTTGTTGTTCTACCAGATTGGAACTACTCATATACTTATTTTTCGTTTATATCTTATACCGATGAGTATGCTACTATGAAGTATGATATTTGTCATGAAAAGTATGCATTGTATAATATCGTGGAGCAAAGCGCTTTTTGGTTGGCAAATCTGAGTTCTCCTGCCAGGCATATGTATACATTGTTTATGATTAATCAGTGTTTATAGTTTAAAAACAAACTGATGTTAAACTTTCTGTTTTTATTATATTTAGAACTGATGCTTGTCAGTAATATACGTGGATTACTTTTTGCTATAAGAGTCACACTACAATAACATGTATAATCTAATGTTATATAGTGGATCCAACGTTAAAAGAAAAACCACTTTGGACTAGGTTAGCTCAAACAAGCGATGGTAAATTATGATTTTGGACTAATGTTAAACTAATAATCTTTAAGCCAAAAACTCATTTTGGTTGAACTAATGTTATTATATCCATAAACTGATCTAGCTTCCATTTTTTAAATGATTAAAGTAAGGATAGCCTCATAAGGTGCCTCAAGAGTCAAGTCCAACCATATACATGAATAGCTGATCGTTGAATGAATCTTTGTGGTAACATGCCTTTGGTCACATAGATCAATCATCACTCTACACACCCTCACTATTCTATATTATCTAGTAATATCTTTTATATCGTATAAACTTTCTGATACGGTTCGTATTTTGCAAACTTAATATTACTTGGCCAAATTAATTAAAATTCTTCCCATCTCATTTGTTATATATTATTTTCCTGGCAATTTTTTATTATATTAAGTTTGTTAATTTCCTGTAAAATCTCAACTTCCATTCCTATAATGATAGTTACGTATTTAGCAAAACAGAAAGTGCAAATAAACATATATTTAAATTCATTGTAATTTATATGTCAAGTTGTCTTATTATATATAATTGCAGGTTAGAATAAACCAAACAAGCAGATCTCGAAATCATAATGCTACCGAACAAAAATGATACTTTCTCTTTACATAATTGATCAATATCCTCTATATCATTGGTGTTACATAGTATTGTATATTCACGTATAAATACATGTCCACGTATTGTGCACAGTTTACTCATAGTATTATAAGGAAAAAGAACATTATCCTTGATTAGGTTCTGAGTCAAACGGAAATAAACGTAAAAGATATCTCTGTGCATGAGATATTTTCATGAGATATTTGTATGCATGAAATATATATCCAGCTCGAGAATAAAATTTTTGATGGATCTTGGACCGACACAAGAAGTGATTTATGAACCTTTATAATACAGTACATACTTAGCAAATCTTAGTGCCCGTAACTATAATTACTGATGTAAAAGATCTGATCTTCGGTCCATCTACTATGATATACAAATAATCAGTGTGTTTCTGAAAGTACTCATACAACCAAGATGCAGTATGATGATTAGTTAAAATTAAACATGTGTATTAACTGTTAAGCTGAGCAAAATGAATATCTTCAAAGCTGTAGTACAGTTATATGATCATTACTCAATTACATAAATGAAATATGGTAATATCACATTATTTACATAAGGATAGCTGTCATGGGCTAGTTAAAGGTTCTTACATTTTCCTTATGATAAGTACTTATAGTGAAATGCATATGAAATGTTCCATTTAATTACCATGATTTGTAGGTAGGGTCATGTATTTGTATGGATGTCAAATGACTTAATTCAACATGATTGTATATATGACAAATTTATATACCTTTTTACTTATTTCTTGAAAATGATAAAATAATGCTTAAGACACATAAAAAAGAACTCATGATGTCCCCTAACTCAAGTGAATAAACTTAAATTAAATCAATCCATGAACTAGTTTTGACACTCCATCTGACATACTATACGTGGTCCGCCAAGATTATTTTGAATTTGTAACATGGGTTTTAACTCTTAACTCATGCAGAAAACGAATAAGCCCAAAATGCATGAATAAAGCCCATAATAGGCCCATGTTTCAAAAATAAATGAAGGCGAAAAACCTCAGAAACCCACAAAAACCCCTCTTTCACTGAAGCAATCGTCGCCGGAGAAAATGGTGAAGAAGGTAGTGAAGAAGGGACTGATCGGCGGGATGAGCTTCGCTAAAGAAGCCGGAGCAATCAATTGGTTTCCCGGTCACATGGCCGCCGCAACTCGCGCCATCCGTAACCGCCTCAAGCTCTCCGATCTCGTCATCGAAGTTCGCGATGCCCGTGTACGTACACACACACATTCGATCCAATTTAACCATTGGAGGATTAATCTGACTTTTTTTTCCCTTATAATTGTAGATTCCTTTGTCATCGGCGAACGAGGATCTGCAGCCACAGTTGTCAGCGAAGAGACGTATCATAGCTCTCAATAAAAAAGATTTAGCAAACCCTAATGTTCTCAACGTGAGAGTTTTTCTTTGTGTCACTTTAGTTTCTGCGTCGTGGCCAGAGTTTTCTGAAAAGGAATTTGATGGTTGTGTGTAGAAATGGACTCATCATTTTGAATCTAAGAAGCAAGATTGTGTTGCCATTAATGCACATAGCAGAAGCTCTGTCAAGAAGGTTAGATGATCCTCTTTGTTAATCAGTGTTGTTAAAAAATGTAACCTTTATGTTTGTTGCATAATGTCTTGTTATTAGCTGCTTGATCTTGTGGAGTTTAAGCTAAAGGAAGTGATTGCTAGAGAGCCTACTTTACTTGTAATGGTGGTTGGTGTCCCCAATGTTGGCAAATCTGCACTCATTAACTCTGTCCATCAAATCGCTGCGACTCGGTTTCCTGGTAAGATAGATTAGCTGATGAATGGAGTTGGAATAACATGACTTATGTCGATATTCATCTTCATTGTTTACCATTAATTGATGAATGGAGTGTGTAACATGCCTTATTTCGATATATGCATCGTGTGTGTGTGTAGTGCAGGATAGATTTAAGAGAGCTACGGTTGGTCCATTGCCTGGCGTAACACAAGATATTGCTGGTTTTAAGGTCAAACCTTGTTTTGTTATGTCTCTCTAGTTGTTTGGGGATTTAACACTTGTGCTCTACGCTTCAACATTTTTCTTGAACAAGTCCTGTTGTAACAGATTGCTCATCGACCTAGCATATATGTTCTAGACTCACCTGGTGTGTTGGTCCCAAATATCCCCGATATCGAAACCGGTTTGAAGCTTGCACTTTCAGGTTCTAATTTATAATTTATCTTCTTAAACTTCTTTCTTCTTGGTGCTAGATGGTGTAATCATGTAGATTTAGTTCATCAAAAGGTGATAGAGTTTAGGTCTTTCGAATTTCAGTTCTTAGTGTTCAGAGCTACTCTAGGAGATTATTTTCTTACAACATGATCTTGCTTCCTAGTTGAATGTTTCACGTTTTTAAGAACTTTACCTGTTTAACATTGTAAGGGTCCGTCAAAGATTCAGTAGTGGGTGAAGAGCGGCTTGCACAATATTTTCTAGCTATTTTAAACACTAGAGGGACTCCTTTACATTGGAAGTACTTATTCGAGGGAAGAAACGAAGGGTCTTCTCATCCAGACTCCATCGATAAACCAAGCTATAACTTAAAGGATCTTCGACACCAGAGATCAAAACAACCAGATTCATCTGCTGTGCACTACGTTGGGGTTAGCAAAACATAACCTTTAAATATCTCTATAGCTTTGCTTTCCTCCTGAAAATTTTCCTAAGCTATTGAGGCTCCATCTCATCTACAGGGTATGATCTCAGAAGTGCAACGATCACTGTACACAACTCTCTCAGAATTTGACGGGGACACAGAGGATGAGAATGATTTGGAATGTTTGATAGAACAGCAGTTTGAAGCTTTACAGAAGGCATTGAAGGTTTCTACCAAAGCATCATCAGAAGCAAGGTTAATGGTTTCCAAGAAGTTTCTTACTTTGTTTAGGACAGGTAGACTTGGTCCTTTCATCCTTGACGATGTCCCTGAAACTGAACCGTCCTTGTAAAATCAAAAGCAAATTGTAACACATTATCCATATGCAGCTTAAGATGGATGATAATTTTATTTTCGTTTAAATTTTGAGATTCAATGGCGTTGCTCCAAAGTATTTTTGAATGAACAAAACTGAATCATGATAAGATTTGGCATCTGCCAGAAACAATAAACTCTATCTGACGTTCTCATTTATTGGCCTCGATGAATTCTCGGTACTCTTTCTTCATCTTCACACCCGATACAGTCCTGCACAGTCTCGTAATCTTTAGTCAAACCTGATAATCAAATACAACCTTATGAATGAAAGAACACAGCCCGACCTGAGCATTTCCTTGTTCTTGAAGAATTGCACACATGGCGTCCCCATGATTCCGGCTGCTTCAGCAATTTCTTGATCTTCCTCGATGTCAATTTCAACAAAGTGTACATCATTGTGATACTCGTCCACCACCTGCAACAACATTAAGATGAAATGTACAGATGGTTAGAGAATCAGTCCAGCAAGCGAGTAAGATCTCTCTTCCAATGTTTAGCTAGGAAGGATCACCTTGTTCAAGATAGGCTTCAGAGTCCTACAGGGACCACAAGTTGGTGAAGTGTATAGTACACAAATAACTCTTGGACTCTCATGGTACAATTTTCTAAGAGCATACTGAAAACAGGGGGAAAAAAACACAAGAAGAAAGATGTGAGGTAGAGAAAATCCTTATAGATTATAAGCTAAAGGTTTATATGTTAATAGAAAGAACAAGGAGATAGTACCTGTCCCCGATGTTTTGTAAGAGTGATATCAAACTTTTCTTGGACATCCCGCTGTGTGAATTCTTTCTTGGTCTCTTCAGTTTGAGGCTATCATGTGGCAGAACATGAGGATGAAAGAGCGTAAGCCTTGTGAAGCGAGCATAAGATTGCAGATATTTAGGAAAACACTAATTCATACCTGGTGAAATTCGACAAGAAGATTGTTACTTGTGAGGTATCTCTCGGCTGACAAAGCAGCCATGCATCCTGATCCAGCAGCGGTTACAGCTTGTCTCCATTCATGGTCCTAAAGTGACAAACGGGATAGTAGCACACAATATTATCGAACAAGTACAACTTCAATAAGTTAATACCAATACCAAAAGATGGCTAAAAGTTCCAAAGCACAACCTGCACATCGCCTGCAGCAAATACACCTTCCACTGATGTATTCGATGTTCCTTCGCGAACCAAGACGTACCCTGAGCTGTCGAGCTCGACTTGGCCTTCCAATAACTGACTATTTGGCGAATGCCCTATTCCGTAAAACAACCCTTTTGCCTCCAGCTCCGTTTCTTCTCCAGTATCAACTCTTCTGAGTAGAATCCCAGACATCTGTCCCTTGGTGTTGCTCAATATGTCCACCGTTTCCGTGTTGTAATGCACTGTGATGTTTGGATTGTTGATCACTCTGAAACATTCGCCATAACCAACCTGTTAAAAAAACACTCAGGGTGTTGAAAAGACTCAACTTACAGTGTGCTCATTAGTCTATAATTCCAAAAACCAACAAAAGGGGATACGTACATTACTGGTTGGTTACCGATTTACTCGAAATGGAACTCATAGCCAAAGGCTTTCCCAGAGACATCCAAATGTAAGGATTTGCATGGAATAGGTTAATTAAGTCAATATATGCACCAAAAATAGACAATGGACTCACCCATTTAGCCACACAATGTTGTCACGGACTATTCTGATTTACTTTCCTAATAGACAACACGCATTTCCTCGATTTGGACCTTTCATTAATAGCATATTTAACCTTTTTTCTTCAGAAGTCAAAGAAGAAGAGTAGAGTATGGACTCAGAAGCTATTAATATAATAATTTTAAAAAACTCACCTATCTTGCATAGCCTTGGATGCTCTCAACTGGTCTCTGCGAACAAGCAAATGAACATGACGGGCATATTTAGTGAGGTACAAAGCTTCCTCTGTCGCCGTATCTCCTCCTCCAACCACGGCAAGTACTTGCCCTTTAAACAAAGGTGAAGCTCCATCACATATCGCGCAAGCACTAATTCCCCTACTCCAGAATTCTTCCTCTCGAGGTAGCCTCAGTCTCTTCGCTGTAGCTCCAGTGGCATAAATGATACTATGGCACTTGACCTACAATTTCCAGCCAAATGACAACATCAAAAAGCCCTCAAGCTCATTATTTAGAAGTAATGAAAGCACATAAATTTAGAAGAAGTAAACAAGTCTCCCACACAATCAACAAGCCACTCTTCCTCAAATGGTATAACATAAGGTTGTTTCGAGGAGAAGAAGAAACAAACCAAAAGACAATTACACATACTAAATACCTTCCTCCATGGATTAAACATACATTTATATAGCATGTCAAATCTAAATTCTCTATCTACTTCGAATTGACAATAAGAGTAGTGACACACAAAGAAAGATAATCACCTTACGTTCACTACTTTGCACAGTAAAGGGAGCCGTTTTAACACTAAGAGATTCCACATCCTCTGGATACAACTCTGCTCCCCACCTCTCAGCTTGCTTCCTCATTCTACACATTTAACACAAAGCCAAAAAGATTACATCAGATGAGTGATTCCGTGAATCGCCACAAAACTACTTAAGAGAATCCAATTTCACAACCTCTCCATTAAATCAGGACCCGTAATCCCGTCGGGGAATCCCGGAAAATTCTCAACCTCGGTGGTTGTCATCAACTGTCCGCCGGGAACTCCTCCCATCTGATACCCTTCGAACACTACCGGCTTCAAATTGGCGCGCGCTGCGTATATAGCCGCCGTGTATCCCGCCGGACCTGAGCCTATAATCACTACGTTCTCGATAATCTCGCCTGCAAAAGCTTACCAGCTCGATTACACTGTAACAACCTCAATAAACAAGCAGAAGAGTTAAATCGTAAGATACCTGAAGACGACGGCGAATCAGCGGAGGCGGAGACTCTGAGGCGGAGGGAATCGGAGCGAGTTCGGGTTTGTTGGCGGAGAATGAATGAGGAAGCGCGGCGTGAAGTAGTATTAGTAGAGAGGAAGAAGAGGTGAGGTGGAGGAGAGAGTGCGGATGACGCGGTGGTGACTCGGTGAGTCGACACGGAGGTGATTCCGATGCCTATCTTAGGAGACGCAGCCATGCTTCTCTCTTTTTTTTTTTTGCTTCGACCTTACTGAGACCATACAATTTTTTCAAAATCTCATTTTCTGGTTTGGTAGGCGACTGTATTACACGCGCTGTAGCATTATCTCTTTGGCTCGAAGTCCACATGATTAAATTGTTTTCAACCGTCGGATCTAAAAGATGAGTCTTCATCGACGGTGAGGATGTGGGTTACCTTGGTCTTTTCAACGGAGGATAAGCCAATCGTATTTTGAGTGTAAGGCGACCAGAGGCCTTTTCTCTGTTGGGCCGTAAATGGGTCTCAAGTATTGCGCTTTACCTTTGGTGCGGTTTTTATTTTGCTTTAGGCGGGTACATGACACAAGCCCAATATAGATCAAAAGCCCATTAAAGGAACTCGCTTAGTGATAACGGATGAAGCAAATTGGGAGTTTTACCCATTTTAACTCTACTTGGTCCATCATGCATGCATATGGTCTAGTATAGGTTTACGTTCTTTTTTTTTTACAATTGCAAAGTCATTAACCTCATTAGGATTTCACCCTAGTATCCACTATATATTCATTTTTGTATCTTTATTTCAACAAATTTAAGCTAAGCATTTCTCATTTAAAGGAACTCCAATTTTTTGAATACGAATATACTCTACCATAGTATCCACGTCAATGCATTTTTGGCTCCAATAATGCAGCTATTCTATCAAAATATATCAGAAAAGTTCTCCTTAAATGTACCTGCACAACATATCTACAACTTGAGTTTTAACAAATACTCCCTCCGTTTTTAGAAAAAAACTTTGTTTCATAAAAATATATATTTTTATGTTTTCTATAAGAATATTGCAAATTTCAAGAAAATTAATTGACATTATTGAGTTACTATTGATCAAAAATCATTGAAAACTGAAAATTACAGAAATCGATACATTTAATATAGTGATTTAATGTGTTTTCTTAATATGTGTGAAAACTCCAAAAAATCTACTTTTATGAAACATATATTTTTATGAAACAGAGAAACTATAGATTGGATCAATTATACCCAGTGGCGAATCTAGAAGTTATAATGGTCCCGAACAAACATAAAATTTATTAAGGAAATATCCATATACACAGGGGCATTCATTAAAAACTTTAAAAAATACATTGAAATTTTAAAAATAATAGTGAGCAAGTGCCTTACCCTTTGTCCATGTAGCTTAGCCACTGATTATACCTAAAAGAAAAGATTGATCAATAATGTCAGTGTTAAAGAAAGTAGAGACTCATGCCGTCAATAAAAAGGATTAATATTGTTGTGTTAATTAAGAAGACAAATTTGTTTTTATGTAATTAATTTACCAGTCATTGACGTTGACTCACCACCAAGTAGGTGTGATTCTGGCTGGGTGAGTTTGTACTTTGTATTGTCTAGTTAAGGTCAGATCTCATATAATCATTGAATATTTACCAAAGAAAATATAAATATTTATTTATTTATAATCACATTTTGAAAACAAAACAAAACCAATTAGGTTTTTTTTTTGCTATATTATAAATGGAACATCCAGGGTTTCAGATGAAAGCAGGATACACGGCGTGCGTTGTTCTCGTTCATCTTCTTTATATAAACAAAGACACTTTCACATTTATGGTGGTCACATAAAGTTTTCCATTTTCTCCTCTCATTACTCAGAGGTCAGTTTCTTAGCTCGCCGGCGACTTTTGCGATCACATTCTTCACGGCGAGTTAAACTGAAATCGCCATTAGGTAACAGCTGCTGCATTTTTATTCTAAATACACACTAGCAATGATCAAAACCCATTTTGTCACCTCATCTATATCAAAAAGTTTTTGCCACTTGGCTCCTAGGACCGTACATCCCTTATAACAATTCATGAGTGTATGTATGTTAAATATTAATTCTCCAAATTTTATCAGTGGAATTTGAAATTCCAGTAAACTTTTACTAAAAATAATCCAAAAAATCTTAGCCTTTGATTCTTTCTAAAGTTTTAGCTTTAGACAGGTGATTATTATTTATGTTTGTCTAGTTTTTTTTTTCAATTTTAGCTTTTCCAGTTTGTTTAGTCTTTAATGGAAAGTAGTTATGTTTTGTCTTATTTGGTTTTGTTCTGATAGTGGAGGACATATCTGGAAACCTGTTCTTGAGCAACTATGTTTTCTGCTTGCTTTATGTTGAAAAAACTAACCTGATATCATCATGAAGTTATGTGAACATCATGTGTGACTATGTCTCAACGTGTGTGTGTGTGTGCAGGTTACAATATTTTCGTCTTCATCTTGGGTGAACGAGGTGTCTAGATGGATTCCATTCAAAGCCATGAAGAATCACTTCCAACCATGTCTTCTTTTAGTGGGCAGGCCAGTGCAGGCACTTTTTTACCGGTATCACGTAGCTTGCCTCTCACGTTTAACAATGATTCTGCTGATAGTGATAGTGTCTCAGAGGCTGGAGATACTGGTGATCGCTCACTTCAGAGAAGGCATTCACATCAAAATGTATTACTTGACCACCATCCAGCCTTGAACACAACTAATCCTGTAACCAAACCTTTTCCTGTGGACATAACTAAATCTCCTTTACCAACTGAGTTCCTCTTGTCACCTGATACATACAACTCGGTAACCACCATCTCTAACTTCTTAAAACTGGTTAGTATTGCTTTGATTTATGATATAGCTTGTGGTTTGCATAGGTAAAGGAGAAAGAGCCTGTGTTACCAAAGTCCTTGGAATACATATCCTGCCTAACTCATTTGGCTGTTTTTGGGATTCTTGGTGTAAGTTTCTGAGGCTTTACTCAATGATTCTTTACTAGCTATGTTTTGGGTGTAACTCATTTTCTACAAATGAACAGTCTGTTACGAGATATATGCTACAAAAACTGTTTGGACCTACTGTTGCTCAAGTAACCAGCGATGGGAGCATCTTGTACCTTGATCTTCCTGCCAACATGGTAAAGGACACGATGCAATCACCTTGAAGAACTTGTCTTTATTATAGACCTGTTTCTAACCTAGGCATGGTTCTTTATAGGTAGGATCATTCTTGATGGGTTGGTTTGGCGTTGTATTCAAAGCAGATATAACCAGAGTTTCTGAGTTTCTAGCGATAGGATTATCGACTGGTTACCTTGGAAGCCTCACAACATTCAGTGGCTGGAACCAGAAGATGCTGGATCTTAGTGCTGATGGCGAATGGTTATACGCTGTGCTTGGCTTCCTGTTCGGATTGTTTCTTGCAGCATACTCTATCATTCTTGGGGTAGAAACAGCCAAAGGTTTCAGATGGCTGCTTCGCAGAAGAGCTTCTTCTGAGGAAAAAAAGTCTTGTCTCAAGGCTAACACCTTTGAGAGGCATATTATGTCTCTGATCTTAATGCTTACGTTGCTTATAGCTTTCCTAATTGTGAGTGCCACTGAGCTTGTAAAAGAGTTTGACAAAGGAACAAGCAAGGCTCAACTATGGTTAGGTTGCTTAGTTGCAGCCCCTGGTGTCTGGGTCAGATGGTTCTTAGCCAGACTCAATGGACGTGGACTCGGAAAAGATGGACAGTACTTGAGGTGGGTTCCCTTTGGCACCCTCATTGCAAATGTAGCTGCAGCTTCCGTCATGGCAGCTTTGGCCACTTTAAAGAAATCGGTATAAACTATTTGTCTCTCTTTCTTTCTCTACTGAACAGATCACACAAGATAACATTCTCTGTATCCATTTTGGAAAACAGGTGGACACGCCAACATGTAACACAGTTGCTTCTGGAATACAGTTTGGTCTGTTGGGATGTCTGAGCACAGTTTCCACCTTAATGGCTGAGTTCAATGCGATGAGAGGGAGTGATCACCCATGGAGAGCCTATGCTTATGCATCTTTCACCATCGTTGTTTCTTTTGCCATGGGAACTATTATTTACTCAGCCCCTGTTGGGTAGTAGGACTCCTCTAGTTATGAGTCTTGTGCGAAGAGTTCACACGATTTGAAAGACTATTTTTGTCAACTTTGTAAGAGCAAACTTTTATCTAATAATGATAACTTTGTTCCTGTTTTAAATAAACATATAACGATTCTATATTTCACACTAGAAAACACACACAAACCACTGACAAAATCTGTACACTAATGCTCCAGACCATTGCCACACTTCTCCCAACTTTCTCTCCAAAAGAGAGATAAAAGAGATGTCGTCAAGTCGACAAGGCGGAGCAGACAACAGAAAGACTAAAGGGAACGGCTCACTTCTCTTGAGGGAGGTAGATGTATGTGGAACAACTCGTCTCTGTCTTTGTCACCTGCAGAAGGAAGAGAGACAATAACATGACTAAAGGAGTATCTGTTAAAATAATTATATGAAGATAGACAAATGAATACGAACCTCTGATGTATGAGAGGACCCTGGGGGAAGAAATGGTGTCCAGAGAATAGGGTCTCCGAGAGGATCCAAAGTATTGTAGTTGGTGAGCAATGGAGCAGTTAAGAGAGAGGTAAGTGGGTACATGCTTTTCTGAATAGACAAAGCAGCAGCAGCAACACCACCACTACCAAGAGCAACTCCGTGACTCACGACCGGTTTTTCTATCTCTTTTCCGTGACTCTTCTCCATATTGATGATGTTACGGTTTGCATTCTCATCGTTTTCTCTAGTGCTGCTGCATTCTTGGATCTTTAGCACTTTCTCCTCCAGGCTCTTGTAAGCAGGTGACGCAGACAAAATGCTTAAAGCAGAATACGTGGAGGATGGCGATAATATCTGTTTTTCTTTTCTATAAGTGTCACGAAGGGCGCCGCCAAGGTTTGGCGCTTTGAATGGCTCAGTTGCCTGGGATGTGTGTTCCAGTGTTTTAAGCTCAGTACCGGGATCTTCTACCTTTGCATCCTCTGATGCTTTTGATGAAGATTCTGGTTGACGGGTTTTGTTGACCCCCCACCACTTTATGTATCCCGTTAGATCGATCTTTCTTTCCAGACAAAAGTTACCTAGAAAGTCACCTTCTGTTCCTCGATCATCACCTGTCCATGTTATTAATGAGAAAAAAGTTTTTAGCATGGTCCAGTGCAGCTACAAAGATTGGGGCAATGTTGTACGAAACCTACCATAATGAATGTTGCTGAAGTATTCAGGTCCAGGCATACGACTAGCTGATGCATCCCATCGGCTGGTCAGGAATTGCAGAATAGTTGGAAAAAAAACAGCAGAGATGCATATCAGGTACAACAAAAAACTAAAGAAGGTTACACCCAAAACACAGCAGGTCCAGCAACTCTGAAGATAGCTTGGCCATATCCCAATTACCTAAGAGTGGCATCTAAACACTACTTATGAAATTAGCAAGGCATAGTCTACAACAGTGTATCCATCAATCATACTGTGAAGATCCACAATATATCACTAAATATCTTCCTAATAAGCACTATGAAATGCACAGAGATAGCAACTCTTGATTCAATTGTTTTACAGAAGAATAAGAGAAGTTTTTACCTTTGAAGTCCACGATATTTAGCTATTCCCCTTGAGAAACCGCTGCTTTTTCTGCCAAAGGGATATCTGAATAGTATCAGCAATAAATGTTTCTTTTAGAGAAAGATATTTATACTTGTAAAATACATACACACCTACGTAGAGATGCAAGGTATTCTTCCCTTGAGAGATTTTGCATTTCTTCTAAATCTCTGGTGTAATCCTTCACCTATGAGAATATAATAGGTAAGGCGTGTGTATATTTAAAAGGTGACCCTAAACAACACCTGTAACCTCAAATCTCAAAAGTATACTAGCACAATAATCTCACCGGAAAATTGATAAGTGTGCCAGGTCCCCAATATTTCAAGGCAGCAAGGTCGTAAGCTCTAGCAGCAGCTTCTTCATCATCATATGCTCCTGCCAAGTATATATATTAAGTAGTGGTTTTTAGTCAAAGCTAATACCAAGTGTATCTGGATATACAAAAACACACCTCCACTGATTTTAGCTTACCTAGATAAACTGGTGCGGAGGCAATTGCATCAACCATGAAAACATTGAAGGAACATAAAAAAAGAAAGTGATGAGCTTTTATACTCCAAGTAAGAGAAAACTTCATGATGAATGAAGGAATCGAGAAAAAAAGGTAGAACCTTGTTTGCCCTTCTTGTTCTGGTTTTGGTTCCAAGTAGTCTTATCCCAAAGGTGAGCTTCATAACGACCTGTCCATCTATGCCTGTAATGTAAGACACATCAGGGATCTCCTACTGCTTATGAGTATGCAAACCCACAGAACCGTACAGACAGCTCTTGACTCATTGAGACATGATCCATAACTACATCTGGTAATAGATGAATAAAATCTCACAGAACAATTCACCACAAAATAAAAAACAACCGAACCATTACATATTCTCCACCTATCTCCTAAGATTCAATAACACTAGACGTAATTCAAAATCAAAATCTTACCCTCCAATTCCGATTAGAAGGCAAATAGCAAAAGGGCACAGTACCTGGTGACACCGCGGTAAATGGAGCTCCTTTTGCCAGCAGTGCAGGGAGGCATTTTACTGATACGCTCCTTAGCTGTACAACCTCTCTCCTTCTTCGCCTTCTTAAAACCTCTATACAACAACATCTCATCACTCGCCGCCACTGTCTCCGAGCTCTCTCCTCCTCCTCCTCCCGCCTCTGTCTTAGGCCCTTGATCCGAAGACGCCATCAGACGCCACTATCACAACCTCTTCCTCCTCAAACCAAATACACAAACCCTAGGAAAGGCGCACTGTGGGAAAGCAAAAGACCCGAGCTTGATACAGTTGAAGCAGAGTGAGAGAAGAAAGATGGAACCTTTTGACTATTACTCTCTTCTTTTTCACCGAATACAATGTTTTTTGAGTTTCCTAATCTATTAATAACAACCGCAAAATAAAATAAAATAAAATTTACGGGATTCAAATTTACCATTACGTCCCGGTTTTATTACCCTTTTTCACGATGGGGAAAGATAACAACTGCAACGGCTATGAACGGAGACGAGGTTGTTTTCGTCATTTAGCAGAATACGTTTAAGCTTACGTGTATTAATGATGCCCACGTGTACATGATGGTGCTGACATTGTAATGTGGGGGTGTTTCCCAACACTAGCCTCGTTCATGGAATATTCTCTGTATGCTACACTCACTATGTTGTTGTTTTTCTTGGGTTTATTTTCAACTTAGCTTATAGTTTATTATCATATACTATTTGATTCTTCATATTTTCTACCGTTGTAATGTCTTCTTACACATCGAATCTCTCGACTATATAAAATCATAATTCAAATTTTCAAATGATTTTGATTTTAGTGGACATAAAGAAGATTACACAAGTTTACAAACATCACAATCTATATACAATTGGAACTTACAATGTGTCTTTGTGTCTATGAGCTTTTACTCAGATCACCACCTCCTTTGTTTCTCAGTGATTCTATATGAGTTACCAACAACAACAACAATGAAATGTGATTCTTACGTTAGTCACACCAAACTAATTTAGCTGACCCAATACAATTCATTTAAACTTTATATTCAGTTTCATATTCATCTCACCCAGTTTTTGGCGTATTAGGGGTTCGAACTCGATCCCTGCGCTTCTTTCACCAAAGGAAATGATGTCACGATACATTTGTGTTGAAGGTTGAATACCACCATCACTCATCCATTCCAAAACCTGCATGTAACTCATTCACAAACACACAAACTTGTTTCTGAACCGCACTACTTGCTCTGTAGACTGTAGTACTATTGATCATCAGGATAATCATGGAAACTACATTTATAAGAAATAAGTAATTACCTCAATGTATTTTCTCCAGTTTCCAACGGCTAAAAGATGTTCCAACAATACTGCATAAGTCTTGAGGTTGATTTCAACACCAGATGCTATTATCTTATAGAACATCTGCGATATGTTCAAATAGTTTGGTTAGAAAACTATTCTTGTTTGATCTTTTGTAACAAGAGTATGTGCTTAGTCTAATTAGCAGATAAACCAAAAATTTATTTAGCACCTTCATCATTGCTTCCACTTTACCACTCTTCCCAAAAAGATGCAGCATCTGATTAGTTAAGCCGATAGAAAGTGATGGCAAGTACGGTTCCATCATTTGGATGAGGTCTGTGGCTCTTTTCCATTCCTGCAAGCTGCAACATTTGAGAGAAGAAGAGAACACGGATAAGTAGAATGGAGAAGAAGATTTTTTATTTGTAATGTACGAGTGTAAGTATATACGTGTTACAAGCCGAAAAGATCTCAAAGAAAACTGCTCCACTGAAAGGGACTTCTTTTTCCCGCATCAAATCCATCAGGATGAAGACATTTGACGGTTGACCTCCCTTGTTGAAAGCTCTCATCAAGGCTGAACATGCAATAGAGTCAGGATCTACTCCATTTGCTTCCATTTCCAGGAAAAGTTCACAAGCCTTTTCCCACTTTTCTAGGGTACATAAAAGCATTCTATGAATATTCAGATCAATGCATTTTGTTACCCTTTTCAATAGTCTTGCACCCATGTGTATGTATACCTGAAGCGTTGTAAGCATGGAGCATTGAAGTGTACGCAATCACATCAGGTTTGCACCCAGCCATCTTCATCTGGTTGAATATGGATTCTGCTTCTGTAACTTGACCCTGCAGATATTATCACAAATTATTGACAGTAAAATCATACAAGAATCAGAGAACATGTTCCTCAGAGCTCAAACTCTAAACACTTGCCTGTTTGCTGTAAGCACATAGAACAGAAGAGTACACCTCCTTCGTCATTGGAACACCGAGATCTTCCATATCCTTCAAGTAACTAATTGCTTCAGGGTATTTCGACATCCTACATGAACCACTTATAAGGATGGTGAAAGTAACAGAATCAGCTTTGACTTTCTTTCTTTTCATAGTCTGATATAATGCGATGGCCTTCTCAAGTTCTGCACCGTTTATGAAGCTTCCAATGGCTGAGTTATAGGCTGCAGTATTGAGCTTGATACCTCTCGTCTCTGCTGCAGAAAGTACAGTTTCAACATTCACCTTTTTCCCAGACCGACTACAAGCAGCCAAAAGAGTGCATACTGAAACAACATTTGGGTTAAAGCCGTCTTGCTCCATCTGCCGGAAAATTCCCACAGCTTCGGCTAGAAGTCCATTAGACCCATAAGCATCGATCAGTGCATTGTAAGTAACAACATTAGGCTTTCTCCTTTCCTTCCTCATCATGAGAAACACCTCCTTTGCCTTCCCAGGTTGACCTGATCTGCCATAAGAATTGAGCAAGCATGTATAGGAGACAACATCTGGGAGAATACCATTCCTCTTAATTTCTTGAAAAACTGAGAGAGCATTTTCACTCATTCCATGAACAGCATAGGCACCCATTAAGGCATTATAGGAAACAATATTTGGTCTAAGACCTTCTGCAAGCATCGCCTCGAACACGGCTCTGCAGTTTTCAATCTCTCCCCTGACAGAATATAAATGCATGATGCTCGTAAACGTCACTACATCAGGCCGGCACTCAGCTCTCTTTTCCCTCATTGAATTGAAAACATCAAGGGCTTCGGTACTTTGACCAAGCTTTGACAGGCAATAGATGATGATGTTAAAAGTAGTGGTATCGGGACGAACTTTTGCTCCCTTCATGAGCTCAAAATATGATAACGCTTTTGAATACTGACGACCACTCTTGTATGCGGACAAGACGATGTTGTGAGTCACCAAATCCGGTCCAACTCCGTTATCTGTCATTTTCTTGCATACTTCCAAAGCCTCTCTCCAGTTACCACTAGACCCGCAAGCATTGATCAAATTATTGTAGGTTGAACGACTAGGAGCAATCTGCAAGACCAAAGAAGGGTCAACACCATGTATTAAGACACACTTACCCCGCCCAAAATCGTGAAACTGGTGCTAAACGTAACTTCATCATTGTTAGGCAACACGAAAAGCCAAAAAAAAAAAGTTATCTTTAAGCAGAGATTGAAGAGATTTTGCACCAAACCGAAGTTCCCAGGCCATTATCTACTGAGAACTGAGGAGGAGTCCCAACTGAAGTAAAACCATTAACAAGAGTTAAGCAAAGTTACACACAGATGCTCGTAACATGTCATCCATAAGATTCATAGCCCAGCGCCACTGACCAGCTCGGCCATGAGCATTGATAAGAGCATTGTACGTCTCAGCATCCGGTTTGCAGCTACAACAACCATAGCAGAAATGTTCTCAATCAATAAATTTCCATGAAACTTGGAAAGAGAGTTTTGTTTCTAAACACATACCTCCATTTTTGCATCTCAAAGAAGAGACCACGAGCCTGGTCAACCCTGTTACACCTAGCGTGGAGCCTAATCATCATATTGTAGATATCATTCCTCGCACAGTAGTTCTTCTGATTCTTCATCCAATTGAAAACATTCACACAAAGATCGATGCATCCTCTTCTACTAAGCTCCTGCAAATTTCGAAATCCAAACTCCAACTCAATTCCAAGACTTCATTTTCTATTAAATTCTGGTTTATCATAAACTTCTAACTTAAAAAACCAATTCGCCATAAGTGAACTGACTCTAACCTTTTAAATATTAGTTCACTAATTTTTCAAATTGTAGGAATTTCACTCATTCACTAACATTCCATTCATTTATGTGCCAGAATTAAAAAAAAAAAAAGAGAGAGAGAGAGATTTGGTAGGAAAATGGAAAAATCAATGTCCTAAAAATCAGTCTAGGCACATTAGTCTTCTACAAAGCGTCTAGGCTCTCTTCTTCTATAAATCGCTTAGACACTAGTGTTTTAAAAAACTCTTACAATCTAGTCTTCTATAAAGCACCTAGACTCTAGTCTTCTATATAAAGAAGCCGCTTTAGCCTATATAAAGCTCCGGCTAAACACTAATCCTCTACAAAACGCCTAACCACCGCCTAGCTTCTTTTTGACATACACTGATAAGAATTGGGAAATTCTTTCTAGCGAACCGGCCAACCCAGGAATTGAGAACGACATCAACTTCTTCCCAACGGTTAAGAGCCATAAGCTTTTCCACCACCTCCGTCACACTCCAATCCTTCTGAAACCGATCGTTCTCAACCCGAACCCGGTAACGTCTCGCGATATCCGCTTTCCTGAACCCGCTGACCCGGACAGAGACCTCATGCTCCCCTCTGTCGTAGTTCACGTACACAGATTTCTTCTCCTGGAGTGCGTCGGAGGTCTTCGCAGCAGCTCGAGGAAGACAGGCGCGGGAAGATTCCGGCGGAGTCACGAGCCGAGTAACCGTTGCCATTAGAGCAGACGCCGGGAAAGGAGGTTCCTGGGTGGATAGATAGAGTGAGAGCAAGCACTACTCTAAGCTATATATTAAAGCCCATCTCCAATATGTTCCTGGCCTGTTTTGTAATATGCTAAAGCCCAGGTTTGATAAATATCGGCCCATTTTGTAATATTTATTTTTCATGTTGGTAAAACAATATAAAAGAGAACAAAATAATATGATCACTAGTGAAAAATGAAGTTTTTATAGTTTAAGGTTTAGGAAAAAAATATTTAAAATTTTGATTTAATATGAATACAATTCATCATATTTTCATAATTATTCAACTTCATACTTTATTAACCTTAATTTAAAGAAATTATAATTATAGTTTAAAATTACATTATTTCAAATAAAGATACTAAAAATGATATGAAATCACATCACGCATAGTTTTCCGTAAAATAATTCTAGATTGTATAAAGCTAGTAGTGATGTAATCAAATGTAAATCCTCTTAAGATCTATAAAATTATCGTTTGTAGAATTATATGTAATATTTTTCATAGTTTGTAATACCACAATTATTCAGCTTTGAAAAGAAAAAAAAAATTAGAATTGAACTATAAAAGGCCAGCAGCTTTCCTCAATTTTTAACCTATATGATGACATTTGACTTATAATGCTAGAATACAAAACAAGATGTGGACAACATTAGGAAGAGCAACCACAAAAGACTTTTTAAATCCTCAGATAATGTCGAGAAAAAGAAAAAAAAAAAGAATATAGTATTAATTTCTTGGTGCACAAGAACATTTGACCATTCGCATTTTCTTGTTTCCCAAACATATTTGGTAGGATCCTCATTTGCATGCCCCCTCTATATATATCCACACATGCATTAGTTATTTTACAATTCATCTAAATCTCAAAGCAATATTAAGCAAAAATGAAGAGGGAAGGTCGTCAACACGGTTTCGTTCGGACCGGGATGATTCATCCATCGGGATTTAATCCAAGACCCTCCAACCAATTCATGAACCGGCTCGATTCGCCACTGGCTTTTAGAGAATTTACCAAAGTGCCATCAAAACCTACTAACCATTCTAAATTTACAGGAAAACAAGAGCGTTCCAAGTATAGTAACTGCCATGTGTCGCCGGCTATGAAGTCTGCAGACACATCCAAGGGTCGCCAAAAGTTAAAGTCAAGAGACTGGTGGGTTGAGGATAAACTAGACTGGTTCATCGGATCAGACTCGTCTTCCGCTCGAGATATTTTGGATTCATTATGTGGTGAAGATTATGGTGGTCATGTTTTTGATCATTACGATGATTGTTAATCATTTCCATCGAGAAACTTGAAACTTGTTGTTTCCTTATATGCTTGAATTATAGTTACAGAAAAGTTATTATAGTTTTCGCCAATCATCTATTTTGAAGAACTATTATTTTTATTTTATGTTGCTTTAGTTTACTTTTTTTTATAAATATTAGGTGATTATTCACAAATTTACGAGTATAAATATTGTGTGACAAAATATATATTATATATAATGCTATAAATTTTAAATAATAATCAGAAATGTTAAAAGATAATTTTTAACTCCAAATACTTAAAAATGTTAAATTCTCAAATATTATAGTGATAATTCACTATCTAGATCTAGATCCGGAACCTCTAAATATCTATTTTTCGGAGCGGATCGGAGCAATCCTAGATCAGATAACATATATTAAGTATAAACCTACTATCTTCTACCTAATTAGCTTTTTTGGGTTTGGGCCTCCTTTTAATTTCAAATATAAATACAGTATATGTTCTACTTATGAATTCACACAAAATATAGAGAACCATGCCACATGCAATGAATTCACATAAATACATGTACAAATATTTATATAAAAGTCAAAGGATTTCTTACCCAAAATACAAGTATCAGAAAATATGAAAGATTCTTATATGATAAAAAATAAAACAAAATTGGATAGTAATGGGAGAGTTTCCAAAAGAATGGAATGAAAAATCATATAAATAGAGCCCTTCATCAATAACTAGAAAATCACAAAACATATTTTCTTCTCAATAGAAAGAACACTACGAAAATTAAAATGGGTATCACAAAAATCTCAATCACACTTTTCTTGGTAATAACATTGGCGATTTCATCCAACTGTGAAGTTCTTGCCGCATCAAGTGATCATTCTTTACTTTTTTATTAATGTTTTTATCTTTGAACATTTTGAAAGCAGTACTCAGCCACCTTAACGTTTTTTTATTAAAGAAACCATATATATGTGATAAACATTTATATGGATGTGTAAGAACTTTGACTTGCCAAAAGAAAAAGACCTATTATTTGGATATGTGATATATGATTATAATTTTAACCTTGGTTTGTTTATAGGTGAAGTGATTAAGACACCAAACTATGGAGAATGCATTTATGATGAGGTTTGTGATAATGGAAAATCCGGAACTGATGAGTGTTTTGTTAAGTGTTCTAACAAGAATAAAAAGTACACAGGAGGAAAATGTATTCCAAAAAATCCAAAATATGGATATTGTTGTTGCACCTTATAAATAATATTGTTTTAGTATCATATTTTTTTAATGTATTTCCTAATGTTGGTTCTCAACTATATTGGGTAATTCATTCAGTGAGAAATTAAAAAAAAATATAAATCATAAATTTTATTACATGAAGAGTCTCCTCAAATTTATAAGGTTCTTTCTTTCTTAGATCTTTGTTTACTGCGGCTAAAGTTTTAGCTGGGTGTTTAGTTTGTTGTGGACTTCGTCTGATTATAAATGAAGCAAGCTTGGTAGCTGTAGTCTGAGTGGCTGTAGTACTAAGGAACATAACTGAACCATGTCTAAACAGTCATAGTCACAGACCAAACCACTTATAAACATGCATAAAGCTTCAGCGTAAAATAAACATGTTCTTAAATATCACAACAATGGAAGATCCAAATCAAAGAATTATTTTACCCAGTCACAAATCTGTCTCGGGTAAAACAATCTATGATCGTCATTACAAGACACCTCACTGTGCTGTAAGAAAATATTAAGAATCAAGTCCAAAACCAAACCCATGGCAGAGAAGTAAATGAGTCAAAAGTAAATAATATTGAAGAGAGAAACAAATAAAAGAACACTCTTCAAACAACCAACAACAAATTGACTGACCACATAAAAACCATTCAGTATAAACTGAATTTTCAGGAGTGTGTAATAAAGGATCTTGAGATGTTTTTTCTTTTGCACTGGTGTAGGAGTTTCTAGAACAAGTCGAATTTCCTCTTAAGCAGATCTTGCTTCCAACGAGGTAAGTTGTTGAATGCTTCTTTCTCCATCCCAAATACACTCTGGAACTCTTCCTCAGATAGATAAGCCTTTGATCACATCAATTAAAACGGTAAGTTAGGAGATAAGGAGAGTTATTCAGCTTATAATACTAAACTATACGACCAACTCACTTCTCTGCGCTTGAAATCGATTCCAGTCACAGGGTTTTCAGATTTAGCTCTCAGCTGTTCATAGGTGAAAGTTGCACCACTTGTGTCTATAACAGAATCATTTTGCTCCTCTGTTTCCTCTTGCTTTGCTTCTGGCTCCTCCACTGCAGGTGAAACTTCCTCTTCTACCTTGGTTTCATCACCAGCTTCTTCTGGAGCATCTGCTTGATCATCATCTGTGGATGAAGATGAGATATAGTCAATTGTCTTTATCGAATTTTTCAAAACTTGAAAGAAAGGAGAGAAACTTACTGTCATCTGCTGGGTTGGAGCTAGTGGATCTTCTTGTAGGAGAGGTATCAGTTGATTTCGGATTCTCAGCAACGAGAACTTGTGAGAGAGCAGCCACTGCTGCTGCTCTCTGTGAAGCCTGGCTCGTTCCTGCTGGCCTCGGTGGTGGAGGAGATTTAGTTGATGATGAAGAAGAACTGAACGCGGATGTCAATGCAGCTAAAGCTTCAGCTCTTTGTCTTGGGCCCTCTTGACTTCCGCTTGATCTGTCCTGGCTCTGCAATTAAAATGGATGACTATCTAAGTTCACTTATCAAAGAATAAGATGCAACTTGCTAAACATTCTTAAAGTTCTCATTTACCGAATAGGCTGGCCTGCTACCAGAAGAATTAAATGCAGAATTTAAGGCAGCTAGTGCTTCAGCCCTTTGCCTTAGTCCTTGGTTCCCACTGGACTTATCCTGCAACAACACAAGAATAAAGATATCATGACCAAGAAGACGGAACAAGCAACAAGAGGGCTTTTCTATTTCCCTGGCCCATTACAGGCACACAAGTTAAGAGAAACAGTAAAAGCAAAAGTCTAGTACCTCCACAACGTGGTGAGTGCCAAACAACAAGGCTGCTTTCTTCTGGAATGAGTTTCCTTGAACCTAACGTCACAGGAGAAAAGGAGAGCAAATGTAAACGAAAAGCCACTAGGTACAATCAGAGTTATGCAGATCCCTCTTCAACACACTAAACTTACAATAGATTTAGTGGAATCCCAAGAAAAGTAAGTGGTGAAGAAGCATGGTTCGTTCCCTTCAGTGACTTTGTATAGTGGAACTTTAGGAGACAAGCCTTCCAAGGATCCAGCACGTTCAACGTATTTCTGCACATAAACTGTAGCATTGAGCAAACAGTACTAAAAAGGAGAGAAAAAAAAAAAGCAAAGTTGATAAGGAAGAGTTGGAGTTACTTGGCCAATCTCAAACACAGTTTGCTTTTCCTTGGGATCCACACATTGACCAACCCAGACAAAAACTTCAGCATGAGTGTCAAGCAAATATATATCCTCAGTCAAGAGGTCATCTTGAGCAAAGTTGTAGATCTCTTCAACCTGTTGCAGAGCATCTTGTTTAAAAATATACATCTAGAATCAAGAAGGTTGTGTAAATTTTTCAATAACTCACCTGAAACTTTCCTGAGGGGGATACATGCAGACACATTTTAAAGAAAAAGAAATGAGACAGTTAGAATACAGAAATGTGAAAAATATATACAGCGAAAGATCACAATTATCTTCATCCTATTATTTATATGTTCACCTCTGTTGAAAGAGAATGAGTATAAGTGAGGATCTCTGACAGTCTCAGGCTGCCGCTTTCTTGCTGGTGAAGTTCTGCTTTCCTCCAAGAGCAAACCAAAAGGTTGAGCTCTCTGTTCCTTCTTTGGCATGCTTGAGAGTCATTCCAGGCTGGCTTAGCAAAACGAGAAGAAGATTAACATATTAAAAACAGTTTCTATTCTGATCCACATGTAAGATTATAAAGCATCTATTTAAGAAGATTCAAGCTACAATAAGATCTGAAACTAACCTTTAAGAATTCAGCAACTTTAGCAGCTAGTTCCAGCAGTTCATGCGCACTTTGATTTCCATGCCAAAGGAACATGGAAGTACCAGATTGCAGTAGGAAGCACTCATAAGAGTTTAAAGATGTTGCCACCTAAAGGAAGTTAAAATAGTTAATCAGAGAGTCATATGTCTCTCCATTAATACAATGCTTAAAAAGAAAGAACTTAAGTCAAGTACCGGTTCAACTTGAAGTGCCTTATGATTGTGAACTCCAGTTCCAGATACTTGAATAAGTGCAATTGAGTCTGGTGTGTAGGTTTCGTCTGGTGAACCTTTCTCTTCCACGCTGTTTTTGTAACCAGAGCTCAAACCACCCTAAGAAATCCACTTAAATCATATTAATCACTGTGTTTTCTCTTCCGAGACACACATCATCTTGTAAACATCATCCAAAATACCTTTAGGATAATCATAGGCTGAAACAGAGCAACAAACTGTGGAGGCTCTTTACCCTCGTAGATACGGCCCTGCAAGAAGAACAAGTCATGTATCAATCTTTCTAGTAATAATCATCATTGCTGTTAATAAAAGTAAACCATTGTACCTGCACAGGTCTTCCCTTCAACGAGTTTGACATTGTATTCGCCAGTCGAAGTGCTGTTTCTTGGTCATCCTGGATAAGGGAGAAGCCAAATGACATTATGTTCATAGAGCTGAGATAACAGTACAACTACTAACATCATGACCCAATAACTTGCGAGCTAAAACTGCAGCATTTAATGGTTACTTTATGATATAGAAGTATAAACATTGACTTTGTATACATTTGCCACGATGTACATTAGAATTTACCTTAATGCTATTCTTTCCAAACCAGCAGCACAAGAAAAACTCGTCTTTCCTATCACCAGAATGATAGGTATAAAGGACCAAATAGCAGTCCCCAGAATAGAGCTTGCCAATATCTTCTTTAGGTACCGGTGTCTTGGCTTTTCCATTAACATACCAAACCTAATACAAAAGCACAATAAAATATCAGAATGGAGTTAAGACATAGAAGAATGCGTAAAACAAAGGGAGAACAAGTCAAAACAGACCTCCAACTTTCCACCAGCTTCAAGCAGAGGTGGAATATCCTCATTCACTGGTGCACTTTTCGCAATGCCCTTAAGCCCAACACCTTGTTGCTTCAACAAAGCTATAGAAATGGTGCAGTGCACCAATAGTAAGTCAGGTCTTAAAAACACTGTTAATGTTTTTCTTTACTGATTTTCAGTTTCAAAAGTGGTGGTTTTACCAGCGACTTTTCCTCGTCCTTCTTCATTACTAGGAGTGGCTGAGCCTGATGGCCAAGAGTCAAAGTTAGACTTGAAAGAGTGAGACTCGTAACCTTGGATAACACGGGTGACTCGTGTCGCCTTTGGCCTGTTTCCACTAGCAAGATATTCCTGGAGATGAAAGGTAATGAGAAGCCATGGTTGAGATTAGCTATGAGAAGGTTTCCACTTTTTACCTCAGCAGATTGACTAGCAGCTTTCCTCTCATCCACTTGAGTTACTCGGCCAACCCAGATGAATACCTCAGCACCACAGTCCAAGAGGTAACACTTAGTGTTCTCCAGCATAGATTTGGATAGTTCACCGTCTAGAGGTTCCATCTGACCATCAATGATGCTAAACAATAGAGTAACAACATATCAAATACATCCATCCCAATATAGACACTACTGCAGAATATATAAAGTATCTGTAAATCAAAGGGAAGACAGTACCTGTAAAGCTTAGGTGGAGTTGACTCCGGGATGATATCATCATCATTGGCAACTTTCCTTCCGATTGGAGCAAAACCACCAAAGAGAACCCAAAACTCACCAGAATCTGATTCTGTATCTAACTTTCCATCATCTGTTATGCAATGAGATAAAATAACATGGATAAGTTTCCACCTAAGAACACAGTCTGTGACAGCTTTGTCACACGAAAACACAGTTTGTTGACATGAGGAGAAACCAAAGAAGAGGATGCAATGCAGCTTACCAACAATAGCAACATCGCAAGTTCCTTCATGATACTTGTCTTTCAAATACTGAACGACTTCCAAAGCTTTGGCTCTCTCCTGAATATTTGAATTGGCACCGTTGAACTGGTAGATCTTTTCCTTGGTGTCCAATATAAACACATCATCATGATTCAGCGATGAGCGAGCAAAAGGAACCTACAAACAAATACAAAGAACAGAAGGTTAAAGAAAAGGTAATCACTGTTGCGATGCAAAGGGAGTGCACTAGTTTTAAACCTGCTTCAAATGGATTGCACGTTTTCCTTTGCAGGTATATAACCTTGTCTCGAACACCTCTTCTTCAGGTGTTTTGAAGCCAGAAGCAACACCACCCTCTAAAGGTATAATACATGGCTTGAAGTAAGACAAGAACTTGTCAGATTCATGACCCTGAATTTCCCGGTGTTGGACAGCACGGCCTCCAAGAACTGCATCGAGTTCAACTGTCTTAACAGCTGCTGTTCCAGCTTCATCCTGAACTTATCAAACCACAAGTTAGTAATAATCAAAAAAAAAAATGTCATCTACCAAAACCAAAAGAGTGTTGAAAATATAGGTACCTGACTAGTGTCTTTCCCAATCCAGAAATGTATATCAAACAGATAAGCACCTCCTTTGTTTTGTGTTGTCTGCGCAAATGGAAGATAAACACAACACAAAGTGATTGAATATAAGAAAACGAGCACACATTACTCATTCATAGTTACTCTGTTTCTGTAAGAGAGAGCAAGAAAATAATTTCAAACCTGCAAGATAATGTAAGTGTCTCCCATATAGAACTTTCCATGTTCAGACTTTGGCACTGGAACAGCCTCAAAATTCTCGATTCTCCATATTTCAGTTCCTCTAAATAAAAAAGGTCAAAAGTGTTCAACATCCTCATATAGTGCCAAAACACTCACAATCAAATACTGATATAAAATAAATAGAAAAGAAGCAATACGGTTTCTGTCCAGCTCCTTGAAAAGCAGGATCCAAAACTTTCGTTGACCCAGACATGTTGTACAACGCTCAAAATCTACACACACCAATGAACATGTTCAGTCTCAAAAGAAATGTAACAATAAGAAGCTGATCATCAACCAAAGTCATTGGCTCAATATAAATGTGGATGGTGAATTATAACGTATCTCATTACGTAACATTCATACAAAAACAAAAAAAAAATTCATTTCAATCTCGCAAGCTAGTGGTAATCATGATCCAGGTGAAAAAGTCTGACAAAGATCGATCATCAGTGAAACTTATCAAAAATCTCGATCGTAGATTAAAAAAATCGAAACTTTGGCGATTTACAGAGACTGATCACAGATGATTCATAATACCCACAAAGAAAAATCGAGACTTTACGTAATTAGATATGTAAAGGAGCAAACTTGAAACTATTTGAGCAGATCGAGAATCAAAGGCAAAAAACAGAGCATGGTTCAAATGATCTGCATTAGTCAAACATGGATCCAGATTGAAAGACTTACCTGTCAAGAGATCTGTGTGTGGCAGGCACTAAGAGAGAGAGAGAGAGAGAGATGAAGACGAGCTGGCGATTCAAAAAAGAAAACAAAGGGAAGAAGATCAGAAAGAAGGAAAACATGGATGAGGAGGAAGAAGAAAGGAAAGAGAATTGAATTATTATTTGGAAAGAGAGTATGTGTGAGCTGTGTTATTACCTTTTTTTAATTCTCTTTTCGTAACGTTTTTGTCTCGTAGATTTACAGTAGAGAGAGAGATGAATAGTTTCCCGACGACGAGGAGAAGAAGAAGAAGAAGAAGAAAGAAGACGAGAGGTTTGAGAAAAGACGTTAAGAGTCTGTCAAATTTAAGGCAGAGGAATAAGATCCGGTCGTTATTACACCGACCAATGTTTGGCTTTTCACTTTTTCTCAATTTTTACCACCACTTTTAATATCACAAAAACAAAATATTAAACCCGAATTTAAGACATGTTTTTGAATTTTTGGAGAAAATATTTAACATAGGTGTAATTTAGATATTTTTATTAATGTTCATTTCAAAATTAGTAAAAAATCTTTCAGTAAATACTATAGGTGGATTAGTAATTAAACATTAATCTAACTCCTAAATTTTGAAGAGTTAATATATATATTATATATATGAAAATTCTCTTAAATAACCCTTTTAAATTTTTGTCACAAAAATAACCTTCAAAATAATGAACGAAATCATCGTTTTATTTTAACTTTTTCAATATTTATTTTTAGGTTTTAAAATTTTAAATCTCACTTCCAAAATTTCACTCCATAACTTTAAATCATAATCTTATATTAGTTAATCCAAAAGATATAAATGTATATTTATGTCATTTAATAGAGTTTATTTTGTTTATTTTTTTCTATAAAATTTATTTTGTGACAAAAAAAATTTTTAAACTATCTTAAATATTTTTCTATTATATATATCTTATTGATTTTATATTAGAAAATTTATTAAATTTATTTTTGTCATTCTATATATTTTGGGATTGGCTTTTAATATGACTATACAGGTTAAAATCAGACATATCTTGTAACTAAAAACTGTTTAAATGAATATTATATAATATTTAAAATATCTTTAAACGGTTTTTATATGTTTTAAAAGAAATAAGTGTTTAGGGGTAGTTTATATCAAAAAGTATAAATAAAAAATATTTTATTTATAATTAATTTGCCACATATATATATATATAGAAGTCTAGACACCATCAAAATAATTTTAGAACATTGGTATATTACAGAATGTTGGAAAAGGAAAAATTCTCATGAGAATACATCATATATATGTTGTTGATGGAGAGAGATTGGTCTCATCATTTCACTATTGCAGCATGACAGGGTGTCTTGTTGCAGCATGTGAATTTGCACGATTGATATAATAAAAGAATACGATCATAATTAATAAACACAATAATCCTGATATAAATGTAGAACAGCCTTATTTTCTACTTTTAGCAGAGGTATGGACCATGGACATGGATCATACACCTTTTGTTCTCTCTTACTTTCTTTTTCTCATGTTTTTGGTATATGCGAAATGTATTTTGGAATATATAATCATTATAATTGTTATCTTTTGATAAAGAGATTTTCAGAATCAGCTATCATCATTTTTTTTGTATTTTATGTTTTGTTGCTCAATTATTTTAATAATGTAAAATACATAAACTACTCATCGTAAAAAAAAATTAAAGCCTTTAGTCAAAAAATATAAATTAGCTAATCTCATTTTTAAAAGCTTAGACTATAGAGTATAATTTTAGTTTTAATTACAATACATAAATACATTTTAGTTTTAACTATTTTAAGAAATTTCTGTATTCTAACATTTTAAATAATATGCATGTTCTTACAAAAACGTAACTGTTGAGTAGCTGATGTTGTCCTCATGCAAACCATCCATAGTAAAATGTGGTACATAATGGTGGAAATTAGAGAAAATAAAATCTAGTAAACATTAGTATTTGACAGTAATATATCCACTGGTTGGTTCCTTTCCAACATCTACTTGCTCAAATCCTTTTGATTATCTACAAACTTCTCTAATTTATTAAAAGCAAAAACAAAAGCTATGCATTTATAAGTTCATCGTCTTCCATACCACATTCTTACAATGTTAGCTGCCATACAAATCTTCAGCTACTGTCACAGAATGTACATAAACAGACTTTCGATTACCCTGCACACTGGAGGATCTTATCCTTTTACACACAAAAAAAACGATACTTAACTAAATTGATGTGTGTTGCCGGGTCAACTTCACAAAGCCAAAGATATGTAAACTAAGCAAAGTAAATGTCTCATCACCATCAAGTAACATATATAAAATTAGGATTAAAGGTCACTCCATCAACAAGAAAAGTATGAAAAAAAAAACAAAAGTTGACAATTTCAGCCAACCAATTAAAATGTCGACAACGAGTACAATGAATGTGCTACACGATTTGTACAAAAAAAATATAAATAAATATTAAGAACAAAGGAAGGACAAGAGAGTTTCGATTTAGATTTATGAAATGCATATAGTCAAGTCAGCAAAACTCAGTTGAAAGTTTACCCCATGCAGACTCGTTTTATTATTCGTTCTCTAATATGGGTTAAGGTCGTTTGTGTTGAACCCATATTACCAACGAAATGAATCATTATACAGAAAATGACTTGGACTAAGTTTCATCTCCATCCAAATTGAATATGGATGGACCACAAAAAAAGGATGATCATATCTATGATCATTGAATATTACTATGACAATCCATCTTGCGGATCCAGGCTCATAGCCCTACAAAGCACCGAACCTAACTTTTCATCGTGGGAGGAAACACCTCCACATCCACTAATCGATTATTGGTGTACTTAGTATTACTCGAACCTAATATATCTCCATTTAACAATTCTCTCATAGGATAAATTGTCACTACTTAATCTAAAGATTCCAAGGGAGCGGGTTGTTATAATTACGTGTTTAAGGAATTAGGTGTGTATATTATTAACATTTCGGCTCAAAAAAGCCGAAAACATATCATGTGAGTGTGCAATTAAACAAGTGTCCCAAAGTTATATATGATCGCAGAATGGTCCATGACGAACTTGCCTCAGTTTATCACCTCACGTGGACGGTCCCATGTCCCATGTTTTTTCTTCTTCTTTTCAAGTTATTATTATATAGTCGATGCAATCAGCTATTGATGTAGAAGTACTAGTGTGTTTTTGTTGTGAACTAACCGAGTAACTTTTATCAGTTTAAAAGTCTTTTACTAAAATTTCATTGAATCATCTTTTAGAGATATTGATGTATAATAAGTTAATGCAACAACAATGGATTAATGTAATCAAAAGTGTTATCTAACAATCCAGTGTAAAAAAAAATTCTCTAAAAGACCAAACTCATTCCTCTTCTTGTCCAAAAGTTTGCAGATTCTGTAACCTCTTCTTTAACAACTTGGGCCTTGGCCTCATGGGCTTCAAGAACTCAGATTGCAATCTCACCATCTCTTTCAACACACTAATCAACTTCCTCTCTATCTCCTCACCGTCCGTCTCCAAAGCTCCCAAGCACCGTGCCACCGCCTCCGCCGTGCTCACGCATCCACCCACTGGCTCCTTCCTTAGAAACAGCTCCGAATCATAGATACTTCCTCCGCTCACGGACTCGTCTATCCCCGCATCCAAACAGACCCTCACGGCACCCGCCTCTCTCAAAACCTCCTCGCTAGCCTTCACCATCTCCTTCGCGTGCTTCCACGTGGCGTCGAACACGATCAGCCTCAGATGCGGAGGATTTGAATTCTCCTGATGATGGTTCAGGAGGTTTAAGGATTTGAATTCGGAGATTGTGACGGCGGGGGAAGAAGGAGATGACGGGAAGAGGTAGATCGTGTGGGATGGTGGGAGAGAGGATGATTCTGCGGCGGAGATGTGGCGGTGACGGAGGCGGCGGCCGGGGACTCTGGTGATGTTAAGTAGGGATTTGACGAGGAGAGGCGTGGTGTTGAGTTTGTGGCGTGACTCGTGTGGATGGTGGAGGATGAGTATCTCTGTCTTCGTCGGGATTGGTTCCGATGGTATGACGTGGCAGATACAGATCGGTTTTGGACGGTCGCAGTTGTTGCAGATCTGACGCCGTTTCGCGTCTGCCTTCTCCTCCTCCATCGTCACTGTCTCTGCCTCTCGCGAAAGCGGATCGAGTTTTATTTTAACTAGATTTTCAACTCGCGCTCGGGCGAGTTTGTATTAATAATTAATTTTTATTTTATATTTAAATAATAAATAGATAAATTATTTATATAATTTTTTCTGTGAAATATATTTAAAATACGATTTATTATTATTCTATTTAAAATTTTATACAATTGTATGTATTGAATAGCCAATATTAAAAGGTAAAATGCCTCTTTGTTTGTATAGGTAAATGTATAAGTATATTTATAGGCATAATTATATTATTTATTAGTCATAATTTATTTTAAAATAATAGAATTTTTTTGATGTGTATTAACTACTACTATATTGTTATTAACATTTTTTATCTTAAATTTTTTACTTATCTTTCTAGTTCAACGACATAAAATATTATTTCATACGTATACTGTCTAACTTTGCTTTATATTAACCAAATTTTTATAATGAAAGTATAAATATTAGATAGTTATTGTGTGCTTATATGTATTGAAAATGCTTCAATTTAATTCTCTTAAATGCATATATGTATAATGTTTAGATTTAGGTTTTAATCATAATACATATTTTGATAAATTTAAACAATAGTAAATTTTTTTGTTAGATATAAGAAAAGGGAGAATGAATATATAAACTTTTAAGCAGCGTTAAGCAACATTTTTTATTAAGTAAAAATATAGGAGATCTGTAATATTATATATATATATATATATATATATATATATATGTGTGTGTATATATTTTAACTAATATAATTGCAATATAAATTAATGTGAGGACTATGATGATTTATTAGTTCACATGTATCTTTTTCTAATTTTTAGAAGTTTTTCAAAATTGTAGTGTTAATATTTTACTGATTAATACTCTTAAATAATATATTCTTTTGTTGATTAAAGTATAATGAATATTTATTATCGCTGAAACTATATTCTAATATTACTACTATTTTTAAATATTATTAAACATTTAAGTAACTTATTTGGTGAACTTCTTTAGATTTTTTTTAAGTTTTCATATATTTTATTAACATTTTTTTTTCAAATATATTTCTTTGATAAAACTCGTATGAGTTCATTTTAATATTTACATATTATGTTGATTGCTGTAATTATTTTTCATAAAAATGAATCATATCATTTTATAGGTGACTTACATTAAAATGTATAAAGAGTCATCTTGTACTTTATTTTATTCTTAATGACTTTTTTTGTAGATTACAAAAATTTTAGATTCTTTTCAAATTTTTTTTATCTAATTGGTTTAATGAAGAAGTTGATTATAATTTTCTAAAAACAATTGTGTCAACACATAATATAGTATTGTTATTAAAATTTTAATTGTTGATGTAAGTCAATGCATTTGAATGATAAAAGGTAGTTGAAAAACGCATAAATAAACAACATAATTAACAACGTGTCTTACATAAGTGAATTATTTTTACTATCATTTTTAATAAAATTTATTGTAAACCAAGAATGGTTTGATACAAAGAATTAAAATCAAACAACATTTTTCAAGAAAATTGTGTAATCTAATATAAATTTGATGACTTTTAATAGCCGATATAACAATATAAATAAGAAAATTTTAAATACTAAATTTCAGTTTACTTTTTTAATTTATTTGATTACTTTGAATATTTTGAAATTAAATATCTTTTATTTCGATGTATATGCTATTTGTATGCTTTGACATACTGTATGATATAAGTTTTTCTTAATATTTTAGACATTAGTTTTGAAAGAGTTAACATATATACCAAATTAGTTTGTTTTTACTATTTTTTGTTTATATTAGATATTTTAAATTTTATTCTGATAGATGATATTTGGAAATTTAAGATTTTAAAAAATATTAAACTACGATGATGTTGATATTTTAAATTATATGTTAATATTTTTAAAATAAAATAGAAAAATCATTAGAAAGATTGTGGATAAAAATATTTCTCGCTAAATGTTTCATTTAAATTTTTCTATAAGTTGGTATAATATCAAGCTAAGTTTTAAGAAATTTTTTATATCTGTTAATTTATATTTTTACACTGGTTTTATTTTACATACATGATTATGAATTTTTTTTTTAAAAAAAACCATGATTTTCTTTTACAAAAAATATTTTTCTTGTTAGTTAAAATGTTATGTTTAGTTTTCAAATATTCATTTTATATATTAAGTTATCTATTTTCATAAAAAGAAACATTTTCTTTTTATACCTTATTTGATTTTCATTTTATTTTGATTGAAATAATTTTCTTAAGAGTATATTTAAAATATCAAATTTGGATGCTCAGCGCTGATATATTATTAACGTTACTTGTAAATGAGCAATTATCTCAAATAGCTATTTTTAAATTTTTATTTTGAAATTTTTTATTTTTTAAAATTTTAAACCTCACCTCCAAAACCTCAACTCATAACTATAAACTCAAGTATAAATTACTTAACCCTATAGGTATAAATTTATATTTACACCCTTTAATAAAACTTATTTTGATTTTTCTCCTCAAATGCTATTTTTGACAAAAAAAATTAGTGTTATCCTAAGGTATTTCTCTTTGTAAGTTCTCTCTAGACACTTCAAATAATATAAATCCTCATTTTTAAAATATACGTGTTTAGGTTCATAGTGTCTTTATTGTTTGAAATTTTTATATTCTTTAAAATAATTTTTGTTAGTTAAATTTATGTTAATATTCTAGAGGTTTAGTTTATATATCAAAATGACTCAGTTGATGATATTTCTATTTTGTTTACTAAATTTAACATTGATTTCTATTTCTATTTTGAAAGAGATAATTTTTGAAGATCTTCAAATTTTAAAATAATAAATGAAAAGGTGAGTAATATACTTTTATTTGTGACTTGAAATAATATGTGGACACTTTTAATGATTTATAGCATCAAATTGTATATAGTATATGTTACTTGTGAATATTTTCAATAACATATAACCTAAATTTTGAAAATCACGTGTTTTAAATTTATTTAGTTATAATTGTTTGAAAATTTTTATTTTGAAATTATTTTTTTTTTTTAGTATTTTCGAAAATTTGTTATATATTAAGTTAACTTATATATAATGTTTTTATTTTTGTAAGTTTACCATATTTGATATTTATTTCTATTTACTTGTGAATATTTTCAATAATATATAACCTAAATTTTGAAAATCACGTGTTTTAGATTTATTTAGTTATAATTGTTTGAAAATTTGTATTTTGAAATTAATTATTATTTTTGTTAGTATTTTCGAAAATTTGTTATATATTAAGTTAACTTATATATAATTTTTTTCTTTTTGTAAGTTTGCCATATTTGATATTTATTTATATTTATAATGAAATAATAAAATTTTGAAAATATTAACATTTTTAAAAATAGCAACTTAAAATACTGATTTGTCATAATATGATTGGAGGCTTAAAATCCTATGTGGACACCCTCAATGGCTTATAGCCTCAACTTTTATATAGTATAGATTGGGGGATTTAAAAGAATAAACCTCAAAACGACGCCATCTTGACTAATAATTGATACGACGTCATTTGACTAAGTTCATGATACGGCGTCGTTGTGGCGATGAACTGCATAGACTTATGTTTGCTCAAAAAGATCTCTTCTTCAGGTACTTTGGTTTTGATACAAGACACATGAAAGAACCTGATGGAAGCTGGACTGCTTCACCCTTCCATCACTTTGAGTGAGCACATGGCCATGAGCGGTGCAGATTCATTGTTGAGCTTGGATCCCAAAACAGTGAGAGCTGCAGTTTCACAGAAGCTTGGTGAGCCACACTCAGCTTCAGGATCTCTTCACCAAAGCTTCCTTGATGACTTATTCTTTCAAGCCTTGTTTCCAACTTTCTTAAACATTTTCTTGTTTTCATTGGTGAAGAAGAGATTGATTTTAGATGGGGAAACATTATACACTCACAAAATGTATGCTTACAATAAAACATTACAAGACTTTCTCCACAACCCCCACAAGGAAAAAATTAAGGGAACCAAAAAGAAAAAAGAATAACAGACAATCTGTGTATAACTCTGTTTCTACCATTGCATTACTGCAACCTCTACACCCTTACTCATTAGTCATCATCATACCAATTCCAATAGTAACGGGTCGCCTTCAGCCATTTGTCCAACCAGTTTAATGAAATCTTGTTCACTCGATATGCTCCACGGATGAACAGCAGGTGCTTGAGCAGAATACAAACTCAAAGAAGAATTAAACGAAGAAGACTTCTTCTTATATACCATTGAACCAAGAACAGGGTCAAAGTTCTGAGGCGAATCCATCGACATGAAGAACATAGGCACAGCCACTTTGTAATGCAAGTCCATATCTCCCACAAGATCAACAAGATCGATAAAGTCGGTTACAAGTCGTTTAGGCACGTAGAATACCTCTGAACTGCATACCGTTAAGGCGTCAAGATTGTTCTTGGCAGCTTCCTTGTAGTTCACTTGGAAATGAGCCGGCATTGTACTTACAGTCTTCCTCACTAACTCGGCTTGTACAGAGAACCAATCAGACTTCCCGGTCGGTTTCACTGGTGTCCATGACTTCGATACCTAAACAAGAAGTGTCACTGTATAGAAGTGGATTCCAGTAATTGAGAAGTGTAATTCCAATATGATGAGAATGCTATACCTTGTCTGTAGTCCAAATCTTAGTCTTGTCGGCTTGAAGTAGATTCCAGTAGTTGAGGACTGTGTCATCTTCAACAAACAGAAACCCTTCTGCACTGCTGTATCGGTTGAATATCTTTGGTAGATGCCTGAAACATACATATAAACATACCATTAGAAGCTAGAACTTTAACCAACATGTGTACTAATCTTGAGAACATTCTTACTTGTAGATGTGATCTAGTTTGGCTTCTTCAACATAGAGATCTGAGTTCTTCTGAGAAGACAATATCACAACGGTCTTGAACACTCTACCGTAAAGCAACCTCCACTCAAGAGCTGTGCGTTCAACAGGACCATTACAAAACATAACAAGGACAACGTTCCCAAAGTTCTTCCTCCACCTTATCAAGTTCCCTATCTCAGTGCTCACTGTTCCTGTCTCCTCAACACCAAGATGAACCGAAGGCAACTTCCTAGGAACAAACTCTTTTCTATCCCCATGACCGATGGTTGCTCGTGGACGATCCAGTTCTAGTGACATCAACCTCGGTTGTTGGTACCCGACAGTAATCAAATCCTGAAGCCAAGCAGATGTGAATTTCAAATCCTGTTCTGTCCAAAACCCTTCTTCAGCCATAGCAAAGCTCAAATCAAGTATCTTCTCAAAGAAACTATGCTTCTCTGATCTCCAAACAAGTAAGAACTTGATCAAACGACCAACATTGACATGAAGATCCTTCTCCTCTGCAAAAGGGTAAGCCTCGATTCTATCAAACCGGTGAGCCGTAGGTGGATAAACAGCAACATAACCACCAAGCTCCCACAACAGTCTTTGCCCCCAGTACCCTCTCAACACATCAGAAGCCATGGAACTAACTGAAACAGGAAGCATTAACCCCCAAAACGCAGAAGAATGGTAAAGCGTGTTAAACGAATTCACCGGCACCATCACACCTTGAGGTAAAGCCACTTTAGGAGCATGCTCATCGAACCTAATATCAAAGGCTTCTAAAGTAGCCTTCCTAGTGAAGTAAAACACCGAATCAACATCAGGTAAACCATTCGAGATCCCTTGCTGTATAAACTGCTTACCACCAAAAACCTCAGTGTAAAACTCCTCCTGATTGATCTCACCTACATTCTCTAACGGCAAACCTCTAGGCCAAACCGAACGTTGTCCAAAATGAATATAAGGATTAACCACAGTCCTATTGGGATCTTCATGACTATACTGCAAAATCGGTTCAAGCTTAGAGTCTTCACCAACTAACTCAACATCAAAACACTTGCCTAGATCTCCACCAATCACTTCACCACGATCATCCGCATCATAGATCTTCTTAGCACCGTGCTGGATCGCAAACAAGTAACCAACGCTCTTCCTTACGAAAGAATCATAAGGCAAGTGATCTAAAACACGGTAACCCAGTTCAGCTTGAGCATCTAGAGACAGAAAGATCGAACCTTTAAGACTCCAATCCTTGGGTGTCATCGAGTTTCCAACCGCTAGAACTTGCCATCCTCGGATCTTCACCAAACCCTTGAGCTCTTCTGTTGGATACTTCGTCACCGACACCACGATCCACTTCTCAGTCACGAAGCTAGCGTAAGGGGAGGTCCTGTCGGAGAGGACTTGGATCGAACGCCATTTGATCTGAGGGCGAGTGAGAGGTTGGAGAGACTGAGTTGACTGTGATTGGAAACAGAGGAGAGAAGCAGTGTCGGTGGTGTTGTAGAGGAAGAAGAAAGCTGCTACGGTGACGATGGAGAGAGAGATGATAACGATTCTGGAGAGATTCTCTGAGACCCAAGAGGAAAAGTCTAGGTTTTTGGGTTCGCTGAATCGTCGGATCTGTTGATGAGTAGGTAGCTCTCTGATCTGAGACTTCGCCGGCTTCGGCGCAGCACGATCTTGAACCAACATCGGATCAAAAGCTCAAAACTTTAAACCTTGTCTGAATCAGAACAAGTTCAAATTTTGAGATTTGTGATTTTTTTTCAGACAGAACAATCAATGAGACTACGGTTGGTTGCTTGTCTGCAAGCGTATGTGTAATGCGGTGGTTGGGATTGACGTTGCTTAAGCTTGAATGCAAAAAGCTTGGAAAGCGAGGTATGGTCCGTGAGCTGGAAGGTCAAGGCCTTTCTTCTTTATTATCGCCAAAGAGACAACTGAACAGTAGTAGTTCTTGCTGTCTATCTGTAGGACCAGGCACGCCATCACATGAAGCAAACGCTAAACTACTAAAAATTTATATATGCAAATGTTTTAGTAGTGGGCTACTTGCCACGCATATGCATTTCTGATTGAATTCGAATCAGTATCCGATCCAATCTATTAAAATATATGAATGCATTTTGTATAACAGTGTTTCGGGTTATAGTAGTATTATCTAAATGCAAATGGATACCAAAAAAATTCAAATATACAAAAACAGTATTTAAAAGCTAAAAAATAATAAAAATCTTTAGTTTTATATGTTTGATCTAATATATTTTAAAATATTTGACCTGAAACCTTATTAAACGAATTCAAAATTAAATTTAAATGTGAAAATATTATTAACCAAATCTGAATCGGATATACATAAACCTTATACTGAATTCAAACTTGGTAAAAAAATTATAGAATTTATCCAATAACAAACTTTCACATTTTTATTTGACCAATTACTTTTAAAACACTAATGTTATAAACTTTCAATTTAAAAATTTTGAATATTAAATTTAAGAGAACATAGAGGACGGCTACAAAATAACACTTTAGAGTCACCAATGTTTACTCGGCTTTATTTTTAGATGATTGAAACTCTGTTTTCTAGCAACTGATGCCAAATTAAGGATCATCTATATTGTTCTTTTATAACGAGAAAATATAAAATGATTGTCTTTGTATAATGAAATGAGATTCAGCCTCTCACAGTTTGGGTCCGCATCCCCTGAACGACCCGTGAAGAGGCTGAGACTTTCTGAAACCAACAATATCTTCAATTTCAACAGATGGTGATGGGACTTCATCTTTGTCACTTGCCATTTCTTTCAAATGCTTGCTACCATATACTCTTATGCTCAATGATTTCTTCTTTGCTGCTCCAATCTTGATGTATTCCTCGAAGAAATCTATCAACTCTTGCTTCTGAAGCTGCCTCAGTGCAGCAACCTGTCCCCACCAGGAAACCCAATTTAGTTTCACCCAAAACTTCATTACTCACTTGAACTAATCCTACAAGTGATTCAATTATTCTAAGTTTGGAAAATAAGAGGAAGGTGTTATGCTACCTCTGCCTCTTTACGGTTGAATTTGAGTGTTCCCCTTTGAATCTCTTGCCAGTAAAACCGGGACTCCTCTTTCAAGTTCTTGTATTTTTCAAGCTTCATGTCTATCAAAGCTGTTACATTGCTCTTGAGGAAAGAGTAACTCATGTCAGTTTGTTAATAAGGATCATATTGTATTAGCTAGATTACTTTGAGGCATCTCACCTTGAATTCCTCATCACTCATCTCATGAAGTTTAGTCTCGAAGTTTTTCAATAACAACTCCACCCTCGAATCAATATGTCCAGGACCCTGTTTAAAACAATCAACACTCGAAGGCAATTACAGACGAGAACACTAAGGGTTATTAGATGAATTCGATCTGACAGAGATGGTTTGGTACCTTCACTGATGACTGGATAATGAACTGTACACCATAAATTCCAGAATCGTTCCTAAGTTGCAGAAAAGCATGGTTAAGACAGGGTTCAGGTGGGGACATATTAGTAAATGGGAGGAAACAAAAACATAAATATACCTCTGAGCAAGTGCAGTGATGTAACCAAGTTGCTCCACCGTTCTAAGTTGGTGAAAGGTGGCTTGCTTTGCAACGAGACCAAATAGCTGAAGTTTGATATTCATGGCAAAGTCATCTCTGTGAACCTGTTTGTGGCAACCAAAGTTTCAGTTAGCCACCAAAGCAGTATGGTCTCGGCAGAAGCTCCATATTAAGATCAATTCAAAAGCCATCTTCTAATCTGAAGATGTAAGTACCTGGATACAGTGTACTAGAGCAGAGTTTTCATCGCTGGGGTTTGAGCCATCTTGGTGGTAGAAATACTTCATTCCTTCTTCGAGCTTCACAACTCTATTGGTCAGGTGCTGGGATGGGAACAAAGGTCGGCATTTCGGCTTTGGATCATTAAAAAGAATATCTTCAACATGCTTGACCATTGACTCAGCTTCGTTACCCTCCACATTACCTTAAATGAAGTAAAGATATATTTAAACACCAAGACAACTTCTGATTAGAAGAAAATCTAATCTCAATACCTGCTATATAACACTCAATAAATGTCCTTGATAACAACATTGGGACAAACTTAGCTACATCTTCAGCTTCCAAATGAGAAAGAACTTCTAGTTCCTCTGTCCAAGGCCAGGTTTGATCTTGTAATATCAGCGAGCAATAATACATAGCTTGGTGATATGGCTGTCGGAATTTGTAATTCTGATACTCTTTTGTGACAGTTTCCTGGTAAAAGACACAGAAACATAATGACAGAGATATAATGATCGTCTAAATTGTTAACGTAAGTAATAAAGAGAGACAAAGCCCAGCATGCTTACCTTGATAACAGCAAACCTGTCAGGTTTAACTTCAAAATTGGCTATCTTTTCAATAACAGTTTCCAGCAAAATCCTCAATTTGTGATTGTAACCAAGAAGGGTCAACTGGGAGGGGAAAAAAGCATTAGCGCAAAAGACTGATAAATGCATGTGGTATAAATGAGGTAAATGCCAAACTCACCTCGAAACCATTGTCTGAAAGGCTCACACCATAGTGAAGACCAGCAACTTGTGCATAATAAGCTACAACATTGAAGAGGCAAAGAGTAAGTGGGCAGATTTCATGATATACAATCCAAATAGAAGCTATGCTTGTTCACTCTTGTTCTTATTGTATCAATCACTTTCTTTTCCTTATTTATATATAAGCTAAAGAAATGGCCAATAAACAGCATGTCCTATGGTAATATTTTGCATGAGAAAAATCCTCTAAGTTGAAAGAAAAGTATTTAGGGATGCACCGACTAGATCTTACCATATTCGTTTAAATAGTCCATCAACAATCTTGTAAAGATATCTGTAAGAACTGCTGCGTCCGGAGAGCTGACTGCGAGAGGACAATTGAAATCCATCTTGAAATATGCCTTCGGTTTCGAGAAAATCGTATCTGGCTTGTACCACAATCTTGAGAAAGGCGAGTTTCTCAACAAAACTGGGATAGTCTCCTGTTCCAGAACTTGATCACATAAGGACACTACTTCACACATTAAACAATAACTAGTGTGGTGAAATTTGAACCATGTTCTTAGCATCCTTTAGTGACAAATCTGTAGGAATGAAGACATTAGGTGCTGGTAGATGCAGGTTTACATCAGGAGCAGACTTCACCCACTCCTGTAATTATTTTTCATAAACCAAATATATTAATTAGGGCAAAGAAAAACAACCAAAAAGCGAATCATTTCGAGTAAGTATAACATATCAAATGTTAACCTCAATGGTAGAGCTGGTTATCTTCTCAAGAGAATAGGCAGTGTTATACCATGGCTCAGTCTTGTCCGTCTGTCCTTCAAATTTCTGTGACTGCCAAAAGATTCTACAAAAGAAAGACAACAATTTAGTCGTGCCAATAAATCCAAAAGCTTTAACAGCATGTAAACTCATGATTTCATCATCAATTAAGTGTATTATCGGCAGCTACCCAAAAAAATTCTAGGACACTTAAAGATCACAGACTTACCGAGCATTACTAGGAGAAAGCTCATCTACAACCTTTTGTATAGTGGCTGGATTAAATTTAGAAGGCAGTGACAATCCAACCAGCCAGTCCCTTGTCGGAAATATCTGAAATGTAATTGCCAATGATACATAGATTAAAAAAAGTGTTGATATATTAGACATGAACTTAGGTTTGTGCTTTAAGGATGTAGATTACCAAACTTAGTTGCACTACATAACTTCATATGTACTACTAATGTAATAGTAATTGGTCATTGACGTAGTAAAAGAGGTAAACATATATTATCTGCATGTTCATTGTCAAAGCCTACAAGGAAAGCTAAACACTAAAAATATAACTTACCTGTATGTTTGATGCAATGTCCACTATATAGGACATTGGTGGTGTTTTGTCTTGATAATGAAATTTTGTCTCACAAATGGCTGCGAGCTTCAATAATAACAAGAGATGTATCACAACCTTTGAGGACTGATTCGTTAGGATACTAGCACGATAAGAGTACAGAAAACAATTAGCATAGCCATACCTCATCAAAAATCCACTGACAAACACCAGTTTGTTGTAATAGCTGAATGTATTTGAATAGCAACCCCAATATATCTTGCATATGCTCTGTCAACCCACCAAGGAGGAGAAACAAGAAGTTATCATGTACGTACTAAACACCAAACACAGTCTTACTCTCTTGTCAACACAAGAACGAATATGAATGTTGTGAACTTTCCTAGAGTTGAAAGAAATACAGTAGATAAACCCACCATGACCAGCATCCGTAAGGTCAATCGAAACCGTGAAGAAAGAGTAATCAAGCGTCCAATCTCCTTCACCAGCAGAAAGTCCCGTTGCCCAACCTGCAAGCAATAAGAAGAATTAAGCAAGAAAGTAAAATGTCGTAACTGAGTATTTGTATTATATCACATAAGCAACCAGCCCTAGTGGACAAAGACGCCCACTTTCTATAAACGAATCTCTAAAATGAAATTCTCCCAATCTACTCTGTCTCTATCTAGATAACTCAAAAGTGTCTTGTCACATTTCTTGTAGGTTTGGAAAAGAATATCACCAAGTAAGTATGCAAATTTCAGCAATGGCAGCAGCAACCTATCCTAGACAAAGGCATATAGCACAAACAATAAAACTACTCCTGAACCCATTTCCCCAATAAAAGGCGTATAACACAAACAATAAAACTACTCTGAACCCACTGCCCCTTCTATGAAGAATCTAGTGTAAAACCTATTAGTATGTGCCACAAAGAAAGTATACCCAAGGTTTTCAAGGCATAAAACAAACTTCCTTCGCCTTCATGTCCAATAAGATGGCCAAGGTAACGGCTTGGTGCTTCTTCATAATGATGAATGCTAGGAGTTACGGGCCATGAAACATTGAGCTTGTGTCCTTGCTTTATAGGAACAGCCTTCACAAGAATCTGAAAAACCGAAATAATTTAACAGCACCAGAAAATACCATCTCAGAAACATTCTAGAATGAATATTCTTCATGTAAAAATAATTTCTGAATTCACGGAAAGGATCAAAGACCTGCAAATGCTCGGAAGTACATGGCTGACCAGGGAATCTAGGGATACTTTTGTTGGTGTTCTGGACTTCCTGGAACATCCCTTCCACAAGATCTTGAATTTTGTCAAGGCTTTCTGAAAATATCCAGAGCAAAGACATCAGTATTGCTGTTACCTATTTTAATAGAAAGAAAGAGAAGTTCGAGTTTTGTGTTAGCAATAAAACATACCCTTCCCGTATATAACTAGGTGCATGATGTTGGCAGAATAGTGTTCTTCATAGAACTTAATAAGCTCACTCGTTATATCCACTCCTCTCTCTTGGGGTCGTACATGAAGTGTATCCATGTTTCCTAAGCACAAACTCACCTTTTTAGCATGAGAAAGGATTTGAATCACGAATAACTATTCATATGCATCATGATAAATATCATTCCATAAACAGCATTCATAGCAAAACAATGGGAAAAAAATTGAATATAAACCTGTGCTAAATTTGTGAAAGGGATGGTCTTCTTTGCTTAGATGCTTCTGTAACTGTTATCAAATAAAACGATGGAAAGACGAAGAAGTTAGAAGGTTTGCGATGTTAGATATATCATATACCTCAAGCATGTAAAAATCTGTCAAAAGCTCAAAGATAACTTATTTTTCACAATTAAAGTTTTTGCTTATCATAATAATTTGCTCAACAGTGATAGTATTCAAATCAATTGGTGAAAAGTAAATAAAAATAGCACAGCTATTACCTGTCGCATTCGCCAACCATCAGAGAGTAAGTTCTTCTGATTCTCTGGATACATAAAACTCGTTAAAATCCTTTAAGTTCACGGGCTACAGCAATAAACATAAAACGAAAATGCAAACCTGAGTCAACAGCCTTGATCTCCCTCATAGTGGCCTCAGCTGACATTAGTGGTTTGATAAAGAACTGAGCAAACCTGATGTAGGAGGTTACGTAAGAATCAATCAGGTAACAGATTGGCTAGCAGTACAAAAAAACACCCAGCAAATATACCTGTCCAAAGCCTCAGTGAAACTATCAGCATTGATATCGAAATGGTAGTTCGTCTCTTCAGAGGAAGTATACGCGTTCGTGCTACCTCCATGCTACACCAAGACAATTCCACATATGTCAAAACTTCATACCGCGTGGATCAACAGAAGAAACAAACACACGAACAACTTCTCCAGAGTATATAATATATATATTACCTCAGTGATGTACTTGGAGTAACTATCTTCCACTGGATATTTTTCACTTGCATAAAACAGCATATGCTCTACAAAACAATAAATCATCATTACAAAACCACTCCATTTCATGGACATTCTAATATACAATTAAAACCAGATTAGATCACTGAAACAGCTCAATGATAAGATGGGACACTTCCTAATTGAGAAAAGTACAATACTTTGGAGAATATGAACGTACCAAGGAAGTGAGCTAAGCCTTCTAATCCTTGTGGGTCAGAGAAGGATCCGATACTAACGCTCATTGAAGCAGCACACTTTGAAAAAAGGATCAAACTTTATGAATCAGTAACAGGAATCAAGATTGTTAGTGAATCAAATCTCAGACCTTATCGGTATCGGGATCACTGATCAACAGGACTTGGAGAGAGTTCTTGAGGACAATCTTCCTGTATTCTCTGTTGTCCGTACGTGGCTTCAGTATCTCGACGCCGTCCACAGTCGTGTTCAATTTCTCGACGGCCATCTTCGTTAGGATAGTTTTTCGTTTGGCTTTCGGTGTTGTCTTCTCTCTTAATCGCTGTCTGAATGAAGGATATCGCTTTTCTCTTCTACAGAGCAGAAGGAAGTTATCTAGTGTGCTGAAGTCTTACGTTCGAGTACATCTAACGGTGTACATCTCGCCACGTCATCCTGATCTGGAAGCGTAGCGCAAGCAATAAATCATAGAATAATTATTATTAGGTCATATAATTAAGAGTTATTAGGCCATCTTTAACCCGGATCTCTTAAGATGGGGTTCTTAATTTTTTTGTTCTCTTTTTAATTTTTTTTTTTTTTTTACATTTTTTCGGATAAGAGACGTCTCTTATGTCTCTTATTTAAGAGATGGTTCTTAAGTTTTCTTAGTTAAAATTAAGATACGGTCTCTTAAAAAATAAGAACCCCTTGTTAAGAGACCTACATTAATCATGCTCTTAAGGGCATACAATATAGTTTGACTCGGTAATGGTCTTTCTAAAACTTTTTAGCTTCTGTAGTTTTATATTTTTTGACCAATTTGAATCCCTTGTGTTTTTGTGAGTAATTTCTCAAAAATTAATTTAATTATATTTTGGTTTTGTTTAGTTGAAACTCATCAAACCGCATTTTCTATCATTTTTATTGTTTCATTCAATATGCAAGAAATAGTAGATGTCATTAAATATTTTTTATGAGATTATTGATTAGGTGAATGCATAAATTGATTTTTTGAATGTGTTGACCAATTTTTTTTTAAATCATTTTGTTTAGATCCCATCAGCTGTCTATGCGGTTTTTATAACATTGGACTTTCATTACTTGTAATGGGCTTTAACAACAACAGAAAGAGCCCAACAAGAAATTGCTATTCTTTATTGAGAAACTAGTGTAACATTCGAGTATGAATAGAATTAAGAACCACAAATTGTTAATGGTCCGGGAGTACAACAACACTATCAAGAACAGGCCCACAAAGATGGCCAAAGTCATGGAGCTTAGTATGATAAAACGCACTGTAGAAAGTTAACCTGGTCCGGTCCGAATCGGCAACAAACCTAAAATGCCCGGTTTTGAAAACTCCCTTACCTTCCGACACGAAAGAAAGCTTAAAAGGTTCCTTTTCCGCAAACGCCTCTACCGTCATCGACCCGTGGCAGCCGTTTTGCGCGTCTCCCACCGTGAAGAAGAGCATGTATGCCTTCCCGGCGACGGTACGGATGATCTGAGCTATTGCACTTTCTCTTCCGGCAACTAGCTCGACGGCGGCGTTTCCAGATGGAATCTTGAAATGATTGTTGTCGATATACTTCACTGGCTTCAGGGACTCGACGATCCATCCCGGAAGTGGAGAGATGAAGTCTTGGATCCTTGCCGGAATCAAGATTCCAGTCTTGTAGTTAGGGAACACGTGTGGACCGATCTCGAATCCTCCGTTTTTCACCAAGTTTCCTCCTATGATTATTACGTGGAAGATAAGTTAGGTTACCGTGTGATATATATATAGTAACATCAAGCTGAAACAAGAACCCTATAAAACGCAAGAAAAAAAATAGAATAATGTATGTGTATTGTCTGAAGTAAACCGGATCTTAACCGGTTAACCGATTTGGCAATTTACCGTTGTATTCGAGAGGAAGAATCTCTTTGATAGCGACAACATCAACGAGAGGTCCACAAGTACGGTCCTCTTGAACACCAGGGTTATGGAAAGTGATTTTAACCACATCAGATACTGCTTTGAACGCCCAAGCGTAAGTGTCTCCACCATCTGAGCTAAACACGGTCTGGATGGGAAGCTCGTCGGCCTGACCGGGCACAGAGACTTTGATGTTCTCGTCCTCAGCGCAACTCCTTGTGGCTCCGAACGTTATTGAGTAGACAAAACCACGATTCACTTTAACGTCTTGAGAGATGGAAGCTAAGCTTCCTAGTCTAACGGCGTGGACCCCACGTGGGACCGGGAAATAGAATCCTCCGGGCTGAGGCCCACCGGAGACTAACTCCACGTGGCCGGAGATTTCCCAGTGAGGGAGAGAGTGTGTGCCGATTATTTGTCGACCCTTCATGTTTGATTTGAGAGGGATGTACTCAAAGTTGCCATTAGGGAGAAGCCCTATAGTATATAAGTAGAAACAAAACCATAACATTACAGATTCGTATAGAATGAGTTAAGTCATTATGCAAAATGGTCATTCTTACCATCGAGATGAGGAGCCCGACGTGGTGTGTCACTACTGTGAGAACCATGGCAGAGAGAGAGGAGGATGAGAAGAAAGCAAAGAGCGTGATAGAGAGACATTTTTAAAAAGTTAAGAACACTAGTCTTATTCTAATGTATTTGTGTTACCTACCCCAAAGCCTTGGGGTTATATATAGGATAGGTATAACCCTAACACATCAGAATAAGTAAGCAAGAAAGGACGATGAAGCTTCATGTACTCTTCGGAAGTATAGAATAAAGTAGTTCTAAATTTAATTAGTGAATATATATATTTGTGACAAAAAAAAGAGAATAAATATATATAATATTTTATATATATATATATAAACAGTTTTATTTTTATGTAGACAGACGTATAATACAAGAGTTTTGGACGGAAACTCGAGCCACATTGAAGATTGCATCTTACGAGCCGCATGGTGTGGCTCATTGTCTGTCATGTTATATTGAGTACGTACAAGATCCAATATTACTAATAAACTGAATATATAATATGTAAATATATAGTCTCTGTATTTTGTGTGCAGTGATGAGAATCTGAAATATGACACTGAAATATATGAGACGAATCTTCCAAACACGATTTTATTACACGTCGAATATTTATATGATTTGATTAATTAGCAACATATCACGACGCCAGTTGAGCTGAATATTTACTAATGCAATCTAATACTCCCTCTGTTTCTAAATAATCCATACTTTGATTTTTTCACACATATTAAGAAAAAGTTAATATTTAACAATTAATGTGCTAATTTGTTAAAATATAACAATTTTCCATAAAAATTTAACCAATAACAATTCAATAAATCAAAAATTGTCAATTAATATTTCTTGGAAACTTAAAAATCATTAATAAAATACACAGAAAATTGAAAATATTGATCTTTTAGAAACAAAGAAAAATGTTAGAATATACATTATTTAGAAACAGAGGGAGTAATAAGTAAAAATCCCCATTTATACAACGTCAAATAATGTAACATGTTAGATGAAGTTTGCATGTACTTGCTTTGATTTCTTTTACTACGGGAGATGATGAATTCATAAAGGAAAAAAAAAACGAAAAAAACACTTAATTCCATCTACCCTTGACTTATTAATTCACATTAGTTAGATAAAACATAATTGATTAGCTTTGTTTTTGTTTTATTGACGAACTATATATTGAAATATATATATATCTGTTAATGCACCATGAATATTACTTAACATGTTAACCAAATTTGAACTTTGAAAATGTGGATGATGTTTTGTGTTAGTCAACTAAGTATTCAACTATATATATATATATTGAAATTGAGTCGTAGGCTAGCAAAAACATGGTCAACTTTTTGATTCTTTTCTCTGCAATCGAACGTAGTAACTAGTTTTGTTTTATAAAGCTTCATGCTTAATATAAAAGCTTGCCAAATAAAATAGTGAACGAGATTTCCAAATTAAATACGCCATGTGTGTACACAAGTGATACGCAAGGGAGCTTCAGAAGTCCACATCTGGTCTCCGCTTATTAATCTTCGCCATGATTTGCTCTTCAAGTAAACTAAAAATATATATAATTTTTTGTAGTTTTGAATCTGAAGGTTTTTTTTTTGACGTACGTCTAAGTCTTATTGCTATGTTAAAATATCTAATTAATCTTGATAGATCTCGTTCAGACTATTCATTGTATATGCTATCTTTCTTCAACGCATGTTTATATATTACATGTTGAAGATCATATACCACATGTATTAGTTATTGGATCAATAATCAAAGAAACATAAAACTTATTTAAAATCTTTTACAAAAATATAGAAAATGTAACTGGAAACCGAACCACCAGACTGCTAATTTTTAAAGAAATGTGCTTACAAGCAGATAATATCATATTTATTATATAGTTTATTATAATTACTATATTCAAATATATTTTAACGGGCCATGACAACCCTAACACTGTCAAGCACAGGCCCACAAAGGTGTCCAAAATCATGGAGTTTAGTATGATAAAACCCACTGTAGAACGTTATCCTCGTGCGGTTCGAATCGGCGCGGAATCTGAAACGCCCCGTTTTAAACGCGCCTTTTCCGTCAGATTCAAACCGAAGCTTAAACGCGGATTTTCCCGCAAACGCCTCCACCATCATCGACCCGTGACAACCGTTTTGTGCGTCTCCAACCGCGAACGAGAGGATGTAGTTTCTACCAGCGATGGTGCGGATGATCTGAGCGATGGCGCTTTCTCTCCCGGCGACGAGCTCGATTGCGGCGAGTCCTGAGGGGACTTGGAAGTGGCGGTTATCGATGTACTTGACCGGTTTTAGAGATTCGATGATCCATCCCGGAAGGGGTGAGATCAGATCTTGTACCTTCGCCGGGATTAAGATTCCGGTTGAGAAGTTGTTGAATACATGTGGACCGATCTCGAACCCGCCGTTCTTCACAATGTTTCCTGGGTTATTGAAGATTGAAAATAAGTTTAAGGATGAAACATCAAACAACCTTTAAATTAAGGACTAGATTGCAAAATATTTAGGTGGGAACTTTGGTTAAAACAACAAAACTCCATGTAGACCGGTTTGGTATAGAAAAGTCAACCATAAATTACTTATAAATCATGTTCGTTTATATGTTGCTGCAACCTTAAATCATCGTTTATCTATTATAGCTTTTTATGACAAATTGTGAGTTACAGTAACATGGTCGGTTCTGGACAAAATCAAATAAAACATTCATCTTAATTTCTAAAAAATTTGAAGAAAATTACATAGACATAAATCCTAAATTTATTTAAAAAATTCTATTAAAATATTTACTAAATTGTATTTGTCTATAGTCTCTAAAATCCCAGGCCGAAGACCCTACACTGTATAATAAATTCAAATTTCAAATAGTTAAAACTTTTTGCTGTATGAAATAATGATTTGCGATCAATCGATGTGACCAATCATGCAATATCAAGACAAACAACAACCTGCAAATTGTGATAATCACATAGGTTGTAGTCACATGAAAATGAATATAACCTAAATAAAATTATCCTAAATCTTTATAGATTAGGTTTAGTTATGCATCCACTAATATTCTTCTTAGATGAAAGATGCGGAAAAAAAAAACTAAATGAAAATTGAACCGGATTTTAGATTGAAAACAAGGACAATTCTATACCAAAATTGCACACGGTTAACTAAATTACCTCTGTTATACCGAAGAGGGAGAATCTCTTTGATGGCAACAGCGTCAACGAGAGGACCACAAGAAGGGTCCTCTTGAACACCAGGGTTATGAAAAGTGATCTTAACCAAATCAGACGTTGCCTTGAAAGCCCAAGCGTACGTGTCTCCACCGTTAGTACTGAACAGGGTTTGGATCGGCAGCTCATTGGTCTGACCGGGCACAGAGATTCGTATATTCTCGTCCTGAGCACAAGACCTCGTGGCCCCAAACGTTAGAGAATAGACCAAGCCACGCTTCACTTTCACATATTGAGATATCGACGCTAAGTTCCCTAGCCTAGCTGCATGGACTCCACGTGGCACCGCAAAGTAGAAACCTCCGGGCTGTGGACCGCCGGAGACTAACTCGACGTGGCCGGAGATGTGCCAATGAGGAAGAGAGTATTTGCCGATTATTTGCCTCTTTCTCATGTTTGCTTTGCTAGGAACTTGCTCAAAGTTTCCATTTGGGAGAAGCCCTACATAAATAGATAGCCACATGTAACGTAACGTTTCATACTATAAATACAACATATCATAGTAAAACAAATATAACGTGGAAAGTTAAATGGTAGTTATATAGAATGGTCTTACTATCAAGATGAGGAGCTCGCGGTGCATGATAGCTATGAGAACCATGGCAAAGAGCAAAAAGGAGAGTCAAGCAAAGAGAGAGAGCGTGAGACATCGTGAGCTTTTACGCTAATTAAATGACACAACAGAACAAATATATCAATTGTCACTTATATAAAAGTGTAATTCGAAGAGTTAATTATACAATGGGTGGTGATATATGCACAAGTTCCTACGAGCTATATATATAGCTGACCTACGTACTAATAATTAGTTTACGTAAACTTATTAAATGTGCACCGTACGTATTAATATGAAAGTGATAGCGAAGATAAGTAGGAGCACGTTGAACTCTCCCACGAAATAAGCCGCAATGTTTGTGGTGTGGTCGTAATGTCCATCATGTTATTCATCAAACTACTCTCAATTTTTAAATAGGGCTTTCAACAATTAGTAAAATTACCATGTTAAATCATTTATTATGTAAGTCTACGTAAATAATTGTTTCAGCTAAATGATGACTACCTTTTTGGGTCGCAAAAACGAAATTGCCATTACAAATCAAGTACTCTAAGATTATAGTATAGTATATATTCAGGGTCTATATACAAAACTCGTCTAGTAACAAAATTTGTTGAATTGCACATTTGCAAAGATTATAGAACATGCATGAAGTTCTAAATACCGCGTGTTATTTGCTCATATGAACATGCAATCAATTAATTTTAGCTTATGTAATTTTGTGATTTGAATCTCAAGCAAAATATGGACAGCTTTTCGGTTCTTTTGGGATGATTAAATATTATCAACTAGTTACATCATTAATTGCATGTGCATGTATGTAAATTTTAATGTATATACGATGGGAGCCTCTAAGTATGGTTTTTGTCGGTTCGTCGGCGTTATTTGCTCTCCGACTCAAAAACTGGAAAACCATATATGATTCCAAAGTGCCTAGATTTTTCAATTTATTTAAATATTAGACCAATCTCGAGTCTCGACAACATATACATACATAACATACATACATACATACATACATTACATACATACATATTATGATGTGCTCCTCTGTCCTTTTAAGTACAATGCATATTCGAAATATTACACTGTATTTGTTGTCTTATTTTTCGCTGTGATTCCAATTATGGGTTGAGTTTGAGAATGAAACCAGCAGGAATTTGAGAATGAAACCGGGGACGGGAAGAGAATCTTGTTCATCTCTCCATAGTTGACTTTATTTTCATATAAAAAAGCTCGTTGACTTTTTTTTAGAGCTCACATGATGAGATCCACATACTTAACATTTGACTTCCATAACCATAAAATGTTATAAGATGGAACATGGGAAGACAGACGAAAGTTGATGATACACACACACAATGAGAAATGAAAAAGATTGAAAAATGCTCCAGCTGGTTGGTGTCACTGTATAAGTTCATAGAATTAGATGTTTTGATTAACTATAAATTCACTTCCCCTCGACCATATATGAAAGAGATTCTATCAAAATGAATCAATTACATGAGCCATCTCCTTCCTCACCCACAAACTATTAAAATTTAAATTTACTAACCGTTCTTGCTAATTACCCAATTTAAGAAAAACATTTTCCCACACATGCATTTCTTAAAAATACTATGAAAAATCAACATCTTTTAATAATATAACAAAGGCTACTTTTAGCTACAAGTAAATCAAATCTCGTCAGAAAAAAAATGTGAATTTAAAGTTAGAACAATGTTACTAGGCCGGCCCTGGGCCAACCCGTTCATTCATCGTGCTTTTAGGGATCGCTCTTGGCCACCACAAGGTCCACAACACAGCATTAGAGGTCAGTTCTCTCCTAGTTGAAGTGCAAATAAGCCCAGTCCAATAAGGCCCAAACCAAGATTTCCGTTCCGTTTCCGTTGGAAGTTGATTTCTCAAAACGTTTTTCCCATAAACGGTGAATTGTAAATCCACGAGCCTTTTGGTTCTAATTTGAAAGTAAATTTTGTTGTTCCTTTTTTTCATTATTATGAAATTTAATGTTGAAAAGTGATATAGTAAAACAAAAAGAAATGTCGACGAATGCTTAAAAATTAAAAAAGAGGGACAGATCATGATCCTAAGGGCATGATATGTGTCCGATAAAGCGAGAGCTAAAGTCTCAATCAATATTACTGCCAAAAAAATATTTATATAAAAATTCTTTTTAATCACTTTCTTTTTGAAAAAGTAAGAGAAAATAAATGTATGAAATGATGAAAATAATAAACAAAAAGTGGGGATAGCTTTCCTTAAACCTTCAGACATGCCCCATTTGGTACACTACAAGATGGACAGCCGAGCTCTGTCCTTTGACATTTCCTTTTATTTTTGTTATATTTTCATACATAAACTTAAATACAAATTGAATCTTGTAAACATTCATAACACATTAACCTAGGTCAATTATCTCAAATAACCTTTTTCAAGTTTTTTTTTACAAATAGTTCTTAAAAATTAATCTAAATATATTTATTTTAATTTTATTGTTTTTAATATTTATTTTATTTTTTAAAAATTTTAAACTTCATTTTCAATAATCCACCCTATAACTTATAACTCTAAACTCTAAACCTAAATTAGTTAACCTCTACACTTTAGTAAAATTTATTTTGATTATTTTTTCTAAATATTATTTTTATTATAATTTTTTTTCAGAACTATTGTCAAGTGTTTTTCTTAACAACCTTATATGAAAACATTACGAAGTTACGCAATACTATAATATATAACTATTATTATAAAAAAGGTTCCAGAATTAATTGTTACAGAAATGAATTCTTATTATGAAGGAAAAAATTGTGCATTTTCCCCAAAAAGCACTAAATGAAATCGTACTAACTGATTAATGGGAATAATGCTTTTGGTACAACATCCTACAAATCTGTAATGACGAGAGCATAAATCTCGGCCTGATGTTTAAGAATTGCAATTCACAAATGATTATGCAGAGAGTTAGTTTGTTAGGTAAAACATTCATCTGCTAATGACTTAGCTCTCATTGTAATCATTGTTTAACATTTTCTTTAATTATTAATTATTGAAATTTTAAAACAACTAATTTGACTTTTTAAGAATATCTTATCTCTTCTTCTTCACGTGTTTAAAGCAACTAGGTGCTTCCATCATTATGTCTTCTCTTTTTTCATGCTCCTCTTCTTATGATTTGTGTGATAACTTATGATTATCTATGGAAAATTAGATTGTATGATTTTTTTCAAAAAATAATCAACTGATGATATATATATATATGTACATTTAGTGAAAGTATGAGATTTAATCTGATTTACACCGAAACAGAAAATAAAAAAACAAGGCGAATTGCCAAACCAAAACATGATTACATGTAAAATAGTGATATAATCAATTTATCTTGCTAATTACCTTTTTCATCTGGAAGCTTAAGCTATAAGAACCTTTTATATTATGAGAAATTTACCAAACCGAATTCAATTTTTTTTTTTGAGTTTTGTGAGGTGAAATTTCACTTGAAAACCAAATTCAGGAACGTTCTTTTGGTTTATAGTTGAATACGGTTTGGGATTAGTATATGGATTTGAGAAAACCAAACTTGTTAATGAAAATGTTATCGAAAAGAGAATGATGGGACGGGCGGGTGAGTGGTGGTGGTCGGAGCAGACAATGTTTGGTCCTACAATTTTGCCTAACCGTAAGAGCCACTTTCCTGTTTACCCCATCCCGTGAGTGACCCCCACATTCTCTCTTTCTATTATTCTCAATCTTTATTTATTCTTTAGTTCAACTCTCAACTAAATTTATTTCTTAATATATACTCTCTCTATTACAAAAAAGAGACATATTTAAAAAAAATATTTCAAAAGATGTATTTTTTTTATATATTTTCAATACATTTTTTGTTGACTAATTATAAAAAATTACGAACTTCAAAAACATTAATTGAATTTCTTGAAGTCATATTGGTACAAAAATATAAAATACAAAAAAACTATACATTAATAACTAAATTTTAATATATTTTATTAATAAATGTAATTTTTTTAAAACATGTATTATTTTGAAACAAATGGAGTAATTCTTTACAGCATAATGGAATAAATATTTGTTGATAAAATAGATTTTCACACATTAAATGTAATGTGTTTTTTTTTCTTATCAATATATTTAGAAGCAAAGATTAAAGTTTAAAATTTTGTCCTTTTTAACCACAAGTAAATTTAGTCTTTTATTGAAAACTCATATTCATGATTGAGATTCACTTCTTTTTGGAATGATGTTAGATATGACTATACGATACATTGTTGTAACATATAAGAAATCCACTATCATTTATCCTTTTTAACAAAAAAAAAAGAAATTTACGAATTCACTCAAATAAATATTTGATCTAGGTTATTATTTGAGTTTTTTTTTTGTATGCAGGAGCTTGTTTTATGTATCACGTTTAGAAGTCAGACTCTACGAAATGCATTCATATTATATTTTTTTTTAAAAATATGATATCTAATTTCTAGCTTGTAATTAATAATCAACACAACAATAAACATCAAACTTAAAAGATGAAGAATAAAAGTAGTTAAAGACACATTGATAAACACATATATGATGTATCCGACATCACTTTCCCATGTTTGGGTCGTTTGTAGAGGATCATTGGAAACTTATTAAAACACAACTCCATATATATATTGTTGTGATAAAATCGTTTATATTTTAATTGAAGAACACTAATTTTATTCTCAGACAGAATGTACAAACTAATAATCATCAAAAATGAAAAGATACTAATTTCGACGTTCGGACCGGACATTGGAGAGAACATGTCCAACACTCAAGACTTGACAAATCGTTTATTATTATCATAGAGCATCTCATAAAAAAAGGGTTACATGCTATGATGCTATTACTAGTTGTAATTTGGAAATCAATTATATCCATTCATAGTACGTAGAAAAAACACGTACCGTCTGCTCGCGAATAATTCTTTAATTTATATTATATTATTTTATATTCATGAATGTCATCAAAATTGGTAGCTACAAACATCGATCGTAGCTAAAGCAATCAACAAAATATCACAAGAAAGTAGAATCCCCGGTGGAAAAAGTGGTCATTGCATGTCAAACTCTGATGTAAAAGATCATAGAGATTAGAAAACACGTAGGCTACAAATCTCTCTACGATATATGCGTATATGAGAAATATATTTCCAAATTGGAAGAATTTTTTTTTGTTTAATAAAAGAGTGTTTAGACTGATATCTAACCAATTAATTTTTTGGGGGTTTACTTATTGGTAACATGTAAGTTTAGTTGCTTTACGTGGAAATTAAAGACCCACATCATCTATCCATATAAATAAGTAATAATTTTGTAGAGGAGAATGGATTCCTATCCTAGACTAATAGATCAATTTTTTCATATAGTGAAAACTAGTACTAAACAACCATGACATGATTAAGTTAAAAAAATTCTTTTAAAATATATTGAATACAACTAGTTAGACGTATTCAAAGTCGACTGTTATGTGAATATCACTTCTCAATATACAATCCGAATATGTATGTGTTCCTTAATAGAAATACATGTAAAATACTACATACTTCCTATAAGAGACTAAACTTTAAGTTGACAAAAAAGCGTTTAAAACTTTAAGAATATCATAAAACGCTTTATGCGAATATACACATTCTTGAACAAGTTTTTACGTTGTAGATATAACATTAAAAAATTCATCTTTTAACATATAGATTGTCTTTGTAATAGCTGAAGATACATAAACGAAACGATAAATTATACTTTGTAAATGGACTACATAATATGTAATTGTGTCCCAGTTAAATCTTAGCTATTTTAGCCAATTACATACTTGAGACTCAAAAATAAATCCATCTTTAAGATATACTAATAATCTGTGGTAACACGATTAATAATTGCAAAGTGTGTGTATATTTTTTTGTCAAAAAAAATTGTGTGTATATTGGGGAATTTTTTTCATTAGCATACGTTCGGATAAATAAGCAAAATAATTTTTACTACTTTGGTTTTGAACAATGTGACAAGTACAGAAAAACGTGAGAGGAAAATAATGATCAAAACGTATATTTTCTTTTTTCAAAAAGCAAAAAAATGTGTCAGACGAATTTAAGCAGCTTTCATTCATTCATCACTGTCTCGTGAAAAATATAAAACTTTATAGTATTAGAAATTAAAATAATATTTAAACATATCAAAAAGAGAAAAAAAAATTCCCTCCTGTCTTAGTGCGTTTGCTTTTTTTTGTTTGGAGTCTCTCTTTCTATCTCTGAAGTGAGGATCTTTGTTTGGTTCTGCAATAACAATTTCGTGATTTTTTATAAACACGAAATGCATTCTCTTCTTCTCTCTTCTACGCATAGACCCTACTCTACGTTCAAGCTCTGCTTGCCCTCTTCTCTTTCTTCATCTCCCTGAATATATGGGTTTTGTTCTCTCTTTCTCTCTCTCTATCTATGTCTGTCTCTAAGGTACAACACTCACAGTCACACTTAAAAGCACTTCCTTTTCTCACAAATCTGAGATGGGTTTTGTTCGGAAACAACGAAAAACAGTTACTTTGACTCCAAAACCAGAGCTTTAATCCGTGTTTCACGGCCAAAAGATCAAGACTTTACTATTCCTCTTTCACTTTCTTGATGCTACTTAACAAATGGTGTTTTTGTCAATCAATCACTCTCTTGTGTGTGTTTGGTTGAACAAGAACAAGAGCGTGTGATTGATTATAGTTAATTAAAAAATGGCATTCTGGTGCATGCCAATTCTTCTGATTCTTAGGTTCCTATCAAAATCTGATCTTGTGGAAGCTCAGATAAGCGATGAAGCTGCATTGTTAGCCATTAAGAGAGAGCTTGGAGTTCCAGGATGGGGTAGGAACGGCACAGACTATTGTACTTGGGATAGGCTCAAGTGTGGTGCCAACAACTCGTTTGTTGAAACGCTTGATCTCTCAGGGCTTCAGCTTAGAGGTAATGTCACTTTAATCTCTGACCTCAGAAGCTTAAAGCATTTAGATCTGTCTAGTAACAGCTTCACTGGACCAATTCCTGCATCTCTTGGCAACTTGTCTGAGCTTGAGTTTCTTGATTTGTCCCTGAATCGTTTTGCTGGAGGGATTCCAGTTGAGTTTGGTAAGCTTAGAGGTCTTAGATCGCTCAACGTTTCCAGTAACTTGCTTGTGGGAGAGATACCTGATGAGCTTATTGTTCTAGAGAGGTTAGAGGAGTTTCAGGTCTCTGAGAATGGATTAAATGGGTCTATACCTCACTGGGTAGGGAATCTGAGCAATCTCAGGGTGTTTACAGCTTATGAGAATCAGTTGGTAGGTGAGATACCTAAAGGGTTAGGTTTGGTTTCTGAGCTGGAATTGTTGAATCTTCACTCAAACCACCTTGAGGGGAAGATTCCAAAGGGGGTTTTTGAGAAAGGGAAGCTTAAAGTTTTGGTCTTGACACAGAATAGATTGACCGGTGAGCTCCCTGAAGAGGTGGGAATCTGCAGCGGCCTCTCTAGTATTAGAATTGGGAATAATGAGCTTGTAGGGGTCATTCCGAGGACAATAGGAAACATAAGTGGACTGACCTACTTTGAAGCAGACAATAACAATCTCTCAGGTGAGATTGTTGCAGAGTTCTCAAAGTGTTCTAACCTCACTCTGCTGAACCTGGCAGCTAATGGGTTCACTGGTCCCATTCCAACAGAGCTTGGTCAGCTGATGAATCTTCAAGAACTGATTCTCTCTGGTAATAGTCTCTTTGGGGAGATCCCTAAATCGTTTCTTGGATGCGGAAACCTCAACAAGCTTGATTTAAGTAACAACAGACTCAACGGCACCATCCCTAAGGAGCTTTGCAGCATGCCGAGGCTTCAGTATCTGCTCCTGGATCAGAATTCCATAAGAGGAGACATACCACAGGAGATTGGAAACTGTCTGAAGCTGCTTGAGCTCCAGTTGGGTCGAAATTACTTGACGGGAACCATTCCTCCTGAGATTGGTCACATGAGGAGCTTGCAGATAGCACTCAACTTGAGTTTCAACCATCTTCATGGATCATTGCCTGCCGAGTTAGGAAGGCTCGACAAGCTCGTGTCACTGGATGTCTCTAACAATATGCTTACAGGAACCATACCACAACTACTAAAAGGTATGATGAGTTTGTTCGAAGTTAACTTCTCAAACAACCTCTTGAGCGGTCCAGTTCCAGTCTTTGTTCCCTTCCAAAAGTCTCCAAACTCGAGCTTCTCGGGAAACAAAGAGCTTTGTGGAGCGCCATTGAGCTCTTCGTGTGGATACTCTGGTGATCTTGAACATTTGAGATACAATCACAGAGTCTCCTACAGGATTGTGCTTGCAGTGATTGGTTCGGGTGTTGCAGTCTTTGTATCAGTCACTGTGGTGGTGGTTCTCTTCATGATGAGGGAGAAACAAGAGAAAGCAGCAGCTAAAAATATCGATGTTGAAGAACACGTTGAGGATGAGCCACCGGCGATTATAGCCGGAGATGTCTTCCTTGAGAATCTTAAACAAGGGATTGATATGGATGCAGTTGTGAAAGCAACCATGAAGCAGTCTAATAAGCTCAGCACGGGAACATTCAGTTCGGTTTATAAAGCCGTCATGCCTTCAGGGATGATTGTTTCAGTGAAGAAACTCAAGTATGATCAGAGAACTTGAAAGACTCAGCAAACTTTGCCATGACCATTTGGTTACACCGATAGGGTTTGTTATATATGAAGATGTTGCTCTCTTGTTGCATCAGCACTTACCTAATGGTAACTTAGCTCAGCTGATTCATGAGTTCGCCAAGAAACCAGAGTACCAACCTGACTGGCCATTGAGACTGTCCATAGCCGTTGGAGTAGCAGAAGGCTTAGCGTTTCTCCACCAAGTCGCCATTATTCACCTTGATGTTTCTTCTAGCAATGTCTTGCTAGACTCTGGTTACAAACCTGTGCTTGGAGAAATCGAAATATCCAAACTTTTAGATCCATCCCGAGGAACCGCAAGTATAAGCTCAGTTGCTGGTTCCTTTGGCTACATTCCTCCAGGTATAGTATACTCTTAGTTTCTGTTACTAATAACTTCATAAAGTCCAACACATTTCCTTGTTTTTCCCCCTCAGAGTATGCATACACAATGCAAGTGACTGCACCGGGGAATGTATACAGCTACGGAGTCGTGTTGCTTGAGATTCTAACCTCAAGAGCGCCGGTGGAGGAAGAGTTTGGTGAAGGAGTGGATTTGGTGAAATGGGTCCATGGAGCTTCAGGGAGAGGAGAAACACCGGAACAGATACTTGACGCCAAGCTTAGCACCGTATCCTTTGCTTGGAGGAGAGAGATGCTTGCAGCTCTCAAAGTTGCATTGCTTTGCACAGATATCACGCCTGCAAAAAGACCAAAGATGAAGAAAGTAGTTGAAATGCTTCAAGAGGTTAAGCAAAAGTAAATGAGAGAATGAATATGATTATGATATATAGTTCCTTTTGTGACATTCATATACAAAAACGCATTCCTATATATGCGAGGTTCTCTCATCTGTGTATTATGTAGAGTTTTATGATGAAATGCAATCTTGGATTTGCTTATTCTGCTTATCTAATTGCACAAATTATAAATTAGATCACAGAAGAGTCAATGTACATTATTGTAGAAACTGTTCAACAAAGCCTTTCTTATAGAATCAAAGAATCGCTAGATTACAAGACCAAGTGAAAACCAGATGGCCTCTTCTTAGATTTTTACACTTCACACCAGGAAGAAACAATTGAATTGGATAAAAGAATAAGTGAGAAAGCAATGGAGAAGATAAGAACAGAAAAAAAAACGTTTACTCCTATAGAGTTTGAAAACCAAGCAAACCTATTTTCTTCTGAGTTCTTCTTGACTGAATACAGATCTTATCATGGTTCTGGATCCTCCCCAGACGATCAACAGCCAGCCGCTTTAAGGAAGTTGTCATAAGGGCTTGAGGCTGGTAGTTTATATGCTTGTGGGTTATTTTGGAGTTCTGAATAGCACTTCGTCTGAATAGTTCTTATTGATGTTCTTGGCGATTTCATGCCAAAACCCTTCCTCAGTAAAGGGACGTCATCCTAAACAGATTTAGAAAATCAAACTGGTCAACAGATATCAGAACTCAGTACACAATGTAAAAGAGAATAATCTATAGCGAAGGCATACCTCGGTTTGAAATGCTGAGTTGATCATAGGATAAGAAGTAGCCATCTTAATCTGTTCATCATGCTGTTGCGGAGAGCCGTTAACACAACTTCCATGTCGTAGCTGAGAATTTAAAAGACTCGAGATCTTCTGCTGTTTTCCTGTTAACAGATTCTCACAATGAAGCGTCATTTCTTTGTATGTAGCATCGGCTGCAGTATGGAAGGATATTAGACCCATTTGACGTATTGTCTCTACGACCTTTCAACAAAAACAATAATAAGTATAGTTAGTATTAAACTAATCTTGGTGATGAATCTGTAGGAAGACCGAGCATGTAACTTACAGATTCTAGAATTTGATTGACAGTCGGGAGGTCTGGGACTTCAGCAACTCTTACAGGATTATCATCTGTAACTGTTTCAGTGACATCTCCAAATTCTTGATCCTCGTGAGAGAAGAGTGCCGCAAGCTGAAGATACAGCAGACAAAGGTTCAACACAATTTTCATCTCAAGGGTTTAAAGAGTTATGGTAAACAGAAGAGCTAATACGTTTTGGGGTTTAACATCTCCAAAGTCAGCATGAAAGGGTTTCTGAGTGTCCTCTAAAACGCGGGTTCCAAGTGGACATGCATCATCCGGCATGAATTCAGTGAGCAGCTGCTCTTGCATTTTCTCCATTTCAGACTGAAAATAGTTTAACTGTGGTTATCAGTTGATTTACCAAAATACGGAAAGCTAAATTAGGCTAGCGCGGTTTAATGGGGAGGTAGTGATAGGAAACGACTTACCTTGCACATAATTTCTAAGCTTTTGACAATTTCATACACAAGGGTTCCTCTGCTATGCTCAGTGGAGACTGCTATCTTTGAAAGAGTATCCAGAGCTGAAGCATCATCTTCTTGGCTTCCATACGCAACGGTCTGCAGCTGATCTGGATTTACAGCCTTTAACTTGTGGTCTTCAACCAAGTGCAAGAATGGATCAAGCTGAATCAGGTAGAAGAGTAAGTTAAAGCATAGAAGTCTCGTGTGACTTTCAAGAGCTCGATAATGTTGTGTAACAAATTGAGTTGAGTGCAATAATTCCTAAAGAAACAAAACATCAATGTAGCAACATTCTCATCAGAGTGATCAGCGTACCGTTGGTCCCTGAAGTGCTACTTTTGTAAAATCCGCCAGAGAAAAAAGATTGAAAGCTTTCGAGGAGAAAAGAACCATTGATGCAGCCAGAGTGAAGAGTGACCTTCGTCGGGATGGAGAGAGTGGTCCTGAAAATAGAACGAATAAATGACTCATAAGAGTCTACATCATAGTTTCCGAACCAAAAACCAAAGATAAAGGCTCAAAAAACATGTGGTAGCTCACCTCCTTCCATTAAAGAAATATCACGCAAAGAAAGTGCCATTTGGAAACTTCGAATCAAAGCGTCGTGACTTGAATTCTGAGAGTTTTAGATTTGTTATTGTAAGCAAATAATTCATAAGGAGACCTAGTCAGACTTAACTCATACATCTTAAAAACAATAAGAAACACTCAAATGCAGAGGCAGCAAGAATTGAGATATGAAACATAAATTACCTTGACACGAGAGAACAACAATACAAGACTGTATGTGTTAGCAATCGCCTCATAGTTGTCTGGCGTATTTGCAGGAGATATGGACTGCGCCCAGAGTGATGAAAGCAAAAGACCTATCTGGTGACTACTTAGCCTTATATAAACAGCGTCCTGAGCACCATATAAAAAAATCATATTAGAGGATGGAAACTGATCCAAGGTGTACCTAAGAACTGTATGCATAAATCAAGAGGTAACAGTTGCAAGAGGTTTAACTTCGGCCTTAAACGGATTAAATCAATCCTGAACACTAAGTCTAAAACTAAGTTGAGAGGCTAGGGGATATTTTTCTGACCAACATATATAGAACCTCTAGGATCGCATTTAAGGTTAATAGGAAATGTACTGTTTTTTTCTAGTAAGCTTTTTTCACACAAAGAAAGTTGCAAGGATGTACCAGCTCAGAGTTCAAACGAACTACAGAGTTATCTGCTACCGAGTTCACCGGTTGATTCCAACTGCTATACGCCTGACTGTATGAAGATTTTATTCTGTCAAGAATTTCGTTTTGGCTCTGATCGGAAGTTAGAACTGACGAAATGTTTTCCTTCCTCAGCTTCTCGAAAAGGGCTGCTGAGGAGGAAAAGACAGACGCGGTCCTTGAAAGAGAACGAGGAAGACCCATTCCCTTCTTAAGGTTTGTAGTGGTTGAGGAGGGACGGGGGCAGACTGAGGTTGGTACCAGCACAACAGAAAATATACGATGGGCGCTAATCCGTGTTTTATGATCTGGATGGACCATAGCTTGCAGTAACTGATGGAACAAGGCCTCCGGAAAAGCCTGAAATGAAGAAGTAATAAATTTCATTAGAGCTGGACTAATCTCTCAATGACAAGAGAAAAAAAATAATAATACTAGATGTTACAGGGAGGTTGCCTTATTTTGATATGACAGATTTGGTATAGAGGCTATAATTTGAGAAGTTCGAAAAACAACAGCGATTGTGGTTCTTGCTACATCTGTGACAGCTGAGATATCCTCCAACATCATAGCCATTGCATCTAGAATTGGTCCAGCATCTCCAACCTTTGGAAATTTGACAAATCAGGCACACATCTCTTTAGAAGAACATATTGAGGAGAAGGAAGAAGATATAAAATCCGCTCTACAGTAATATACCTTTTTGGTCAGTTGGACGAGGCACTTATCGACAGATACACTGAGCATCCTATTACAGTTTACGACTTCAGTTGGCAGATTTGCTTCATCAAGAGAAGAGTGCATGCATTTTCTCAGGTGCCTCATGATATCACTAATTGCGCTGACTATTGCTGCTGAGTGTTCAACTTTTGCATTTTCAGCAAGGGAGGAGGTAACCTCTAAAATGTTGAGCGGCATGCCTGGCTGTTTAAGCGCACTTTTATGTTCAAAGTGTTTAATTAACATGGACAGTAGAAAGTGTGTTCTCTGCCCTGCAAGATTGAAGATCTATTTCAGAACAATGATCATGCGGGAAGGGCTGAATGGAAAATTATTGAGAGCGTAGTACCAGATAATTCCATTAAAAATTGCAGATCCCTTAAAACAGGCAATGCAATAGAATTTTCCGTTGACCATAGATGTCCCTCGTCAAAGTAACGGAACAAAGACTCGAGTATACGTCTCATGGTTGTGGCCTCTTCACCTAGCTTGGCCATGTTGTGTAGGCAAACCTTGGACCAAAAGCTTGGGTCCAAGGAATCTTCCCTGAAAAAGAAAAAAATACATTGAAAAGAAGGAAAGAATCCAAAAAGGCAAACGTAAGAACAACTGACGAAAGAAGAAATTACAATTTCACATTCAGTTCACCCTTGTCATTCACAACCGTTCTCCAAGAAGGAACATTTATGAGAGATTCTGCATGAGCTAGGTGACCTTCATTTTTCAAGACATCATCCACCCATTTTCTGTCACTATCATTAGCATTGGTTAACTTTTGGGGGTGACCATAATTTTCCAAGACTCCTGCGACAACCTGCCATGCAATCTTCACAGTTATTAAACATGTACTACCTACAACTTTGACGAAGACAAAAGAATCTAGTGCGTGAACGTGAGATCTACTTACACTGTGAAAGTCGCTGGGAATATGAGAGTATTCACCCATCAGCCAAATCTATAAATAGATAGAGACCAAAATGCATCATAGGATACTTGTAGATTTACAGTTTAGAAGAATAGTACGTAGACAGACATAACAGCATAACCAAATTACCATTGCTGAGAGGGCTTGAAGTCCTGCTGCACGCAGGCTCCGGGACCTGTCATCATCCCCAACTTCCAGTGATAATTGGCACAGTTTTGGGAGAAAGCCTTCTGAGTGAAACAGGGAACTTCCGTCCGTCTGCAAAATTCGATAGCATGAATCAGTCATGCTTATGTCCTTAACTGAAAGCACCTTGACATGTGGAATTCTATAAAGTATGTAAGAAGCTGACCTGATTATTAACAAATTCGAAAAGAGACTGACATCCAACTATTTGCATTTCAACTTGTCGAGTTTGATCCAAAAGAGCTTGCACCGTCCTTAGAAAACCACAAGAAAAAAGTGGCCTGGAAAAATAAAAATAATCAAATTACTAAATACATGCTGAATTACTCCTGCTGTCGTGATAGGTTACAACTTTCGAGTAAGTTTATTGGGTTCTTATGTTAAGCCACAGAACAACTTGGAAACAAGAAAGCTAAAAAGAAGGATGACCTCACATTTGCTCCTTACAAGTGACCAAAAGCCTTCTGTATATGCACATGACTATCTTGGCTGACTGAAAATTCTCATTCCTCAAATCCTTGTAACATCTTTGTTCGAGCAAATCTGATATCTGTAAAAAATCGTGAATTAGACAACATAGCTATAACTAGTAATGTAGGCGTTGGATGAATAATACCTCTGGCATACGAAGAGCGTTTTTGGCAGCATACTCACATAGCTTTCCTATCTTCCGATCATTGGGACCTTCCTCCTGTCAGAAACAGTGAGGAAGTTAAACCCTAAACCCACCAAGAGGGGTAAGGTATCATCCACAATGACTCAAAAGAAGAGCTAAGCAAGCAAAAGATTACAAACCTGATGAGGAGGAGGGAAGATATCAGAAAGGAGATTCTTGTACCTCTTCACAGCCTGTCTAGACCTAGGACGCATGGAAGGGCAAAGCTTGCAAATGCTACCACAAGCAGGCAACACTTTCCTCGAGATTACACCCATCACTGATCTGTTTAAACAAAGGAGACATGAATATTCGATCAAAACCACTGAATGATCCGAGAAATTAATTTTACCTCCGATCAAAGCTCAGTTGAGCAAAGCGGTGATTGAAAACTTCGATCAAAGCTCTCTCTATCTCTCTGATTGTTTTGCTGGAGAGTCCCTGCAAGCTTCCTGCTTACTGATCTTCTTCTTCTTCCTCAGATACGTGTCAACGCGGGTTCTACTTTCTCTCTTTCACGTTTATTTATTTTTATATTGCTTTTTGAACTTTTATTTTATTTTAAATATCATCTAAGCCGTCAGATGCGAGTATAATTCTTTTTTTTGTCAATTAACAAGGGTCAAATCTCTATCTTGTTTTTATCACAAAAATAGAGCTTAAAAACTTAACTAAAATTTTTTACTTTTAAAATTTTAATATTTTTATTATTTTTTAATTTTAAATTCAATTTCATAACTCAAATCTTAAGTTTAAATTAGTTAATCTAATAAGTATAAATGTGTTTATTTTAATGACAATTTTTTTTAACAGGGGATTTGTTTCTTTTTTGTTTTTCCGGAAAATTTTAGAGTAAAATTGAATATAGTGATATTATTCTACAAAAATAGAACCTGAATTTTTATTATTTGTTTCCGGATTGGAGATGTATATTTTTTGTATCATCAATGGAATATGGTAAACCTTAGTTTGGAAGAAAATCAAAATTGGCACAAATGTGAATTAAAAGAAACTGGATTTGAATTGAAAACAAAAAAAGCTAGAACATTATCCATCCATAAAAGTTGAAAAGAAAGGGTTTGGGGGAGAGATGAAAACATAAGATGCAATCCAGCAAAATACTAACCAACAAAGGTTCGACCATAATCCAAAAGATTGGAGATGGAGGAGGACAACATTGTTTGTTATGATTTTAAGAAGCTTGGTTGTCTTCGACCTCGGTGATGACTTTGCTCGTAGTTTCCTTCATTGCCAGCAAATCTGTGTACTCCTGGTACGGTGATTTTTTAAAGCTCGTCTCTTTCCAGAACTCTGGTGTCAGGAATCCATAAGTCTTCTGAAGGCAATCAAATGTAGCCTGCAAAATCACACACACAGTATAGATCAATCATTGATCAAAAGCTACACAAATGAATTTTGCAATTTGAGTTTATATTGTTATACAAGTTTCTATGAACATGATCAAGACTGAAGTTTTGCAATAAACAGACACTTCATGACAACATATAAACTAATGGTACTAATCAATCATTGAAAGGTTCGAACTTTATCATCGGAATCTATAAGCAACCTCTAACTAAGGAAGAAAGAACAAACCTTTACGAAGTTTCCAAGAGTTTTGGTGGATCCTCTCGAGGAAGTGAAAACATCATCAATCCCAGCGAACTGAAGAACCTTCTTAGGAACCCTAGCCGCCACAATACCAGCACCTCTCGGAGCTGGAACCATCCTCACCGTGACAGAACCACACTTCCCAGTAACCTTGCAAGGAACTGTATGTGGCTTCCCAATCTTGTTACCCCAGTAACCTCTCCTCACTGGAATCACAGACAGCTTCGCCAAGATAATCCCTCCTCTGATAGCCGTAGCCACCTCCTTGGAGCATTTCACTCCCAATCCGACATGACCATTAGTGTCTCCGACAACAACAAAGGCCTTGAACCTCGTCCTCTGACCAGCTCTTGTCTGTTTCTGAACCGGCATGATTTTCATCACTTCGTCTTTCAATGTTGGACCAACGAGGAGGTCGATGATCTGGTACTCCTTGACTGGGAGTGAGTGGAGGTAGATCTGCTCGAGCTTCTGGATCTTTCCTTCTTTCACAAGACGACCTAGCTTGGTCACTGGTGTCCACTTCTCCTCCTCCGCGGGACGTCCTCCACGTCGACCACCACGTCCTCTTGGACCACCACGGCCACCACCACGTCCTCCTCCGAATCCACGACCGAAACCACCACGGTCTCCACCCCGCTCGGCACCACGTTCTCCGCCACGTTCCGCCATTGTCGAGAGTTTTTAAGAGTTTGGAATCGCTGCGATGTGTGTTAGCGTGAGCAAGCGGAAACCCTAAGCCTTGTATTATATATGTTACAAAAAGGATTCTAGGGTTTCTAAAGGCCTTGTCATGGTTTATTTAACACTGATAATGGGCTAAATGGCCCAATTAAATCTTCGGCCCGGCTTTTAAAACAATGAAAAGGATGAATAAAGTTTCTTGGTAAGCGTAATTGGTCAAGTATAACAAACTTTTTTTGTTAATCATGTTAAGAGTCAAGTAACAGAACTGACCAGATAGGTTTCATTTTTCAGTCTTTAAATTAAAATATTGAGTTCCACATCATACTTTAATCACAACAAAGAATACCATAATCACAAACCAATTAAAAATATAATCCTTTATATATTCATGAAATTTTGGATAAACAATATAGTATGTAGTATACAATGAAACAATACATCTCTTGAACATGTAGTTTATGTGTATATTCCTATACTATATTTCATAATTTAGACATTGTTTGTAACTAATTCAATGTCCACGTATATATCCACAAGTATTTGTGTATATGGCAGTATACTTGTATAGCTATGTGTATCTATGTATGTGTGTGTGTTTGGTAAGTGTAATTTTAATTAAGTGGATTTGCACTGAGGGAAAACAGTGCCTTTATCCATCACATTAGCATTGATGCAACTTCCTTTGCCTCCTTTAATGTTCACTTTGTCAAGAACAATCCCTTCGCATGGATAGTTCTTGCTACAGTTCAACGTTATTGCCACGTCCGATGCGCTTGTACCACTTATGTTCCGGTACACCACGTTCTTCACTTGGACCGCGGATGTCTGAAAATATGTAGTATAGCGATTAGATCCAAAAATATCTGTTACAATGAATATTAGAAGTTTTGAACAGATTCGAGCAGACCTGTTCTGTGCATTTGCTTTTGTCGCAATAATCTTGGTCGATTATAATTGGATTCTTCACATTGTCCATCTGGATGTTTTGAAATACGATATTGCTAGCAGTTCCTGATCCTCCCTTAATTAAATAGGTTAAGCAGCAAATCAGAAATAAAGTGTGGCAAAAATGTAAGAAGGCTAGTTATAACGGAAGGGCTAGTTTGTGACATTCACCTGGTAAGTTTTGATCCTAACTCCATTATCTGTACCGGAAAGCTTAGCACCATCTACAGTCACGCCTGATACAAATGCCTTTGAATTGTCATCTCCTAAGCTCCCAATGCTGTTCATATTCCAAAAACCCATATCAGATTTTCATATAAGTTTAACTTATTATACGGTTGAAAACATCTAGGTATATCTACTGAAAAAATTCATTGATACCTGATACCGTGACCGGGACCACAAGTTAGATCATTGATTTTAACATCTTGTGATCCAGTTTCAATAGATACACAATCATCACCTGTATATAAAAGCAATCATTAAGACTAATCTCCATAAATTATAACGATACATCCCTAGTTAGCTTCCTTGATATGCAAGCAACTCTTTTCTATCATGGATGTAAATAAATATGATGATACTAACCTGTTCCAATGATGGATTTGGAGACTTGAATGTTTTGGGTGTTAGTGATGTGAATACCATCGGTGTTAGGACTATCAGCAGGTGCAGTGACTTCAACATTTGCGACCTGGACGTTTGAGCATTTCTCAATCGAAATATGGATCTGTTGCGCATTTCTCATCCTCAGATTATTCACTCTCAAATTCTTCGAGTTGTAAAAAGTAAGAGCCTGCATATAAACAATATATTCATGTAAATAATTTATTCAGTTATTATAAAAATCATTATCATTATTATCTATGAAAAAATCATTTGTATTTCAACGTACCGTTGGGGCGTTCGTGCATGGCTTCATATACAAAAGATAACAAAAGAGCGTTAATATCTCCAATAACTCCATTATATGATAAGATGACATGTAGATGTATCTTAATTGAATGAAACATTTACATACACACACCTTAGCTTCGTTCTGTTTGCATGAGTTTTGCCACCACGTTTCGCCGTTTCCGTTGACAGTTCCGGTGGCTCCACCATCTACAGATAAACTGTTAACGCTATCAAACGTAATCCATTTGCTGATATCTTTGTAATCCGATCGTTTTTGAGATGCCGATAACGTTCCGAAAATCTGTAGTTCCATTCAGCAAAAGCTCATTTATATACTCAAATCCATATATGTGATCATATTTAGTACAAAAAGTCAACTATGTAGTTTACCTGAACGGTAAGGATTGATTTGCATGGACCATTTAATAGAATAGACTTGAGGAAATAAGTCTTCCCTTCAGGAACTAAGAGATTAACGGCTCCATTTGATGAGCATGCTTTCTTCCATGCATTCACGAACGCCTGGTCATGCATGCATGCATGGATCATTAGCACAAATAACGTAAAGTTGGAACGTCTCAAGTTATTTAGAAGTCATGTCCATAGTTCGATGTAATAAGATATTATATGGATATGATACAAATATGTGTATATGCATATATACCTGAGTGTCGTCGGTTTTTCCATCTCCTTTAGCTCCAAAATCAGACACACTAACGGTGGTTGGAGGCCGCGAAGAGACTCTTACAAAGCTTTTCAAACGTGTGATATCGTCTCTTCGCTTGATTAAGCTATCGGATTTGAACTTTCCACCAGAATGATGATGATGATCATATCCATTAATGCTGCTTCTTGAAGCTTCGCACCATGAAAGCATCAAAAGAGCCCATAATAGAGAACATGTAAAAAGTTTGCAACAGCGAGCCATTGAGGTTAGTAGGGAAAAGGATTTTTGCATAAGCTTTGGAAGTATAGATTGAGAATGTTTGATGTTTGTGATTCTTTTTCTTTTGTGCGAATGTTTTTGATTCCTGTCTTTGTGTTGCTTTGTTTTGTAATTGAAGAAGTGTCCACGAACGTGTATTTATAGGAAAATCAAAAGTAACAGTAAAAGTTTGGTTTTTTAGGGTTGAATGAGTTCGAGGTATGGAGCGAAATTGAGATTGTCACGTAAACACTACTTTAGGCATCTACATTTTAACTACTTTTCATGCTTTAGAGTTTCATACTTTTACTCTCTCTTGTTTAATTTATTTATTGATGTATATTGTCCCTTAGCGAGACCATGCTTCTCGTGTTATCTGCAAGAAACATCGCTTGATTTAAGGCAATTTGAGGTTTTTTTTATTCAAGAAAATTGAATGGTCAAGTTGTGAATTGAACTTACATCGAAGACAATTATTGTGACGAACGATGGGTTTATGATGTTGCTATGAGCTTGTAACAATTGAAACTGCTAGTGTATATGGTTCATCATAAGTCATTCACAGGAGTATCATCATTAATCAAGAAACACTGGCCAGTTTAATGTTTTCTACATCTTTTCATAGCAGTTTTTTCTTATATATATGCTTAATAACAATATTAGGATATAAACAAAAAAATACAAAAGGAGATATATAGACATAATATAAACGCATACATTAGAACATCATTATCCTAAGTTTTTAGTGGATTTCTTTAAGGGGTGGAATCCACTAAAAACAAAAAAAAATCAGTTTCTTTAAATATGTTAATTAAAAACCAGTTATTGTATTTTTCGCGGATCTCATTGATACGTAATGGTCTGGAATTCGTTTATTTTTATTTTATTTTATTTTTAAATCAAAAAAAAAATATCCCATTTAAGTTTTTGGGATAATGGTGTTCTTATATTCTCAAATTCGAATTTACGTGCAAGATACATAATACGAAACAGGTTTTGTCGGAAGAAAAACAGTCGTAAACAGTCATAATACTACAGAGATATGCGTAATTTTAGCAAAGAAAAAACGAACTTATAAATGTAATTTTGGTGCAAAAACGAACTTAGATGTTCGTGAAGGTTCAGTTGAAAAGGCGATAACTACCGTTCACGTGAGTGCCGCATTTTCTTCCGTTTTGATCTCATTGCTTATATTGTAAGAATGAAATTTGGCGTTTGATTAAATAGTCAATATATCAACGTCATATGTATTAATAAACTTTTTTGTTTGTTTGTTTCTTAAGTCGTGCCGTTATTGGCTACTAAAAATGCATATTTTTTGCTGATCCCATCACCCACGTAAATCGGTTTATTAATGCATGGGTATCAATCAAAATCATGAATCTGACCTTTTTACACCCCCAACAAAAGAAAAAACGGAAACAAGTAAATGTTATTTTCTTGTTATAGCAAAAAAAAATTGCACCAAAGAAAAACTACGTACGTACTATTCAACCATAGTTCTGCGGCACACAAATTGCGTATGGATGCTAAATTAGGCGCAGCACGTGAGACTTGGTTAGAGTTAGTATTTAAGAGCATTAACCCAAGAATCTCATTTGAGTTCTTATTTTTTTTATCTGATAAAAACAAATTAAAAACGAATCAATCGCGGATCGCCACATATCAGTGGAACCCGCGAACAGTGCAAAAAATCATCAAAATCAAATTCTTAATTAAGGAGTTTGGAAAATAGTTCTTATTGTTTTAGTGGCCCCCTTTATGAAACCCTCTAGAAACTCCCTAAAGACTCTCTTTAAAGACATCATTATCCCTAGAACCAAAAATGAGATTCTTAATTATTATTTTTTTTTGTTTTTTTCTCATTAAAAAAAATAAAAACAAACCAATCGCGGGTCGCCACGTGTCAACGGGGCCCGCAAACAGTGTAAAAAACTTTCTAAAACCGGTTATTATTTAGTAGTTTTAAAAAGTTATTCTTGCACTGTTCATGGAACCCACGTGTCAGTGGGGCCCGCGAACAGTGCAAGAACCCCTCTTAAGAGCTTAGGATAATCATGTTCTAATCATGTTTTAAGAGCACCATTAACTAGGGTGTTTAGAAGGTTTTTTAAGGTGGTGACACCAACACCACAAAAACCGTTTCCAAAATCTCCTTATTAAAAATTGATTTTTTTGTTTTTTACACTGTTCAGAGATCCCAATAACACGTGATGATCCGTAATTGATTCATTTTTAAAAAATCAGATAAAAGAATAAAAAATAATAACCTCAAATGGGATTTTAAGGTTGATCATGCTCTAAGGAGATGCATATGTGAACATGTGTCTCCACTTGAATAACTGTTCACGTTTTAGCTCAGGATTTTTAGTTTTTTTTTTTTTTGAAAGATATAGTTGAAATAACACGTGGTCTAAATTTCAGTGTCGTTGAACATGTGATTGAACAGTAAAACTAGAGAGTTAAGAGCATGTGCAACCTTGGATCCATAAAATGGGATGCTTAACTTCTTTTTTTTTTTTTTTTTAAAAAAAAATTAAAAAAAAAAAGAGAACCAATTGCGGGCCGCCACGTATCAGTGGGGCCCGCAAACAGTGCAAGCACCTAACAAAAAGAAGTGCTTAATTAAGCCATTTAAGAGTTTGGTTTGGAGGGTACTAGTGGATCCCACTGCTTAAGCACCCCACTAAAGCACCCCCATTGTGGATGCTCTAAGAATCATGCATGAACCTCTCAGATTTTGTAACGCACGGTGGGTACAAAATATATATGAATTAGACATCTAATAGACGTACATAGAATGAAAACGTATTTACATTATACATATATATCATAAGTCATGTGTAAAGCTTTGCTTGAAAGACCCGAAGGTATGGACGAAAGCATGACTTCTGGGAAACTTTCCTGGTCGTTGCTATAAGTTTCCTTAATTGTAGGTTCTTGTTCATCCTTTGAACAAAACTATGTGATGTATAAGATTCAAAATGCTTATTATTATTTTTTGGGAGATCTTATTTAGAATTCATGCTTAAGAGATTTCAAAGTTTGGTGTTGTTCAATTAAAACTATAGATATTTTATTAAAATGTAATATTATCGAAACTAAACGATTAGTTTTTGTATATACTGAGTCGTTTAAAACAGTTCAGGAAACTCGTGTTCTTTGGACATATACTATATAATATATGTTATCTCCTGCACATAGTATAAGATATATGTAACACAAGTACATTCATATCACAGCATAATAATATAATATTACACATTTTTAACATAAAAATGTATCCAACTATATATGTCCATCCATAATTCAAATCTTCACACGAGCATTTGGATAAGGATCTAAATATATCCAATATGTCCATCTATATGGATATCCACATTTAAAATGTACTTTTTAGAATATTCGGGAAAGAGAAATTCAAATCATATTACTCGCCCGAATTTATAGTTGAGTTCTTTGATTGGATTGTTTTAAATATGGAAAATGTCTTGACCAAAAAATATGGAAAATGCTGTCCGTGTTCACGTACACACACATATATATGTAAAATGAAACTTATGGAAATATGAGTTCTGAAACTATCATACAAAATTAATTTTCAACAAAGAAATAAATATAATGACCAAAATAAACAAAGACGTAAATATACAATGATTTTGTAAATGATAATATCTCGAAATCCAGAAACTTCAAAAAAGTATGAATTGTATGGTAAAGTGTGGATCACATTCCAAATGCGTGGTAATCTATAGGATAAAGGGTTTGTTTCTTTGTCGTTCACTTTCAAATATTCTTGACAGAAAATGCTATTTTCAATTTTTTTTTTAATTTCAGTATGAAGAGAGAATATGGACCGAATTACCCAAACTCCATGTCTTCATCATATATATCATTAGTTCTTTCCAACATTTCTATCTGATATAATAAATTAATAAAATAAAATGATTATATTTACCAAAAAGTTTAAAGCATTGTTATGATTGTTTGAAATATATATAAAAGCAAAGGAAGGGGTGTTGTGTACAACTATAACATTTTAGAAAAATATATCTAAAAGAAATTCTGTTAAATTAGTTGGTACGGAAATTATGGAATTGCCACAAAAGTTACCAGTCTCAATCGTCTTTTTTCTTCTATAAGATAATAATTTAGACGTAGCTGTTATATAAGGATGAACGTAAGCTAATCTAGAGACGTTGAATACTAATTATTTATGGTACGTTTTATTTGTTGCATGGTACATATGCATTTCCTCACATACAATATTTAATTTATCTATACATACGGGCTTCTCCTGATCCATTGATCTTTCAACAACATAAAAATGCCTAGAGCTTAAATTAAATTGATACCCGTCAAAAACTAACACGTTGTGAGAAAGTGAAAATCCAAAAACCAAAAGAAAGAACAAATATTTTTCTTCCTTTCGTATCAGATTCAGTTCAATCTTCTGAGACTGAGAGTAATGAAGTATACGTGATTCATGCTCTACTCTGCATCGCCATTATTAGTCTGCAAGGACCCGTCTTGCTTCAGCTTGAAACTAAGATTCTTAAACCGATCCCTCGAGACCTGCTTCGAAGCTTTTCTCCAATCCGTTCCTGTTTTCATCATCGTTGCAAACTCTTCATAACTTATTCTTCCGTCCTGCACAAGTCACCGGTTCAATAACATTCAAACGTCTAGTCTTTTTAGGGTTTCTTACACTAACATTTTTTTTTTTCAAACCTTATTGGTATCAACGTCAAGGATAATAGCTTCCACAACTTCTTCACTAGTTGTATCAAACTCATTCGCCAAGGCCTCTCGTAACTCCTCTATTTCGATATAACCACTCTTGTTTTGGTCAAAGAACGTAAAGGCTTGCTTTAAGTGCTCTTCATTGCTCATCTTCCTGATGTGTACCGATATGGCTACGAACTCATTAACGTCTAAGTATCCATCTCTATCAACATCTCCCTGTATAATAACAAAGCTACTTGTAGTTCATTGCTTAATAGCTTGTAGGTCAAGTAATATATAGCTTACAGCGTCCATCAAGATTTGAATGTCATCTTGAGGAACAACAATCCCTAGTTTACGCAACCCGATTCTTAGCTCATCGATGGTAATCTTTCCTCTATTGCTTGTGTCCATCACTTGAAATCTTTCTTTGATGCCTGAAGCTTCTTCAACAGATAAATGCTCAGCTATAACCTAAAGTAATAAAACCACAACATAAAGATACAAAAAAAAAATATTCAAGAGAAGGTATTATTAGTACATACCCTGAGTGCCCTTTTCTTGAGCTTGTTCATAACTGTGAATTGCTTAAGTCTTGCTCTTACGGTTTCACCTAATGATACATTTGGAGCATTCTTACCGTCTTGTATCCAAGGATGATCTGTAAACCAAAGATGATTGGAGATTATGTATGAAGATGGTAAACTACAATTGCATTATCAAAGCAAGATGATACCGAGAACTTGTTGAGCTGTAAGACGACGCCTTGGGTCAGGATGAAGCATCTTCTTGATCAGATCTTTTGCATTGGCAGAGACTTTAGGCCAGGGGTCTCTTCTGAAGTCAATCACAGACCGAAGAATAGCTTTGGCGACTCCATGGTCAGTTTCTTGAAACAAACAAGATAGGAAAGACTCTATCAACATTGTATGATTCTTCCAAAAAAACACTGACACAAAACAAGTTGTGTGACAAAGCTAAACCTGCCCAAAAAGGTGGAACACCACATAGCAATATATAGAGGATTACTCCTGCGCTCCAAATGTCAATCTCTGGTCCATAGCTCTGCTTTAATACTTCAGGAGCCATGTAGTATGGACTCCCAACGATTTCGTTAAACCTCTCACCTGCAAAGACAAACACTTGTAGGTTAAATACTGCTTTTAACTCCACAAACTCGAGCATATTGGTCAAGCATTCCTGGTTTGAAGAAAACAGAGAGACCAAAATCAATGGCCTTCAAAGATGCAGTTTCCTTTTTGTTTGCAAACAAGAAGTTCTCAGGCTTTAGGTCTCTGTGCATTACACCATGCTTATGACACATCTGAAACCCACATGGAAACACACATCATGAGAAACAACAAAGACTTGCCTCTCAAGCAATAACGCCATCAAAAACCTAACGAACCTGAACAACTTCCATGATTGTCTTAACAACCGAAGCTGCAGCTCTCTCCGTGTAATGACCTCTAGCCACAATCCTATCAAAAAGCTCACCACCTTCACAAAGCTCCATAACCAAATGTACAGCTTTGTCATCCTCGTAAGTCTCTCTCAACGTGACGATGTTTGGATGCTCAGGCATAATCCTCATGATCTCTGCTTCCCTCCTAACGTCATCTATATCCACAGCCGTTCTCAGCTTCTTCTTTAAGATGGATTTGCACGCGAAAACATCTCCGGTCTCGATGTCTGTGCATAGATACGTTACACCAAACTCTCCTCGACCTAGCTCTCGACCTAGTTTGTATCTCAGCTTGATCTCTCGACCCGTTGGCTCCTTGAGGACGACAAGCTTCTCACCATCATGGCGGTGACCGTAGTCGATAGAGAAAGGATTTGCAAGTTTTAAACCTTTCTTTAGCTTTTCATTTACAATCAAAGATCCAGCCGTTCCACAGCAATTCCCCATTAATATTGTACAATTAAATGTTCTTGAAAACGTGAAAAGAGGAACAAGAACCCTAATCAAAGGACCGTTGACTTGTAATCAAAAGAACATAAAGCTAAACATATCAAACTGTTCTTCTTTCTCCTCAAATACAGAGAGATATGGAAGGAAGGTTTTAAAACAGAACAAGGGAAAAAAAAGTCCTTCCTTCCCGAAGTCTCTCTGTATTTCTTGTTATCTTGATTTCTGTTTTTTTTTTTGTTCTCCTTTAGATATGTCTTTCTGTAATCATATATTTTTAGTATTCTTCTTCCGTAATGTCCAAGCAATATCTGAAAAATAACCCCTAAATAAAAAGAACGATTATGGGATCACCATCATCTTCTTGTTTTTCATATCCACAAAGACAACAAACTTTTACTTCAATCCGTCACTTCTTTCTTCTTTAATTTTTGGTATATGAAAGGGAATGTCATGTTTCAATTGTCGAAAATTAACGTGTCTTGGTGCTATTTTTTAAATAAATATCTTATCTAATTTTTGGTGCTATTTTCCTATAAAATATCTTATATGATAAAAGCTGGGGCTAAATGTTATATATTGACCAAAATATCATATATGTTAGGTTGGACCTTTAATGGCCGGGGTCTATAACCCTATCTATCTTCCATAAAAATAGAATATTTGCTTAGTTATGTTATTCTATCTGATTAGTTATGTGGTCCTAAAAAGGTAGATACTCACAAATCAGTATATCTTATATCTTATATTATAAATATGTGTACATAATAATTTGAAGTAAAGACCTGTTTTGAGCAACAAAAAAATATATGCAGTGATGAGAATCTATAAGATTATGGGTGAGAAAGAAAAGAACTAGGAGAAAGAGAAGAGAGAACGTTTGGAAGGAGGACGACCAACGGCTCTCATGAGATTAGCAACTTCTACAACTTTTGCAACCTCCGTTCCTCTCTTCGCCTCCGCCGTTGCTCTCCTCTCCTCCGCTTTCCTCTCCGCTTTTGCCACTTGGTTCTGCGTTTTCTCCATCGCCTTCGCCTTTCTCTCCTCTAGCTTCCTCTGCATGCATCCAAACCAAGTTCGACCGGTCGGTCCGATCCGGTTTTCAAAACCATGCTTATAATGAAACATAGATTGTAGAAACTATATTTATTTTCATTTCAGAAACAGAAAGTAAATGGCTTACTGTCCACTTGGACTGACTCCAAAGATCTAACAATTACCATTTTTATATTGCAAACTATAATACATAGTCAGACTAAATCAGATTGTGAATGCTCTATAATAATCATATATATATGGTCTTTATGTTGTTATTAATCATCGTACCTAGGATAAGAAAGTTTAATTACGATATAATTTAAACTTCACCTCTATTTTCTTCATCCAAGAATTGGCCTTATGGACTTGCTCGTTAACCCGACCGTTAATAACGGCGTCCTCTCTCTTAAACCTGTTATTAATCTTAGCCAGTTTTGCCGTCTGCCATGCCGTTATCTTAGCTTCCACCTCCTCCCTCTTCACCCTTTGTACCGACGTCATCCCAGCTCGACCCTGAACCTGACCCGACTCATTTCCACTCCCCTGATCCATACCCGAACCCGGATACTGCTCCGGCACTATTGCCAACGGGTTCATCTCCTCTTCTTCTCTCTCCTCGTGGATACTCCTCATCAACTCCTCACCTTGCGTGTCGTCACGAGCCGTTGGTTCGTTGTTGTTTCCCATGGATGAGCCGGCGATGACTAGAGCGTTGAACTCTCTGCTTATGGTCGTGAAGTTTTCACCGGAAGAAGCTCCGTCGCTCATGGTCGTCGTTGTTGACCTAGTTGGAGAAAAATAGCCTCGTAAGGCAGGTGGTGGTGGTAACACCGTAGTAGACGCTGGAGTAAGCGCGTGTATGTCTCTCACGACAGCCTCCGGCGTCTCATCCCGACTAGTACGATCCGGCGAGCTTTCTTGACCGTAGAGAGTTAACATCATCTAGGGTTTTAGGAACTAGGCAAAAAAGAAGATAATCATGGTCTGATCTGTACCAAAGTAGTTTGATCTATTTGGGCTTAGATACTCTTCTGTGATGTCAAAGGTTTTTTAGCTTTGGCTTTTAATTAGATTAGAGGAAAAAAATAACACTTCACGACAAATAAAATTACTATAATGTCGAATTTTCAAGAAGGTTATCAATTTTAAAGCATGACAAAAGACCTCTTCATGAAAACAACGTTGGTCCAGTAAATAGCGACTGCATTTAACCTCCCGTAGACGTGCTTGTTTATCATGCGTTGTAAGATAAAGACAATAATAAATTTAAAATTCTCTATCTTCACATTTTTTGTTCTGTAATCTCAAATGTACAAAACAAAAAAAAAAATTGCATCCCGAGACTATGAGGCATTCATATGGAAATAAACTGGAAAAACCAGACGAATTAAATATAATTACTGGAAGGAAATCAAACCGATATTATTTTTGATCGTCAAGGTCTTACTAATTTTTTTTTTATCGAGGTTATTTTATAAAATATATGGTTGGAATATAAAGGAGAAGAAATTAGTTAAGACCGAGTGTCGGCAAGTTTGAACCCCACCACGAAAGACATGATAATACACGTCTCAGTTATAAACGATTGTTGTTATCGTGGCTATGTCTAATTAGTTGAATGTTCCCCCCAAACAAAGATGCATATATCAGCATCAAATTATGAATGTAATGGTTTGGAGATACCACTACTGCGTTGGCACGTATCTGATATCACTTCGAATTTATTCGTCTTTTTTCTGATTCTCTGATAGTGTAGGTAGTGAGTTCGCAATTTCTTATACCAATCTGCTATGCTTTTCATTATATTTAAATGACATTTTATCAACAACTGTTAACTAATGAATACATATAACAAGTCGACAAATAAAAAGAATACAGATATAACTTAGTTTAATATACGTGTTATGGCTAAAACATAACACGTATATCATTCTGCTATGTTTTCGTATTTTTTCCTGCCACCTTATTTTGGGTTTAAATGGTATCATACAAACTCCTTCTAAAATTTTGACAGCCATAGACGAGTAAGAGTTTTAATAAACTTTTTTCTATAAATTTGAAAGTTTATTTCTATGTAATTTCTTTAAAAAATATTTGGAGACTGTAAACCAATAGTTAACTGGTATATGATATGAATGCATATGAATTGCAACATCAGTGACACTATTTAGAACATCTTAAGCTATAAAAAAATATAATCAATTCATCACAACCATGCACAACACCAATGCACTGAATGCACATCTAAGATCTCTTCGATTACAACATATACATTTTAAAAAAATGTGGATAAACTTCAATTATTGACCAATCTGCTAATTAAGTTTGGTTAAAAAGTATGCAATATATTTTTAATTGTATCTGTTCAAAATTGAAAGTATATTTATTTTGGTTAAAAGTTTGTAAATAGAAGTTGGGCAAAGATTTTTTTTAGTAAATTAAATAAGGTTACTAACTTATAAATGTACATTTGACCACGTAAAATATATGGATGGAAACGCTTAAATGACTCAAAACCACACAATAGAATACAAGATCAACGGTGAGTTTCCTTAACTTACATTAATAGAAGTTCATTTTTAAATATTTAGTTAGAAACCGTTACCTAAATATAAACTTCCCTAAAAATGGCTTACTTACCTCCTGTATAAATCCCCTTAAACGTCATCTAATTTTCTTCAGACCTGCAAGAAACAAAAAAAAAAGTAACAAAACTACCAAATAAAAAGAAGAAAAAAAACCTTTCAGGTCTCAACTAAAAAAATGGAGATGAAGAAGATTGCCTGCGGAGTTCTTTTCGCTGCTGCTTCCATGACCGCCGTCGTGGCAACAGAAGTTGGAGCTCCGGCACCAGGACCCGCCGCAAGCGGAGCCTCTGTAGCCGTACCGGCTCTTGGCTCTTTGGTTGGAGCTTCCCTTGTGTCACTCTTCACCTACTACTTGAACTAAATTAAGCTTATCCAAAAAAAAAAGAAATTGATTTTTCTATTACGTCCGATTTTGAACGTGGTGTTTAGGTTAATAATACGGAAGAGCTAATAGTTTGATTATGATCAGACAAATTTTATGTAATGCTGATTAATAAAAATAAAATAAATGTGTTCTTCTATGCCTTTGTTCTTTTCTGTTTCCATATATTTTCATCATACCCTACTCAAAAACCATAACTTGATTGATTGACTATTTTATTATACGTCATTTATTAGGTAACTAGTCCTTATATTTTAACAAAAAATTTATTCCTTATATCATTTCTTTATATGCGTAAAACATCAATCAAACTACAGCTGTATTAATTAGTATAAAACTATTAAGTGATTATGTTGAATTTAACATATAATAAAGCTTATTGCAAATTAGATGGTTGGATAAAAAACAACTCAATCACATTCACTCATCAATCAACATACAAATTATCCACAAAGTAGGGCATTTTTTTCTACGAATTGGCGACACAATTTCACAATCCCGTCAATCATCACTATTGATAAATTTTAATATCTCATAGTTAAAATAAAGAAAATAATTAACAAATAAAACAGATTAAATAAAGGTTTCACTTTAAAATTCTCAAATATTTCTTTTAAACCCAATTTGTCATTCAATTAGTGATATATTTATTATATTTTTTCTATAAAAAACAAAATAATAATATTTTCATTTTTTAGGAACTCTCTAAGCCCTCCAACGACCACTTCATCCGAGGGATTAGATACATGCATCTTCAATCTCATAATCTCGAGTGTGGACCATCCCCTTACGTCAGGACTACCGTTTGCTTGTTACCTACAACACACAAGTCTCCATGACTCTATATTATATGATGTTCTTGACTTTGACCAACCAAACCGCTTCTTGTATCTTTGGTCATCTCATTTCAAATCCAATATCAAACTCTTCTCGACGATTCGATTGCTCTGTAGTTCGAAAACGTTCCTTTAAGATGGGTTGGTGGAGAAAGAAAAAACAAGAAGTCAACGAGCGTCAGAGACTGTTTATGAAGAATGGTTCGTTACTACTTGAAGAGCTTATTGCGATTGGTGATGACGCTAAACCAAACCCTATAAAACATTTCACAGCTGATCAGATCCTAGAAGCCACCAACAACTTCACCAGCAGTAATCTTGTCCGCATAGATAGATTCCGTCATTACAAAGGCATGCTCGATGACCGTGTCGTGCTTATCAAGAAATGGGCTTACGGAGGATCAATTTTCTCTGAAAAGATATACCGCGACTTAGCGGTTTCATCAATGGTGAGTGGTCACAAAATCTTTCTCAAACTGTTAGGATGCTGCCTAGAATTCGCGTACCCGGTTCTAGTTTGTGAGTACGCAGAGGTCATAACTCGTAGCCTAAGAGGAACTAGATGTCCTATTGATCCATCACTAACATGGAGTATGAGAATCCTTATAGCAAAGGAGATTGCAAACGCTTTGTCTTACCTTCACACAGCGTTTTCAAGAACTCTAGTCCATAAAGATATACAGCCTTGTCAGATTTTCTTGAATGAGAATGGAACAGCAAAGTTGGGTGAGTTTTGCAACTGTGTTTTTATTCCAGAAGGTGAAACATATGTTCAAGATGATGTAGTGGAAGGGACATATGGGTATCTTGATCCTAACTATGTGTCAAAAGGTTTGGTCACTGAGAAGACTGATGTGTACAGCTTTGGAGCGTTTATGTTTGTTCTTTTAACTGGAAGGATACCGCAACCGATCTTTTGGACAAGAGAAGATCATTTGGTGGAAGATCCAGAATGTTTGTCTAGATTGGTCAAGGATGGGAGATTTGATAAGGTTGTAGATAAGAATATGTTGGTTGTTGAAGGTAGAGACATGGAGCAAGAAAGACTGCAAGTCAAAGCGTTTCTTGAGCTCTCGTTGAGATGCATTGGTCGTCAAGGAGATGTTCCAAACATGACTGATGTGGCTAAAGAGCTTAAAAGGATTGAGAGATTGAAAAGTGTCCCTTGTGGTTCTTTTGTTTCATATGTTTAGTCAAGAGAACAATTCTTTGGCGCTCCTCACCTGGTAATGATGCGGTTTGTTTTGCTTATTTCTTAGCTATCACTGCTCATAAAAGCTTACCTTAGCTAACAAATATATCGATATTATTTAGTATTTGATTGTTGAGGTTGGTTTAGGTTCAGATAACCAACAAGGGTACACATCTGTACATGAGTATCTATCCTCTAGAGAGTTTGGTAGCTTTGGCCATTGAACACAGAGTAAAATGAGCATATGCAGTATTGCATTATAATCCAATACTAGGCTATTCTAAAACATATCCAGAAAGCTTTTAAGGCAATACAACAGAGACGGGTCCTCCAAGCGAAAACCAAGTTCAGAAACCAAAAAAAAAAAAAAAATTTACACAAACAACGCCATTACCACATTGTGTCTTATGGACAACATCCACACAATGAACAGCATCCTTGGTCTAAGATGGTGAAGATTCTAATGCAACATTAGTTGATGCATATATGTGAGGGAAGTGAGTTTCAGCCCAAACACAGCCATCATCTATCAAAGCAAGCATCCACCACAGAATCTGAAACAACAAAACGACAAGTAGATCATATGGAACAAACAAAAAGGCCACTGATGATGCAATCTAGAAACCCATAACAACTAAAAGACGCAAGAAAAAGAAAGAACAGAAAATAAGGGGAAATTTTATAATTGCAAGATCGTTGTTGTAAGAAAACTCATAAATACTCGTAAATAATTCATAAGTATTTGCAAGTATCAAGTAATAGAGTTTTATGGTTTCAACAATTTCTTTTTTATTGCCCAATCTTTATTGGCATTTATGTTACATATGGAATTGGAAGTACGTGGAAGCGGAACACTTTGAAAGAGTAGAAACGAGATTTATTAAAAAATTAAGAAGTGAAGACGTGTTAGAAGGGTATAGCTATATATATTAAAATATTAAAAATTATAAATATATGACTAGCAATTATATGATTTCAATTAATTAAAACATTTATTCATCTATGCTAAAATTAAATGATTTCATATTATAATTGTAAAAATATAAATAAATTAAGTTTACAAAAAATATTATCCAATTAATTATTTTTAATATTTCATAAATAGCTGACACAATAGATTTTAATACGTATGGTATATCTAATAAAAAAATCTAGTGCATAAAGATAATTTCTAATATCAATTTAAATATTTTCATATCTTTATTCTCTTTATATTAATACTTTTAATTTTAGATTTTATATAAAAAAACATATAACTTTTTATTTTTATTTATAACGGAAACGTGATTCGAAATTATAAGCTTGTATTTTCAAATAAGATATTTTAAAAACGTAAACTTCCGCAAAGTTTTGATTTGATTTTGATTCCGATTCTTGAAGCGGATATCTGACGTCCTTCTAGAAGGATACTACATACTTCCTTTTTTTCTCTTCTATGTAGGTTTGATTTTCCTTTCTTATCAGTCTCTACGTAACTCGACTCTCTCTAGGGTTTATAAATACCGCACTGCACTAACAAATCACTTAAGGAAAGTAAACGATAATTAAAGATTGATCAAAGGCAACTCAATCACGAAAACATGCGACGTTACAGAAAGAAACCAAAGATTGATCAGACCAAACCTGACACGAAATTCATCAAGTCTCTAGGAAAGGGTACGTACGGCTCCGTAGATCTCTTCAGTTACACCAAAGACGACGGCACAACGTTCCACAACGCCGTCAAGACCTCAGACTCTGAAGATTACAACTCCATCGACAGAGAGTTTCGTGTCCTCGCCCAACTCAGAGGATGTCATGGAATCGTGCAATCTTTTGGTAACTCTCTCCTTCAAGAAACCGATTCCAATGGAAAGAAAGTGTACAAGATGGTTATAGAGTACGCAGCTGGTGGTAACCTAACCGAGTTCATCCGCGTAAACCGAAGATTATCGGATCCGGTTATCAAAGACTTCACTCGGATGATTCTACAAGGATTGGTTTCGGTTCATGGTCACGGTTATGTCCATTGCGATCTTAAACCGGCGAATCTCCTTCTTTTCCCACGTTACGATCAAGAAACATGGTTTTGTTCGTACGAGTTGAAGATTTCTGATTTTGGATTAACGGTTAAGGCAGGAGATGAGTCTGTTTGTTGGAAGACAAGTTCTCCTTTTGTCGGAACGCCTCTATACATGTCTCCAGAGTCTGTCCGAGACGGCACCACCGTTGAGAAAACCCTAGATTTGTGGTCGTTAGGTTGCGTGGTTTTGGAGATGTATAACGGTAAGCATCCATGGTTAGGGGCTTGTGTCGATGATATAAAGTCTCGTTTATTGGGTGGAAACGCACCGGAGATCCCAGAGAGTGTGCCGTGTGACGCAAGGTTGTTTATGGAGAAGTGTTTCGCAAGGGAACATGGAGAGAGAGGAAGCGCTTCGGAGTTGTTGTTGCATCCTTTTTTGAACGGAGAGAGGAAGGTGGCTGATGACGCCGGCGGTGGAGTGAGGAGGAGGGTAGGGTTGAGAATCAGAAAACCTCCATCGAGGTTTGAAGATAGTACAACACATGGACCGAAACAAAAGGCCCGTTTAAAAATTGGCCCATCATAAAGTTTATGGGTAAAAGTAGCAATATCAAAGAGGCACTTTGTTTTGGTTGACATTATAAAATTATAAAACCGGTTTAAAGTGCCTAATGTATATTTATATCAATAAAAATTGACATGAACTTATGTATACCAGACTCATTTTCCACGCATGAGGCTTCTAATATTAATTAAAAAAAGAGAAATATTATAAGAGTTTATGTTTCCTTTCTTGAATTTTGTTTGTTTTAAAAAGAAAGAAAATTGACAAATGCAGAGAAGTTCCCCACATACAATTTTAAACTCTCATCTTAAAAGATGCTTTCACTATATTATACAGTTATCTATAGGAATATACATTAATGGTGGTCCATATAAAAGAAACAAGACCCATATCAGTTTCAGACAATAATGATAATCACTAACCCACTTTAGACCTCCCAAAAGCAATAATACACATTTCACATTTGTATGTATTTATATTTTTTATTGACATTTCACATGCATACATAGTTGAAAGAGCCCAGTCTCCCTACTTCATAAGTTGTTGTCACTGCCTATGCATGGCTTTTCTCATTCAATCATGTTTTTGTTTTTCTAACGCTTATTTTCAACTCTCTTTTCTTTATAGAAATATTCATATTATTTGTATCCGACTCTGTGACACATTGTAAGATTAACGACTATATAATTTCAATTTTTGCCTCAGATAAATATAATTTCAATTAATTCTTGTAGCTGTTGTTAAACAAAAGAAACAAGAAGATAGCTAGGTATTTACGTTTTCATGCTGAATTTCAAGATTTGGATCGGATGATGCTGATTTGTAGAGGACAATGGTTAATTTGGATTCCATTCATTTGCTCATATACATAGGGGTTTATATTTACATATTAGAAAGCTATATACTTCTTGGTAAGATCACATAGAGTCGGTTCAACACAAAACTCATTTAGTAAAAAACAACTTTTCTACAAATTGAATCCTCTTCGTAATGTGTGATGAAGTCATACCGTGAGATGTTTAACTGACCGTGGCATTATTGTATAAAATTTAATAATGAGTTCGGTGAGTTCTTTGAAGTGATGGAGAGTTAGAGTTTAGTTTGTTTAACACTGAAAGAGACCAGTGAGCTCTTTATGCTGTTTTTAACTCCACTTGCGTTTGTTCTATAGCTTTTAATTTGGGTTTCCTCTCATTCCTATTTTCTGTTTTCTTCTACTTTAAAATAAAAATATCTTCCATCATGTATTTCCTGTATTACTTTGAAGTTTGGTCCTCATATATAGCTGAACATTGTGAGGTCACATACAACGAAAAGGACAAGATATGCTTGTCCCTCAAAATCTATACTCTTTTTTTCAGCTTCCATATATTTATGATCTTTATTTATTGCTGGCCAAACAATTCACCAATTTTCTCTTTGAGAAAAATAATAATAAGGAGAGAATTTGCATACATATTTTGAGGAGTTGAATCCAAGAATGGATGTGAAGGCAAGAAAGTGAGAGATATGGTCCCCTCAACAAAAGCCATTAAATCTCTGAGCATATGACTGTGACTTTAATGGCAAAGCAAAGAGGTTTGCATTTGCATGATTCAATGAAGGGTTGCTGTTAGGGTTTGGGAGATTTGTGGGCTTTTAAGTGCATGTTTTTTTGTGGGGTTCGAATGCCATTCATGGGACCCAATTACATTTTCTTAGATTTGTTTTATTTTTATAGTGACCCTTTTTTCTTAGATTGTTTACTTGCTCTATGTATAGTCTCTATGTTTGTGTTTTCTCAAAGAGTTTCCTATTTCATAATACTTAAAAAATATTATATTGATGGTAGATAGTGGATACTGATTAGGACTTATGAATCAACCGACTATCAGATCCAAGATTCTACTTACATAGACTCCGATCTTCTTAGGTACGTACACATGTTTACAAAAAATATATCTTGGTTGTAGAGAGTTTTTCCATTATTTATGTTACTAGAAAAAAAATTAAAATACCTAAATATTCTAATTTTAGTTATATCTTAAAACGCTTAAAATCATGATTTCGCAGGGATATTCTTTGAAAATTTAACCGCGTTTTAGGTTTAATCAGGGTTTATTTGTGGAAAAATAAAGAGATGTGGACTCCTCATGTGAGGTCCAAAATCTGCAAAGTTATGTATGTAAATTAATGTAGTTTGGGACCAGTACTTCGCATGGATATTACCATAGTTGGATTTATTTCCGTTCTTACAATACGTTTTGATTAGTCAGATATCACATACACGTTAGGTGAATCAGTGAATTTATGTAAGGAAGTCACTCTAAAACAATATTTTAAGGGGAATCCGTCTGCTAATTTTTTTTTAAAAAGATACATATATGTATGTATGTAATGAAAAATAGCAGAAAGCTAGCTAGCTATTAACATCTGATCTAAATTTTTGTTTGAATTATGGCAGTATATATGTACAATATTGTGAATTGGGACTGAGAAGTTCAATAGAATTCTATGAAATATTTAGTAACTTGATTTTTGTTTTGTTCTTTTAGAAGTATGACTACAAAACTTGTAAGAACTTTTTTTGAATTTTGTTTTGTCAACGTAACATGACTAGATTTTTTTTTAAAAACGTAACATGACTATAGATTGATGAAAGAGCTATGTTTTAATCATGGATGCCATTCCGTTAAATTATAGTTTCGTATTAAATTTTGTCTAGTCAATACACTAATACAAGTTAATTAACATTCCATACATTCATATCACCCAATACTATACAAAACCGAACCACGAAAAAAATATGAAATTAGTGGACTGAAAAACTGAAGTATTCCTACAACGTATCGAATTTTGAGTGTTTAGATCAAACATAAAGGGAATATATAGTTCAAAATGAAGAAGACGTGGACCAAATTTTGCCGGATGATCGTGGTGATAAGTATCAATAGGTTACATGCATTGATGAGAGGAGGAGAGGATCTCTACAAAACAAAGATTCAAGCGTTGGTTTAATTATCTGGTGATGACATGAGCTAGTTGGTTATTAGCATCATTCAATGATCATGTTGAAGAGACGAGGACCACCTCTCTCTCTCTCTCTAGGATCATCTTTGCATCAACTAGACAAAACATCTAGGAGTGTAAAAATACTGGTCCTTGAGAGAGAGAAGAGGTCTCTTTAATTAAGTCTCTCTCTGTCTCTCTCCTGTTTCTGATCTATTAGTAGTAAAATTCATGTACATATGCGTTTTACATAATAACCAGTAGCTAGGGTCCATGGTATGAAAGAGTACATACCTAACTTCACCTTGCTAATGATCTCTTACCTACAAACTCTCACTCTTTTTAGTTTAACCCATTACTCACCATGACCCCATTTCATCTGCTTTTTGTCTTCGTTTCTACATTTTCAAGAATCACTTTTAAGAAACAGCTAACAGAAAAGGAGATAAGTTTGAAAAAGGATAATTTATTGGAGCTTTAAGAGAAGGAAATGAGTGTGATTGGGTAGGGAAGTGAATAATGAGACCTCTCTTTTATCCGGCCATTTTTACTATATTAAATTATTATTTCGGTTGAAAAGAAGCTTACCCACTGTGACATGGTACATGAAATAACCATCATAGATTCAGTAAGCTACTATTTAAACATATTATGTTACATACAATAACAAAGATACACAAGATAAATTTGTACTCCTAATACTACATACGTATCAATGCCTAGTAAGCGACCATAACCTTAGCTTATATTTTTGGTTAACCTTAACTTTAAGTCTATGGTTCATGTACTATGTATCAACAAAAAAAAAAACACTTCTAATACATCAGTCACATCACATCTTTTGTTAGTTTTTTTTTCGTTTTTTAGCTATTAACTCGTGTAAAAACTAGAAAGTAATAAATTTAGAAATAAAAGAAAATTTTCACTATAACAAAGACTAAAGATAATTGAAGATTTATATAAAAAATATGTGTAAATTTTCCAAACAGAAAAAAAAACATGCAAGCCAAATGTTAATTACTTAGGTGTATAAAACGTAAAATTCTAATACACCCACTAGGGCATTACAGTTAGAGCAGGATTAACCGTGGTCTCTTAAGGTGGGGTTCTTAGCTTTTCTAAGAGATGTATCTTAGCTTTTAACTAAGAAAACCTAAGAACCGTCTCTTAAATAAGAACCATAAGAGCCGTCTCTTAGCGGGAAAAATGTAAAAAAAAAAAAAAAAATTAAAAAGACAAATTTTACGTTAAGAACCTCACCTTAAGAGACCCGGGTTACCTTACAAAGAATCTTGGAACCTCTTTAAAATAATGCAAAACCTCATCTCTTGTCTTTCTGTCTCTGAAACAGTCTCAAACTTACTCACTCCTCTCTCTCTCTTCCATGGAAGAAACCAATGGACGAAGAGAAACTCACGACTTCATGAACGTCAACGTTGAATCATTCTCTCAGCTTCCCTTCATCCGCCGTACACCTCCCAAAGAAAAAGGCTCCATTATTCGTCTCTTCGGCCAAGAACTCGTCGGAGATAGCTCCACCGGTACTGCTCAACAGGAGGAGGACACTTCCGAAACCACAACAACCAAGATCAACGACGAGAGCCCCGAGAATGTCAAGGATAAGGACAAAGACAAAGACAGCAGCAACAACAGGAGATTCGAGTGTCACTACTGTTTCAGAAACTTCCCTACTTCTCAAGCCCTAGGTGGACACCAAAACGCTCACAAACGCGAACGTCAACACGCTAAACGCGGTTCAATGACGTCATACCTTCATCATCATCATCAGCAGCAGCATGAACCTCACCACGTCTACGGCTTCCTCAACAGCCACCACCACCACCGTCACTATCCATCGTGGACTACTACAGAAGCTAGACTCTACGGTGGTGGTGGAGGCGTACAACAAACACCGTCGTATTACTCACGCGCTATTCTTCCTCCGTCTTCTTCTAACACACCGACGATCAACGGAAGTCCTTTAGGTTTGTGGCGTGTACCGCCTTCAACGTCAGCAAACGCTATTCATAACGTTTACTCAGCTTCACCAGCTTTAGCGTTTAGGACGCATGACCAGGAGAGTAAGGAGCCTAACTGGCCTAACAGATTGATGAAACCCAATGTGCAAGATCATGTGAGTCTCGATCTTCATCTTTGACACTTTTTTTTTTCCTTGGTGTCCATCATTTTAACTTAGCCGTGATGAGACTCGTTCGAACGGTGAGGCCAATGTGGACGAGGTATTCATGTTTTGTAAGGAGAACCGGCATGATGTGTAGATCTTGAACCTTTGAGGTTTGTTTCTTCAGATTCTAAGTTTATATATATATATATTAATAAAAGAATCATTTCTGATTTAAGTTAGAAAAATATATATGTTCAATCATATTCATTTTTGAGTTCTATTATGGCTTCAAGAATCAAAGAGGAACATTAAATTAATAGCCATGAAAGTCATATATGCACGTACTTTCTCTGTTGTTACAGTCAAGAAAATTCAAGTCTCGATCAGTGTCTCTCATTAACTCAAATTGTTTGTCTATTTAACCATTATTAAACCCCACACAAGTCTCTTTAGTTCCCAAACGTTTACAGTTCATGTTTAATAAAACGGTCTTTTACCAAACCAAGAGCCAAAGAAGAAAGCTTCTTGATGTTGATGATGATGATGATGATTCGGTGACTGTGGGGATCACTGAAGACAATGGACAAGACAAAAGAGGGGGTGTGAGAAAGAGAGTTGAGAAGTGAAAGTGGTCCATGATTACAAATGTAGAGTTAACCAAAGATAACTTTCACATCTAACACTGAACCTAATGTTAAAGCTTTTATAACCTAAAATGCTTTCTTCTTTAGTTTCTTTTCAAACCTTATTCGAACAACTCAAAGAGAATCATCAACCAAGCTATGTACCATGTATTTACTTGTTCATCTCTATGTATATATACACCATAATCAATATAATATACTTGAAAAGTATATATATATATATATAGAATCCGCCACACGTGGCCATGTCTCTTGCCAATTGCCTCCAAGAGAGTAGAGTTTGATAGAATCCATAAATGCATTTTGTCATAAAAGGTCTACAAGAATGAGAAGAAGCAATGGTATCAATCCTCGTACCTAACATGTGTTACACTAATCAAAACATTAAAGACAACAGTTTATTAGCTACGACTTTTAGATAGACCAAACAATTCAAAAGCTTGACTCTTCTAGTTTTGTCATGACTTCAATCACAGCTATATATGTGGCATTGCCTGCTCCATATATATACCATAATTACATCATTTCTTTTTTTTTCCAACAACTCATGATGCTCATATAGATATATAATGCATCTCAGTACCAAAGCTAACCGGTAATAAACAGCCAATTTCACTCGACCAAGTTTACGAGTAAAGGCTATGATTATAAGGGTAAAAATGCAGTTTAATTAGTAGTCTAGTAGGTACAACAACTATGATTGAACAGAAGAGACACTTGTCCTTGGTTATTTAATTATGTCATGTAACGTTGTAGCATACATGATTTGCATAATATATAACGAATAATCTGATGAGTTACATCGTCAAGAAAAAAGGGACAAAACTAATTAACTGACGTTATACCACTAATCCTAAAGTCTAATCAGATTATTGTGATATAACAAAGGACCACACGGTGCAAACTCAGACCGTGATAAGGTTTTTTCAGACAAGTCTTATGGGAACATAAAAACAAATAAAAAGACATATATGCACTCAATTGTTTGGATAACAAAGCTGCAGAGGCCTAAACGAGAGAACACAGTACATCTGAGAATTACGTGATGGTTTTATCAAATTATGGAAAATTTTAAGGATATGGTGATGTACATGTCAAAGAGTTAACATCAAGAGCAGCTAGAAAAGGACCCCACTAAAGTTAATGCAATGTAGAAGAAAGCATGTGATGAACAACATGATAAAAGAAGCACATAAATAAAGACGTGTGAACTGTGAAGAGCATACACATACATTATATAACCTTAGGACCACTTTTCTCTGCTCTCTTGTCTCTTCTTTTTATAGATTAGATTTGTTAGTGGAAGTTAAGGAACATCGGCCCACAACCCTAGGAAAATTGCAACTTGAGGATGATAGTTCGAACAGTATACATCTCAAACCACTTTCAAATTAAAAACTCAAATCTGATTCATACAACGATGCAACTTGCAAGCTTCCAAAATGGTGGTCTTGTTTTTGGTAACCTAAGCTACATACAGTTCCACCGACACTATAGACCATGTGGTTCATATTTATCTTTTAGACTCTTAGTTTTTATACTATACTAATTTTTAACATCTACTATTCAGATGATGTTATTTAAGGATTAATTAAGGACAAACATATCACAACGAAAGTTAATTTCATTTGTAAAAGGTAGCCACCGAGGAAACATGGTTCTTGTAGTTCCATGACTGATTATAAAATGAACCAAGAAGCTACTGTTACAGCGATTATAATAGCAATGGAAAGGGAAACAAATAAATTTTGATGACTGAAGATGGAAAGGAACACAAATTACACTTACACTATATTTTGTATAACTAACATTATGGAGGAGACACCTAGTTAAAAAATATCGGTTCTACATGCACAATCGTATAAATCAATTTTCATGTTATCCACAACAGAAGATAGCTAGAGACACTATGATGCTTGGGTACAGCCCAGACATGCACTTTTCAGTGCATCTGAAGCTACCCAAAAACATACCCAAATATTCAATAATGGGCCTTATGGGCTTTATTATTTCGGCCCAAAGAAGACTCATTGTCTCCCAACTCGAGATAATGCCCTACAAAGTCTCTCTCGTTCTTTGCTATCTATCTTCTTCTTTCGATTTAGTACCGAAGCTGCAGTTTCTCAATGCATTCCCTTTCGTTTCCATCTTCTTCTTCTTCAGCCCTTTTACCTTCTCTGTCTCCCTTCAAATCTTCACGTGTTCTCTCTTTGCAACCAAAGAAGCTAACTCTTCTTCAAAGTCACTTCCTTTCATTCTCCACTAAACACTCTGATGTGTCTCGTCACAGAGCCTTTTCTGTTTCCTCTTCTTCCCCACCAGAGGAAACAGTCTCCATGGTCGATTTCCATGAGAAAGATTGGTCCTTTCTCGAATCTATGGAAACCGAACAGACCCAGAAGATTGAAAAGATCATAAAGGCTGGAGAAGTAACAGAGTCTTCGAGGGTTTTGGTCTCGTTTAGCTCAGAAGCATTCGTTGATCGTTTGGTGGAATCTTCACCTTCCCAGCTCTTGCTTATAGTCCACGACTCCCTTTTCATGTTAGCCTGTGTCAAAGAAAAATACGACAAAGTCAAATGTTGGCAAGGAGAACTGATCTATGTTCCTGAGAAATGGTCTCCTTTAGATGTCGTGTTTCTCTACTTTCTTCCAGCTTTGCCTTTTGATCTCGACCACGTGTTCAAGGCACTGTCTCAACGTTGTTCCTCAGGTAACAATGTTCTGACCGTTGTCTTCATTCTTTACTTGTTGGCTCTTGGTTGGTTTCTAACACGGTCTGGTTTTTGTGGCAGGTGCACGAGTTGTAATCAGTCACCCGCAAGGTAGAGAAGGGTTAAAGCAGCAAAAGAAGGAGTTTTCAGATGTGGTTGTCTCTGATTTACCTGATGACTCCACCTTGAAGAGTGTTGCTAAGAAGCATTCGTTTGAGTTAACTCAGTTTGTCGATGAACAAGGACTTTACCTTGCTGTTCTTACCTTCTCCAAACAATAGATTATGTCAGAGAAATATCTATAGTGAGATTTATGTTCTGTTCCTGTTGTCTTGTAATGAAATGCACGATTCACTTTGAGCAAATCAGAACCTTTGAAAAGATAAATAATATATAAAGAAACTCTTGCAGAGATCTTTACGTGAAAGGAAATAAACTGCGTTCTGGATTACAATCCTCCATAACGCCAAACAAATCCAAAGTAAACTGTATATAAACCTTGCCCAGTAAACTGTATAAAAGCTTTTAGAAGATAGAAAACCTCAAGCTGTTACTTTCTGCAAACAAGCTGTACTCTTCACCTGTTGTGCTCTCCTTCTTTTTCATAGTGTGGTCACCAAACGCATGATCTCCTGACAGCTGCAGGGAGAAGTCCCCCAAAATCCCAATGGAATCAGCAGGAATCGAGTTACTTCCTGTAGATAGAGCAACCGGCCCACTAAAGTGGAACAAAGAGAAGTCTTCGCCACAATCAGTTTCCCTACCTCTGCTGCTTGGAGTTTCCACTTGAGAAATTTGGTTTCTTTTCCTTTCATCTTCAGCTCCCTTTGGCTCAAGAGTTTGAACTTGGTCCACGGTGTCCATTGTGTTGATTTCAGCAAACGGATAAAAAATTGGAGCTGGCCCGGAGTGGAAGAAAGGGGTTGCTGAATGGTTTAATGGGGTACCATACTGCACGCATAATGGAGACTCTCCATTCAGACTGTATCCAAGGGGACCTGCGTATAAATAATGGTTAGGATGAGGGAATGGCATCAATCCGTTGGCAGGAGCTGCAGACCAAGAGACTGGAGCTTGATGGTAGTAACCCATTGTTGGAGGAACCTGGAAGACAGGCAACGGTATACTCTGGTTAAGCATTTGGGGAAACATCATGCTTTGTGGCTGGGACAGGTAGGAACCAGTATTAACACTGGGTACCGTATTTTCCATGTTTTGGCTAAGAACCGTTAAAGGAGTTACCGATAATTCACTTTCCCCGTTTTCAGCTGGATGGTTGGGCATTTTCTTAATCCTTAGAAGGTCTCTTTCATCAACACTCTTCTTTGTCTCTTTCTTTATCATCTTCTCGTGACAGTTATGCACATCGTTTTCAGTGCCCACTAGATTCTCTCTTCCTTCGAAGTGCTGACTGGCGTCTTCCGGATCAGACATTGGGGAGGATTCAGTATTCCCGCTGTTTGAAGAAGCTGTATTGCTATCTCCTTCACTGAGACATGAAGAACAATTATCTGAACTGGAGCTTCTACTCATTATAGGATCTTTCGTGTACAGTTCATCATTCTTTGATGTTAAGTGAACTTCCATCTTCTTGTCTTCCTCGGTTGGATTAATATACTTCCCAGGAACCCAACAGTAATCACTATGATTGGCATTACCCAACTTTTCTGTAGTATTGCATTCAGACTGGGTGTCAGCTAACTTCACAGCGGAACTTAAAACTTCAATCTCGTCTGCCTTAAATGTTGAACATGCAACTGGTGGTGCGTCAGAGTGTGAGCTGTTTCGCTGATGCTTCGGCTGCATGGAGTCCAAAACCTTTCTCACAGTTACTGGCATGCCTCTGGTTGCAGATATATTATATTTTGCCTTTTCCACGTGTCTATTAATGGATTTGTAAGTGCAAGAATGGTCATCGTACCTATCACCGTTCCTTTTGTCTGAACACTGAAACCCCTGATGAGACCTAAAGCTGTTTGGTCTACCACCAGCCTTAAAAGCTTTGACCCTCAAATTTTTATTTGACCCGTTAAGATGTCTTGATGACAGTTCCAAGCTATCGTTACAGTATCTTGTCTCAGACACATGACCGGAAGAAACATTTTCTGGGTATCCACATTTATCTGACCACCTCAAAGCATGATCAGACTGAAGTTTTTTCCGTAATCTCTCTGTCTGATGAACAGGTCCTTGGCAATCATTCGTACAGCACCCATTTTCATGATCTATAATCTCTCTATCAGTGCTATCAGAATAGTGGGTCTCCGCGGTTGAAGTAATGCAACCATCCAAACACTCCCTATCTTCATCATCAGGAGAACCAGGTGGAGACAATTCTACATCTCCAGTTTCAGTTCCTGATTCGTAGTTTAAGGTATTGTTTGATTCCTCATCAATATTCATAGAGCCTTCTTCTTCCCTTGACAAATTTGGCAGCATTGCTTTATCTATAAATTTTGGATCCTTCTGCTCTTTTCCTCGTTCTTTTTCCTTCAACCTCTCTTTTTTGCGAAGTTTTTTCTCCCTTTCTTTTGTTCTTTTCCGTTCTTTTCGCTCCTCTTCTTCACGTTTTTCTTTTTCTTCTTCCTCAAGAAGCTTGTTCTGCAAGTGTTAAGTAATGGAGTTGTTGGACAATAAAAGAAGAAAATGTCTTCTTAAACTGCATAGATTGTCAAAAGGTCAATCAAGATAGCTAACAAACCTGCTTCTCCAAGGTGATAATTTCCTTGCAGGCAACATAAACACGTTGCTCTAATAGTTTCGATGAAAGGCAGACAAATATACTGTGTGCATTTTGACGGGCTGTACCATCCCTAAATGCCTTTTCAACCTAAGATAATATTTATGAAGAGAGAGTATTGAATACACATACATAAAGCACAGAAAAAAAATAGATGGGAAGTGAACTTAGAGGAATCTATAAAAACCTGCTCTTTGAAAATGACCGTTGCAGCATCTAGAAGAAACTCTCGAGCAAGTTCTGGACTCTTAGCGTGCTTTTGCGGACGGAAGCAATCACCATCAAGCTCATTCCCATCTTTGTCTACTTCATTCTTTATATATTGTAAATACAATGACAATGTTTTAGCAATGAGATATCATATATCTGCAAAGTTGTAAATATCATAAGGTTTTCAGTCAAAAAGCTTTGAAGCTTCGATTACCTCTTCTTCCTCAACCTCTTCGGCATGGTCAAATAACATTCGGATGCATTTCCCTCTTCTAATTGAAACAAAGCCATCCCCAACCACTAGCCTAGAATGAACGCATTGTTGGCATCCCAATGCATGGGCTTTGACTGATATCTCGGAGGAGCGGCCATTTTTTTTAAATGCCCTAAGAGTAATATAGCATTCTTTTAATCCATGAAGGTTTAGGCCATTGACTTGGGCACTCCTATTACTGCCTACTCGTTTGAATTCGAGGATATCAGATTCGCCTTTTTCAGTTCCAATAGCCCACTCAAACTGATGATATCCGGCATTCTCTGTAAAATATTGACTCCAGTCTGCTCTAACGGAATCAATGCCCACCTGAGATGTTGCAATTACACTTCCCGTTTTACCTTGCAATAACTTAGATGTATATGTAAAGGAGGAATACACACAGCTGAAAAGGTGAAGAAAAATAAAAGACCTGGTATTGAAAAGCTGTATCCGCAACACAAAACCATTCGGTACATTGTGGTTTCCTTTGCATTCGTTTAAGTTCCTTAAGCGCTTTAAACTCTCGTCTAACATTTTTTCTGCAGTCTCTACAAAACTTCTTGCAGTCGAATCTGTGGTTTGAAAGTTCAACATGTTACTAAGGAATGGGGAAAAAAAGACAAAAGACCATGAAAACAAGATTAAGAGAATACAACAACTAATTTATACATGTAATCACTTGTTCGGACAATCACCATAGTTGAAAGACTAAATCCCAAACCATTTTACAATTTTAAAATATGGCAACTTGAGTTCTAAGAGTTAACAATACACACCTAACTGAAGAAACCAGATCATAGCCAAAAAATCAAAATCAGCAAATAAAATAAAAAAACCTGGAAGTTAGCCTTCCAATGAAATCCTCTTCTTTCATAGTGAAAAGTGACTGTCGGCTTTCGTCTTCTAAAGCAGAATAAAAATCAACCAAAGTATCACAAGAGAGCCATCTGGTATGCAAAGCACAAGATTCTCTTGTTCCATGACCTTTGCCATAACCAGACATCCCTTGACTTATCCAAACCCGACCATCGCCACCACAAGCATCAGGGTAAAGCAATTCGCGTTCCCTCTCTCGAGCACGTGCACTCTCAAACACCTGCAAACAACCAATACATTAGCTACCCCCAAAAAAACTGGACCGACCCGGAAACTTTGGAATGATATGAAAACTTACAGTTTGTAAAACTTTGAAAGATTTGGGATACAAGTAGCAGTCAAGAAGCGTGAGTGATTCATCCCGTGTGGCAGTGAGACCTCCCCATTGATGAGCATCAGGGTTACTGAGAGCTAAGTTGTTGTTTCGATCTTTCGATCCTTTCTGTTGCAATGAAACAATCTGCAAGAAGCCTTCAAGGAGTAAACCGTGGCATCTAGAACAGCACATGTTCTTGCGAGCCTGCTCAAATAGAGCTTGCCTGTCGATCCTCAGAAGCTTCTGCCTAGCTTTCGGAGACAACTCACTCCAGAACTATTGATTTATAACTCACGCAGAGTTATTGATTTATAACATTCAAATCATCATAAGAATAAGAACAGATGAATGGGAGAAGACGAAGGACCTTGTGAAGCTGAATGTAGCTGACACCATCGACGTCACTGGACCAAAACTCAGAAGAGGAGTGCTCATCCTTGTGTGCCATCATTTTTCCTAACACTCGTATCTATCTTCACCAACCAATGATCCCCATAGCATCAGACTACTCAAAGCTCAGCCGAATCGGAAAAAAAAAATCAACGAATTTAAAGGTGGAGAAAAAGCAATCGTAAGAACGAATTTGGTGATAAACCCGATTACGATATCGAGATCCCTTTGATGGCGGGAGGGAGGGAGGGAAGGAATCGAATCAAAAATGGGATTGAATCGGTAAAGAGACGCGACGAAGACGATGATGATGAGATTCGCTCGCAGAGCCTAATTATACATTAGGCGAGCGAGACGCGTGAGAGAGAGTTGCTGGCTTGGAAAGAGGGTTATAAAGTGTATTAATGAAATGTACTTAACTTCAAATATGGAAAGAGATCTTACTTACATGTTAATAAGAATATCATTTTATTTATATTATATTATATTATATTTATTTTAAACATGTTTTTACCTTTTAATTTTAAAAATATATATATACATATAGATTTAAATATTTAAATTTTAATTAATTTTGTATTTTGATTTATTTATATAATCTACGTTAAGTGATTATATTAGACTAATTAATTTAAAATTTCATTTGATTGGTATTTTTTTATTCTTGTATTTGTTAAATTATACTTACAATTCAGATAATATTATTTCAGGTTCATGTATATTTTATAAAAAAATTATATCTATTTTAAATGTAAACTGATTTCGAATTCATTAACATTATTTTAGGTATATATTTATGCTAATTGATTAAAATAGTTATATAATTAAACATTTTGAGTTTGGTTTTTTATAAGATTTATCAGGTTTTTCGAGTTTTTTAAAAAAAAAAATCAGAATTGGATCAGGTTCCACTAATATGTCCAATATCCATTGGAGCTACGATGAACAAGGTACTTCACCTTGCTGTTCTCAAAACAATAGACTATGCCAGAGATATGGTCTATAGATCGTCTTCTGTATTGAAATCATTCATTTGAGTAAATCGGAATCTTTGAAAAGAAAAAGAAAAAAGACAAAACTCTTGCAGAGATCTTTACATGAAATGAAATAAACCCACCAAACAGTCCAAAGTAAACTGTATAAACCTTTTCCAATAAACCTCTTAGAAGAGAGAAAACCTCAAGCTGTTACTTTCCCCAAACAAGTTGTACTCTTCACCTACTGTCCTCTCTTTCTTCTTATTGCTGTCACCAAAAACATTATCTCTTGTGAACTGCAAGGAGAAGTCCCCCAAAACCCCATCTTTGGGATTAGCAGGACTCGACTTGGCTCGAGAAACCGGACCACCAAAGTGGAACAAGGAGAAGTCTTCTCCACTATCAGTTTCCTGACCTCTGCTGCTTGGAGTTTTCACTAGAGAGTTTCTGTTTATTTTCCTTTCATCAGCTGCTTCCTTCAGATAACTGTGCTCAAGTGGGTCAAGAGTTTGAACTTGTTCAGCAGTGTTCATTGTGTTGATTTCAGCAAACGGATGAAAAACTGGAGCTGGCCCGGAGTTGAAGAAAGGGGTTGCTGAATGGTTCAATGGGGTTCCGTACTGCAAGCATACCGGTGAATCTCCATTCAGACTGTATCCAAGAGGACCTGCGTACACATATTGGTTAGGATGAGGGAAGGGCATCAATCCATTGGCTGGAGCTGCAGACCAAGAGACTGGAGCTTGATGGTAGTAACCCATTGTTGAAGGAGCCTGGAAGACAGGCAACGGTATACTCTGCATTTGGGGAAACATTATGCTCTGTGGCTGGGACAGGTATGAACCAGTATTAACACTGGGTACCGTATTTTCCATGCTTTGGCTAAGAACCGTAAAAGGAGTTGCCGGTAATTTACTTTCCCCGTTTTCAGCTGGATGGTTAGGCATTGTCTTAATCCTTAGAAGGTCCCTTTCATCAACACTCTTCTCTGTCTCTTTCTCTATCATCTTCTCGTGACAGTCATGCATATCGTTTTCAGTGCCTGCTAAATTCTCTCTTCCTTCGAAGTGCTGACTGGCGTCTTCAGAATCAGACATCGGGGAGGATTCAGTGTTTCCGCTGTTTGATGACGCTGTATTGCTATCTCCTTCACTGAGACATGAAGAGCAATTATCTGAACTGGAGCTTCTACTCATTATAGGATCTTTCGAGTACGGTTCATCATTCTTTGATGTTAAGTGAACTTCCATCCTCTTGTCTTCCTCGGTTGGATTAATATAATTATCAGACACCCTACTGCAATCGAATCGAGACTCTGTGTCAGCTGACTTTACAGTGGAACTAACATCTACAACCTCTTCTAATGTTGAACATGTAACTGGTGGTGCGTCAGAGTTTGAGCTATTTCGCAGATGCTTCAGCTGCATGGAGTTCAAAACCTTTCTCACAGTTACTGGCAAGCTTCTAGTTGCAGATATATTAGATTCTGCCTTTTCCCATTGTCCATTAATGGGTTTATAACTGCAAGAATGGCCATCGTACCTCTCACCATTCCTGTTGTCTGAACACTGAAACCCCTGATGAGACCTAATGCTGTTTGGTCTACCACTAGCCTTCGAAACTTTCACCCTCGTATTTTTATTAGACCCATTAGGATGTCTTGAAGACAGCTCTAAGCTATCGTTACAGGGATATCTACATTTATCTGACCACCTCAAACCATGATCAGGTTGAAGTTCTTTCCATAACCTTTCTGTCTGATGAACAGGTCCTTGGCTATCATTCGTACAACACCCATTTTCATGATCTATAATCTCTCTATCAGTGCTATCAGAATAGTGGGTCTCCGCAGTTGAAGTAATGCAACCATCCAAACACTCTCCACCTTGATCATACGGAGAACCAGGTGAAGACAATTCTAAATCTCCAGTTGGAGAACCAGGTGAAGACAATTCTACATCTCCAGTTTCAATTCCGGAGTCCTCGCATTTTATGGTATTGTTTGATTCCTCATCAAGATTCATAGAGCCTTCTTCTGCTCGTTTTTCTCGTTCTTTATCAATAAAATTTGGATTCTTCTGCTCTTTTTCACGTTCTTTTTCCTTCAGCCTCTCTTTTTTACGAAGTTTTTTCTCCCTTTCTTTTGTTCTTTTCCGCTCTTTTCGCTCCTCTTCTTCACGCTTTTCTTTTTCTTCTTCCTCAAGAAGCTTGTTCTGCAAGTGGTAAGATGATGGAGAAAAAGGGTAACATTTCATGTTAAACTGCATAGATTGTAAAAAGGTCCAATAAAGATAGAAACAAACCTGCTTCTCCAAGGTGATAATTTCCTTGCAGGCAACATGAACACGTTGCTCTAATAGTTTCGATGAAAGACAGACAAATATACTGTGTGCATTTTGACGGGCTGTACCATCCCTAAATGCCTTTTCAACCTACGATAGTATTATGGAGAGAAATGAATACACCTAAACAAAGCACAAAATAAAATTAGATGGAAAGTAAACTTAGAAAGATCTATAACAAACCTGCTCCTTGAAAATAACCATTGCAGCATCTAGAAGAAACTCACGAGCAAGTTCTGGACTCTTAGCGTGCTTTTGTGGACGGAAGCACTCACCATCAAGCTCATTCCCATCTTTGTCCATCGTGACTTCATTCTTATATATTATTGGAAATACAATGACAATATTTTAGCAATGGCAATACTTAGCCTGAAGGTTTTCTGTTAAAAAGCTGTGAATCTTCAGTTTACCTCTTCTTCCTCAACCTCTTCGGCATGCTCAAAAAACGTTCGGATGCACTTCCCTCTTTTAATTGAAACAAAGCCATCCCCAACCACTAGCCTAGAATGAACGCATTGTTGGCATCCCAATTCATGGGCTTTGACTGATATCTCGGAGGAGCGACCATTTTTTTTAAATGCCCGAAGAGTAATGTAGCATTCTTTTAATCCATGAAGGTCTAGGCCACTGACTTGGGCACTCCGGTTATTGCCAACTCGTTTGAACTCGAGGATATCGGATTCGCCTTTTTCAGTTCCAATAGCCCACTCGAACTGATGATATCCAGCATTCTCTGTAAAATGTTGACTCCAATCTGCTCTAACGGAATCAATGCCCACCTGAGATATTGCAATTACACTTCATTCTACTTGCAATATAAACCTCTCAGGTGGACTGGTAAAGCTACTCTTGCAGTATAGGAATACGCAAAGAGGAAAAGGTTAAGAAAGATAAAAGACCTGATATTGAAAGGCTGTATCGGCAGCACAAAACCACTCGGTACATTGTGGTTTCCTTTGCATTCGTTTAAGATCCTTGAGCGATTTAAACTCTCGGGTAACATTTTTTCTGCAGTCTCTACAAAACTTCTTGCAGTCGAATCTGTTGATTGAAAGGTCAACATGTTACTGAAGATAGGAAAAAAAAGACCATGAAAAGAAAATTAAGAGAATACAACAACTCAGTAATGCATGCAATCACTTGATACACCCTAACTAGGAGAAACCAGATTATATCCAAACACCTTGTGAACTGAACTTGTGACAGAAGAACATCCAAAAAAAAAGTTCAAAAACCTGGAAGTTAGTTTATCAATGAAATCCTGTTCTTTCATTGTGAAAAGTGACTGTCGGCTTTCGTCTTCTAAAGCAGACCAAAAATCAACTAACGTGTCACAAGAGAGCCATGTGGTATGCAAAGCACAAGATTCTCTTGTCCCATGACCTTTACCATAGCCAGACATTCCTTGACTTATCCAAACCCGACCATCACCACCACAAGCATCAGGATAAAGCAACTCACGTTCCCTCTCTCTAGCACGTGCACTTTCAAACACCTGCAAACAACCAATACATTAGCTACCCCCAAAAAAACTGGACCGACCCGGAAACATTGGATTGGATAAAAACTTACAGTCTGTAACACTTTGAAAGATTTTGCATACAAATAGCAGTCAAGAAGCGTGAGTGATCCATCCCGCGTGGCGGTGAGGCCTCCCCATTGACTTACAGCTGAATTGTTACAAACATTATGGGATACAAAGGTTTGATCTTTCGAGTTGCTTCCGTGTGAAACAATCTGCACGAAGCATTCGAGAAGTAGTCCATTGCATCTAGAACAACACATGTTCTTGCGAGCCTGCTCAAAGAGAGCCTGCCTGTCGATCCTGAGGAGCTCCTGCCTAGCTTTCGGAGAGAGCTCACTCCAGAACTGTGTATAACAAGAGTTGATTTCAAACATTCAATTTCATATCAAATCAACGACACTCGTCTTAAAGAAGTAAATACAACGAATGGGAGAAGACGAAGGACCTTGTGAAGCTGAATGTAGCTGACTCCATCGACGTCACTGGACCAAAACCCAGAAGAGGAGTGATCATCCTTGTGTGATAAACCCAGCATCTAAAAGCGAATTCAAAACTCCGCCGAATCGGATAAAAATCACCAAATCGAATCAATCGAACGAGATCTATTGGTATGACTGAATTGGGGTGAATCCGATTGCGATGTTTTCTCCCGGACTGAGATCTCTTCGGATCCTCGATGGAGGGAAGGAATCGAATCAAAATTGGATTGAATCGGGGGAAGGAGACGCGACGAAGACGATGAAGATGACGATGAGATTCGCAGAGCTAAATATAATCTAGAGAGAGAGAGTTGCTAGTTACAAAAGAGGGTTTAGAATGATAAAAATAAACCTAAAAATATGCAAGAGATCTATCGAAATGTACTTTCCTCTGCTACACTGTAACAGACTTTTTTTCTTTACACATTTGAGGTAATTTAATAATTATTTTAAATATTTTCAATCCACATAATAGCAACATATTAAAATCAAAAGAAAACATAACTATTTTCATTTATGTTGCTGCCATTTTGCTAGTCTTTAATTAATGTAATAAGGAAATTAAGTCAATAAATTATTTTTTTACAATCCACATAAATATAAGATATTGTCTTTTTTAATGAATCTACTATGTTAAAATAGTCTCGAAAAATATGCAATAAATTAATGATTTAATATGTAGAATTAAGTCAATACATTTTTTTTTCAGTCCACAAAAATATTTTGTTGATCACAGCAATTATTGTAATTATTTAATGTATGTATATGTTAGAAAATAGTCTCAGAAATGATTTAATATATCAAACATTGTCTTTAGTTTAGATCCAAAATCAATTTATTATTTCTTGCATCACCTCATCAATGTAACCAGGCTAGACCAAAAATAGAGGGCTGTAAACCAATAAGTTACATTTGAATGACAACATCTTGTTGACAGAAAAATAATAATGACAACATCATACAACAAGAAGGAAAGAGAGGAAGAGAGCCATAAAAACAACAACCAAAAACAAAACCAAGAGAAGTGAATTGGTAATTTAGGAAGAAGACTCAGGACCGGCCGGTTTAGAGTTAAGGAGAGGCTGAAGTGCCTTGACAACGATGGTCATGTTAGGCCGGAAATCCGCCTCGTACTGAACACACAAGGCAGCCACGGCGGCCAACTGTCCGAACACACACACAACGATGGTCATGTTAGACTTGAGGTCGCTATGGTTCAATATGAAACAAAAACAAAAACTTATCTAAATGCATCATCCACTCAAACACTTGTGAATCATATCAATGCACTCAAAATGTTATGGATTAACAGATAAGTTGAAATCTCAAGAAACTCGATACAAAACGTTTAGCTACTAAGGAAGTTGAACGTCATTTTGAAATGATCTACATGCAAATAGGTTTCTACGTATCTTTCATATACATAGGTTCGCTAATAACACTATTCAATGCTTAACTATATCCAAATACCCAAAATAACGGACCTTAGCTACTGCTTTGGGAGGGAAGTCATTGTTAAGCTTAGGATCTATGCATTGTTTGACTTTGTCTTCACTTAGTCTCGGAGTTGCCTGCAAAAACAAGACAAAAGTAAAAGGGTTTATGTATTAATCCTTTGGAACATGCATGTTTAACATTAACTAATATATATGTGTACTTACCCAAGTGACAAGACTTTGTTGGCCTTTAGGCATGGTATGATCTACAGGTTTTCTTCCTGTCAAAAGCTCCAAAAGCACAACACCGAAACTATACACATCACTCTTCTGCGTTATCTGTCCCGTCATAGCATACCTAACACAAGAGTACCCTTATATGTTATCAAGAACGATTACATAGTCTGTAAAAGAACGACAACTAAACCCTATTAATGAGATGAACTAATGGGTTTATGGTACAGTACTCGGGAGCGTGATAGCCAAAGGTTCCCAATACACGAGTAGAATGAAGCCTTGCAGCGGTATCTGAAGATGCGTTGGTCAAGTTGAAATCAGCCATTTTGGCCACAAAGTCATCAAACAACAAGACATTGCTCGACCTTACGTCCCTGTGGACTATTGGTGGCTGGACCTTCTCGTGAAGGAACTCAAGCCCTTTGGCTGCTCCATACGCGATCTTTACCCTTTGGTTCCAGTTCAGCACCGGGCCAGGCTCGGCTCCTTGCACGCCCTTTCTCCCTACAGATCAATCCAATATCACATATATATTCCATATAACAAAACATGAGTAGGTAGTGAGAGTTGAGTTTTACGTACCATGTAACACATCGTGTAAGGAGCCTTTAGTTGCGAACTCGTAAATGAGAATGCGGTAATTTGCTTCCAAGCAGTACCCCATCAGTTCCACAAAATGTTCATTTTTAAGCCGTGATACCACCGATAACTTGCCATTTTAATATAGATAAAATGATTAGATTAGAAAAATATTCACTAGGTTAATTAATAGACTAGAGAAGTTTTTGAGATGCAAGAGAGCAAAATGTATTGAGCTGAAGGGTTACGAGTTTGTAATGTTTGTATGTGTGTACCTGTGAGGTGAAATCAGAGTCAGGTTCTTCAGAAGAGCTAGCATCAAGCTTCTTAATAGCAACATCACTTCCATTATACTTTGCTTGGAAGACACGTCCATAAGAGCCTTCACCGATCAGTGCCTTGTTTCCGAAGTTACCTGATATTTTATTCAGCTCATCCAATGGGATCGAAGGGATCTCTATAGGTAAAACCTTTGCAGGAGCTCCAGATCTCGGTGCGTTTGGATTCCTAGGCTCCCCTCTGTTCCCTCCACCTAAACGCATGCAAAACGCAAACGCTCATTCACAACAAAGCAAAGGGATTAGGGTTAGGGGTGATCGGAGAAGTAAGGATCCTTACCGCCAAAATTGTTGTTTCCGGCCTTGTTAGGAGGCGCTGAATACTGGTTAGCTGGCGGACCGGCGGGTTCCTCATCCGCACCTCCGCAACAGAACATATCTTCAGATCCTTTTGTCTTAATTCTTGTGGTGTGTGTTTTGGATTCTCTTTATGTCAATCTCTGCTTTTATCTGTTAATAACATCTTTCAAAAATGTGTTTCAATGTTTATGAATCTATTTTGTTTATTGCAGGGAGAAAGATAACTATTTGGAAACATGAATAATTTGCAAAACATTTTTTCAGATCATTTCAAGATAGGGAAAATATAAGTTCTTGGGAATAAAATGATTGTTACCTTGACTCTGCCATCGAATCAACACCACAAGAATGATGATGATGATGATGTAGACTTTAGATAACCAACAAAAGGATCTGTTTCTGAGAACTTGGAATAAATTCCACGTCCAGTTTCTGGAGAAAAAGATCAACGACCTCTCTGAAAATTTTGGAAGTATGATAAAAGAGAAAAAGGAATGAATTGTTGCAAGTCTCTCTTCTTTTTTTTCTCTTGCGCGATAAACTCGGTAGACAAAACACACATTGGCATATTAGTTTTTGGGTTTAATTAAATTAAAATACACAACGTAGGCAATGTGATGTGTTGCCTTCACGTCTTGCACGTCCTCTCCGGACCATACTCTATCTACTAGTAATTTATTTATCTTTGCAATCATTAGGAAAGTTTTATGTTATTCAACACATCATTTGCCTGAGAACTCATAAATAATAGGTACCTAAAAGAATCATATTGACACAGTTGAACATCTCTAAAATATAGCATCCAGATGTTTAACTCATTCATACCAAGGGTTATATTTCCTGAAAGTAAATCATCTTTCAGCGACTCACTATATGATGATGACCCCATGCACGTGTATATGTATATGCTTTTTATGTATGTGTGTGAATCATACTGCATGTAAAAAAAAATGTTCCAAGAACAGAACCACAAGAACCTCCTCTTCTGCCGTCTTCATCTTTCTCCAAACAAAATATAAATCCTGTTTTTTTCTAGAAGGTAAAAATAATCGTCGCCTGAGAGATTCGAACTCTCGCGGGGAAACCCCATGTACTTAGCAGGCACACGCCTTAACCACTCGGCCAAAGCGACGTGTTGTCTGCAAAGCAAAAGTAACATTATTATATTAACTAGGCAAGTCAACCAAGTTCATGTTCAATGCATCAGATGAGAAAGGTACATTGGATTAGCATAAATCGAAACAGAAACATATATTCTATGACAATTTCAATACATTATTAATCTTTTGATACAAAAATGAAAAGACTGGCCTATTATACTGCCACTTTTGACTGTGATTCAAAGACACTTTATAACTCCTTGAACAGCAACAAATCTCCCAGGATACTAACCACCAATATATTGCCACATACGTTCATAACATCAAGCACGTGGCTGCTTCTTCTACTTGTTTTAATGTTCAAGTCCGCCAAGAGAGAGAGAGAGAGAGCTTGAATCTTGAAGCTGATGGCTTAGCTGCTAAACAAGCACGAACTACCTCTTGGCTTCTACAACAAACTCAACTACAGTAACCAACTACAGAGTTTGATTCACCATATTGAAAAAAGTTGGACTAACATAATCTGAACAGATATATTTTATAAGAGGTTGAATATATTATTAATTTTTGACTCAATAACCATCCCTAAGCATAAAACAAAATTCAAATCCAAATCCAAAAAATAAAACTAAACTAAACCAAAACAATTAAATTGCATCTTTCAACTGCAGATGATCCTAGCTCCCTCTTTCTTCTTCTTCCACCACCCATGGTAAGTCAGAAAGCACTCTAAGCCAATCTCCTTCTCCTCAGTGGACGAGAATCTGCACTGTCTACATCAGAGACCCTTGAACCGTTCTCATGTGGTCTTCTCACAGAGGAAGAAGTCGAAACAGTCACCATGGAATCAATCTCAGCTGCAGTATCAACTTGACTCTCTGAGTTCATTACCCCTATTATGCTTGAGAACGAATCTCTATCTTCAGCACCAACACTAGGAATATTGAGTTGCTCATCAAATGCATGTGTCATCAAATAAGCATCCTCTAATCTTTCAGCAGAGGTCAACTCAGGAGAAAACGGCACCCTCAAATCTCTTGCTGCTGCCTGCATCTGTCTCTGTATTAACATACCATGAGGGGCGATCCTCAGCTGTCTGCTTTCCCTTTCATAATCAGAGGCAATGCTTGGGACCAGATTGGTATGTCTAATATCATCCACCAATGCTGCACTAGACTGGTTCTGCTCTGCTCTAACTCCTCTTGAAGTCATAATCCGGTTAAGCAACACTCTGGCTGGTCTTTCTCCTGTCCTAGATTCGCTTTGTAGCCCATCCTGTAAATGTCTAATCATTTCCGTCCCTATATAACCTGATCTCTCAAGTGCAGTCCTCAGACTCTCCACACGCCTTGCTTGAGGTCTTGAAGGGATCTTGTTCGTGTCTGAAACCTCTCGAGACTGTTTTTTGTTTTTTTCCCCACGGCCATAGATTGGTGTCAAGGTTTTCACGGATACCTCTCCTTTGCAAACCGGACACTCCTTTGTCTCTGAAACCTGTAGCCAGCGGTAAAGACAAGACCAACAGAAAAGATGGCCACAGTTAGTGACAACTGGATCCTTTGACAAGTCCAAACATACATAACAATCGAAAAAGCTCCCGTCACTTCCAACGCTCTTCTCAATAACTCTTTTCTCCTCTTTCACATTATCTTCTTCCATCACTTTGTTCCCATTCTCGCACTTCTTTGAATCCTCACTTACTCTTTCTCCAGCAGCTGGTAAGGCAGCTCCATTTGCAGTAGGGATCATTAGCTGACTCAATTCTATCACAGGGCTATGCGTCTCCCAAGGAGGAACCGGAAGAACATCAATCTGTGTTAAACGCGACCTGTGCCGTGTCCAAAACCTTCTCAGAGGTTCAGATTCTCCATTCAATGGTCCATTAGCCCCATCAGACAAATATGCAGCAGAAGCATTCGTTACTGGCTCGAGACTTGCCTCAGGGCCAGGTCCCAGATTCAAATCCAGGTTCACTGTGTTTGAAATCTCCTCATCCATCAAAAATTAAACTCCTTTGGATCTTTGTTTTATTCCTGCATGAAATAAAACCATAATCAACATAATGCTATAAGATTCACAATAACCAATGTAATAGTTCACATGACATCTCATCGAACACAACATGAGAAAGAACAGAGAGACAGAAACAACACGAAGATGGTTGTCTCTTGTCTTGTTCGTATCAACCATTACAATCATGGATCTCTTCCCCCAATTCTGAAACCCTAATTCGAAAAATCCCCGTTTGAAAACCCCTAAAGTGAGATTTAAGATTGTAGAAACCCTAAAGGTCTTGCCTTTAAGATAGGTAACCCTCATAACAGTAAACCCAGCGTATAAAAAACCGGACTTGAGACAAATTGTGCAAAAAAAAAAAGAGAATTATGGAACGAAGATGCTCGACCTCAAAAGTGAATTGAGTCAATTGGGTGACGATGATCTCAAAAGAGGTCACTGAGCTTCGAACCTTCTTCTCGGATTCGTCAATGGAATCTTCGCCTTCTTTCGGTACGATCAAATCCTGTGTCAATTATTACAAAAAAAAAAAATCGGAGAAGGTTCTGTATTTAAGTCAGACAAGAAGAGAGAGCGTTATCGGACGGTCAGGATTAGTTGCAATCTCTTTGACCAGATTCATGTACAATTTTGGCTATTTTATATTACACTTTTATTTTCTTTCCCGCATCCCTTTACACCCGGAACCAAAACATGTAAATTAGAAACACTGCTATTCAAAATTTAGTAAAATATAATTAATTATTTTGATAAGATATGAATCATGATCAATTAACAGAGTAGATATAATATATTTCCATAATCTGAAATTAACCATACCAAATAAATAATAAACATATAGGATAGTAATTTTGTTTATTTAACTATGATTATGTTAAAAATTATAAAAAAATAGAAGTTAGACATATGCCTCATTTGAAATGCTCCTGCCTATCATAGTAGCAATCAAAACTCCTCTCCTGCCTATCTTTGGAGTTTGAAAGGGTTTAGTAACGATTACAAATAGGTGGATGGGTCAGTTCGAAGCCTCAATGTAGAGAACAAGCTTCGACTTTCATCAGAAAAGTCAGACAAGAAACGAATCAATGTCTCGTTCAGCTAAAGACCAAATATGGCAATGTGTGTAAATTGCATAAAAAAGAAAGATACATACTCTCAGCTCTAAACTGTTCGTTCTTTCACAATGGCTTAAATATAGAAATTTTAAGTGGCAAAAAAAAACACAGTATAATTTTATACAATTCACAATTAGAAAAAAAAAGTACTTGAATAAATGAGGTGCACGTTAAGACGTCTGCTTTTGTTGTTTCTATCCTACACCTGCACAATAACAAAGGGGAAAAAAAAAGGAACTGTGTTTGTCGATTTTTGGCTTAATGTGACATGATTGCCAGCCCATTCCCACCTATTTCAATGAGGGGATGCAAGTGCAACATAGTCGTTCCTCTCTCTTTTCTTATCATTCTTAATATTTCTAATACTAAATAAAATATAATAACATCCCTGTCAACTGATAAACAAATGTGAACAGTTTTACATGACAAACATAATATACTTAGTTTATACATGGGATCAGGATGTGTATTATTGGATAATGATGTATGAATTAATTAGTTGCTTGAACTCGATCTATCTTTCTGACTGAGATGAAAGAATGAACAGTCCGAGTTATAGCTCGAGTATAAGAGAAACAACAAGGAACAAAGAGGATGGACAAACGAAAAACACACAAAAATTTAAAGAGATGTGACCTACCCATGAAAGCTTAAGGATAAAACTTAGGGCATGTTTATTGCAGGTCTCTTAACATGGGGTTCTTAACTTTTCTAAGAGACGTTTCTTAATTTTAACTAAGAAAACTTAAGAACCGTCTCTTAAATAAAAGATTTAAGAGACGTCTCTTAACGGGAAAATTAAAAAAAAATTAAAAAAAAATAAAAAACATGAAATTATAAATTAAGAACCCCGGTTAAGAAATCGTGGATAAACATGGCCTTATACCCCCTACCCACTCAGAAAAAGGCATATAACCATTTTCGTCATATACATCAATTTAAATATAAATAAAATTTAATTCATTGGATTTATATATCACATTATAAATGTGTAACTACAGTCAAGTCAATAACAAGCAATTTTCCAATCTTTTCATAGGAGATATATTTACATAATTATTTATGTTAATTATTACATAATCATGTTATCTAGTTACAAATTTGGAAAATCAAATCCTATTAGTTGAATTGGCTACCCAGTAATAACACCAAATCAGTAATAATCAGTAGACCATTATCAAATGTCAATGACCATTTTTCATACCGGCGATATAATTTTCTAATAGATAAATACTTTAATGCAAGTATACAAAATAGTTTACTAATCTCAGTCATTCCAACGTGGACTCTTCCTAACTCTTTTTTTTTCTTTCTCTCTATTACTATTATAGCATTTTTAACGGAGGTCAAGAGACCTGGATTTCTTATTTTTTTTTTTGTTTTTTTTTTAAAAAAAAAAAAATAAATAAAACGAACTAATCGCGGATCATCACATGTCAATGGAGTCCGCGAACAATGTAAGATACATAGCAAATGGGGTTTTTATTTAAGAGAAATAAAAAATGGGTTTTGGGAAAATTAGTGTGGTCCACGCCTTAAGAACCCCACTAAAAACCCTCAATAATCCTACCGTTAACTTGCTTTTTGGGTGCAACTACAATATAAAAGTATGTGGGAGAGAGAGAGGAGCCATTACCAAGAACAACACAACACCACAAAGCCTTCTCCGTTTATTTATTTTTCCAAGTCTATTTTAACCAAAACCAAAAAAAAAAGATTACACTACTATACAGTGCTTCTTTGGTGCAAACAAAAAGAGAAGAAAAAGAAAGTAAAAATCTCTTGTATCTTCTCTTCCGATGAGGATCCGTAAACGACAAGTGCCTCTTCCTCTTTCGTCTCTATTACCTGTTCCTCTCTCAGATCTCTACTTTAACCGGTCACCGACGACCACCGCCAGTTACTTCTGCGGCCAAGACAGAGACGGGGTTCTTGCTTCTCTTCTTCACCTTCCACAACCACCCGTGCCGGTTTCTGATGGTCAGCAAAGAGATGTGATGAACAAGAAGCAAGAGAAAGCTTTGGTGAGTTCTTAACTTAGAAACTCTTGTTATTATTATTATTTATAATCAACACTTCTATTCTGGTGCAGTTTGTGTTGTTTTTGAGACCGTAATTTTTTTTTTGTGGAAATATAAATTGGTTTTGGAGTTTCTTCATTTGCAGATCTTATTAAAAACAAATAATGTTCAACCTCTCATCTTCGTTTTCCTTTGTTTTTCTAAAAGGATGATGATGGTGTAAAGAGTAGTACTGATGCATCGGGCAGGTAAGTAAATTTGATAATTATTAGTAATCTTTTATTCTAAAATTCCTTCTCATCTCTTTTCTTTTTAGAACCAGAAAGCTCTGGTTATATGTTAGTATGTTTAGGAGATGAGTGATCGAGGTTGCATCTAATCCCCCAAACGTTGTAAATGCATTTTCTTTTGGTTTTATATTATCGTCATTTTTGTCACACCTAAAACATTTGGGGAATACAAAGAGTAGTAGTTAGCGATGATGACTATACTCAATAATACTCTAAACATGCACACCTCATGACGGTGCACGTTAGCATGTGATGCTTTTATGGTCCCCAATATCCACCCTATTTATCTTGTGTGCTCTCTATTATTATTATCATTGTTTGCACTCATATATATAAATCGCTTTCATCTATTTATATTACCTTTTTTCTTTCTTCTTGCTTCAAACAATCGCAGCAAGAACGTTAATCCCGCAGGAGAATCCGACTCTTCAACACAAGGTACACGTAGAGCTTGATTGTTTTAAGGTGAAAATAAAGCTTTTATATTTTTGTAGTTGCACCAGTAACCATCTGTATGCAATATATAATAGTTGTCGAGAAGAATGAAAATGTTGTTACTCTGAGGAAGAGAAGAGGCTTTATAAGCTTCGAGGATGAGGAAGAAGAAGAAGAAGCTATTGGTGGCGGTCGTAAAGGGAAGAAGAAAGCCAAGAAGAGCGGTGCGTTAGAGGAAGGATCACGGTGCAGCCGCGTTAACGGTAGAGGATGGAGATGTTGTCAGCAAACTCTTTATGGGTATTCTCTCTGTGAACATCATCTTGGTAAAGGAAGGGTAAGGAGCATGAACAAGAGTGCTGGCGGTCGAGAGAAAAAGACCGTGGTGGTTGAAGTGAAGAACAAGAGATCGAAGCTTGGGATGGTGAAGGCTCGTTCGATAAGTAGTTTGCTTGGACAAGCCAGTACAAGTAGTGGTATTGCTGATGTTCTTGTTGATACTGAGAGTGAGATAAGTGCACATGTTGATCAGTCTGCTGTTTCTGATAAGTAACTCTGTCGATCAGCGCATTTACAGTTTTATGTATATTGTTTATGTACATGATGATAATGGACATATAGCTCTATCACTGTGTGTGTAGATTGGTCGGCTGATTAATATATAATTATGTCTCGTAATTTTGAGAAGATGCAATAATGCGTCTAGAAAGTGGGTATAACTTTAAGTTGGTGTATTGTGATATGATGTATGGTGGGGGGTGGGGATCGATAACGTAGTTTAATCAGGTAAGGGCTTTGGTATATTATTAAAGAAAACTATAGGTACTATGTAATTAGCTGATATCACTAATATAATTTTAATAAGACCTGAAAGCGTTTTCGACAACACAATATAAAGTTTGTACACCAATCAACTTGTCTGCAATCTCTGTACGTAGTTTGGCTATGGATGGTAGGTTTTGGTCTTATGACTCTTATGCTTGTAACTACCATATTCATGCTTCATGTGCTGTGAATAAGCCTAAGCCAGTGGATGCTTCTGCTGTTGAGAAGTGTGGGGCGGCGAGTTATGAAGGAAAGACAGTGCACGCTGAATCTGTTCCTGGCGAGGGTTCGGAGACAGAGCAGACCCAACAACAACCAGCTGGAACTACAGGGAAAGTGGAAGATCCAGCTCTGAGACAACAGCTTGAACTTCAGAAGCTATATATGAGTTTCTGCTCTCGCAACTCAGTTTGTTTGATTTGATGCATTTACAACTGCACACATAACTTGGAATTGTCTTTGTTCTTATGTTCTGAAGTGCTTTGGTCTGAATAAACACTCCATCTTTTGGTTTCTATTTCCTTTCTCAGAAAAAACATTATAGTAATACTGACATGGTGACTAATTACACAAAGATTGATTGAAATGCTTTTTTGCATTCACATCCGAGTTTTCCTCAGAAACAGAAACACTTTGTTCAGCCATAACATTTGAACATCTGAAGTGAAAAGACACGACATGGAAGAATGAATCAAATCCAGAAGCTGCTCCTGCAACCTGTGGAGAAACGCTCTCACATTAAGGACTAAGTCACAATCATGATTAAGAGGACTAAATTCCTAAAAGGATTCATCATCATCTGAGTAAGTTTATTACACCGAGTGCATATATCAAGAGAGGAAGGATTGTAAAACCTCTATTCATGGCTGCAAATGGTAATCAAGACTAAATGCTCGAATATCTGAAGGACTACTTCCAGGCCTGAGAAAGAACCAAATCACGCAAAACCATAAGCGAAACCGTTCACAATATCTCCCAAACAATCACTCCACAAACACAAGGGGTACTGAACTTACCTTTTGTTTATAGTACCATAGTGAAACTTTAGTTTCCCCTTTTTAAGATCTTCCAAGTACTACAAAAAAAACGAAACAAAACCAAACTAGTGAATGGAGACTGGAGTGAGTATGCAATTGTTTTGTATCCATATACTTACCAAATTTAAGGTAACATATATAGATGAAAACGCCAAGGAATCAAACGGTATCTCGTCTAGTGCAAAAAGACGACACTCTAATGACTCAGGACCAGGCGCAAAATCCAGATTCTTCAGTTTTGCCAAGAATATAACATACGTCTGCTCCAAAAGCACACAACCACATAAGCACACAATGATATCACCTAGTAAGAAAAGACAAGTAGGAGGTTTCTTACTTGGCCAATAAGAGGAATATCGAGCTGCGCAAAAGGAGAAATAACTTCCACAGTAGCTCCTGCTTCTTCCCAAGTTTCCCTCATTGCTCCTTCTGCAGCTGACTCTCCAACTTCTAAATAACCAGCAGGAAGAGTCCTGTACACTCAAAAAGACCCATCCTTTACTCATGTAACTTCACACACACTAAGGAAAAGGCTTGTATATGTATGTATATTACCATAGACCATGTGAAGGTTGAATGTTACGTTTGCAAAGTAAAATCTTTTCTTCATGCTCAATAAGACAACCTACAACCTGCAACTTTCTTCAACATAAAGAACCTTCTCTAATCAAAACAAATCATGATGAATCAAAACTATAACCATCTTAGGATTCTGGTAAGCGATTTTTCCGCAATGTGTGCAAATAGCTCGGAGTTTCTCTTCTCCGTCAGGTATCTCGTGCTTGGTAGGCCCTCCACACCATTGACAGAACTTTATCTTACGAACATCGCCCTGAAACAAGAAAAAACAGAGGAATACAAAATTGAAGAAAGAGACGAGAGAGAAAAGATGTTTCCAAGAGAGATGGTTTGGAGACTCACAGCTGATTGAACAGAGACGAAAGTCGGAGACTTGGGAACTGGGTCTGACCCGGGAAGTGAGGAAGAAGACATTCGGGTCGGGTTGAAACAGAGTGTTGTTTTCCGAGGAGAGGAGGAGAAAGTTGAGAGATTGAGAGGGTTTATAGATTTGGAGAGGAAAGAGACGGTGGAGGAGTTGCGGGTCTTGGTTAAGCTCTGTGAGACGATGGTTAACCCTGATGACCAACCCAAGATCTGTACCGCTTTGAGCATTATAAGCACCGAGTTTCACACCGGAGTTTCTTCAGATTCCGGCGTTACTGACTGTTCTCCGTCGCTGGCCAGTCAATTTCGTCAGAAAGTTTTGACATTTGAGGAGAGAGAGAGATATGATTTGTTGAATGATAAGCAGAGCGAATCCAAATTATTGAGTTCACTTGTTAAGCAGAAACCGGTTTAATTTGACTCAATCTCTGACCAAATTAACCGGTTAAGAGACAGAAGCAGGAGGAGTGAGAGATATCAATCAATGCACATGAGACATGACCAGTTCAAAGACAAATCGAGGCAAGGCAAAAGCAGAGTTGAGATACAAATACTCTCATCACTTGGTCCTATATTTAGAAAGTTAAATAAAAAGACAGAACAAAGGTATTGCCTTGGATCATGTCGTAGTGTTATGATTTAGGATAAGCTTTAAAATGAAACACTTTGGATATTATTGGTATGAATAATCAGACACTATCTAAACTCTTTCTTCAGTTCACTGCTAGCTTTTCGCATAAAGATTGATAAGCCACACTGCAGAGCTTGAACTTTGCTTCAGCCGCCTCCTGTTTAAATATAATCACAGATTCAAGAACAAATAGAAGACTGACGATTTAAAATTGGGATGACCATATTGGTTACCTTGGTAGAGCCTTGATGACGATCTGGATGCCATTTTAAAGCGCAAGTTCGATATCTAATATACAAGAAAAACGTGTTTGATGTAAAGTGGTCAGAAGATGAATGAATGTATGGTTAGCTTTTGTGTGTTGATATGATGAAGTGAAGTACTCACGCATTTTTTACGTCCTTAAGGTTTAAGGGACCTGAAGGACTCAAGCCAAGTGCTTGTCTATGAGAAGCTTGATTTGGCTCAGACTCAGAGTCGCTGGATTCTGTTGAAGTATAGCCATCTTCTTCTTCTTCATCATCTTCGTATATTCGATGTTTCGATCTCCAAGACCTCTTAGAGTTATTGGAGAACCTTGAAGAGTAATGCCGCCATCGAGGTTCATCCTCTTCATAAGTGAATGAAAAGGAGAAACCTCGGGATCCACCAAAAGCAGTTCGGAATACATGGTCAATGTCAAAGTCATCATCAACTTCGCAAAAATCAAAGTGCCCTACACAGTGGAACAAAGTGTTTTGATACGAAGTATGTAGCAACAAAAATAACAGCGAGACATTTTGAACAGCCAATCACTGTATAATTATGAAAGCTTAATACAGGACAAGTCGAGTCTATGTTGAAATAGGAATATCAATACTTATGCAAGCTAATACATGTAGCTCAAGGCTTCTCAGAGGCCATGTCTGAGCCAGGAGCAGCTGAAAGAAACGAGATTGAAGCCAACAAGCAACACATACACAATTCATTGTCCCTTTACTTCCATTCTCTAGCATTAGCATTGATTGATGACTAACAATTTAAACTTTAAAGATGAAAACTACTATAGAAGCAGTGAACAAGCTACATGCCTAGAGATTTTCTTACATGTCAATTGAAGAAGATAAGAGTTAAAGACATTCACTTACTTGGACCCCAACTCTGGGAGCCGTGTTTGCCATTCCATTTTCCTTTGGGTTCCTTAGCATACTGTTTTTTGTACCACGAGTTTTGTTTCCGCGAGCTTGGCTCATCATCATCATACTCATCATCATCATGCCAACTCTGGAATCAAAACGTTAACCGCCGCTCTGAGAGCTTTACAACGAAAAAAAATCCCACAATGGCATAAACAAAAGTTCCTCTATAGAAAGAGACATGAGAAACACTAAAAGTCATAAAACCAAAACAACTAACTTGTATTTGAATCATAGTATTTTCAGTACGGACTAGCTAAAACGTTACTTTAAGATGAGGTAATACCGTAAACATGTTTGCTGCAAAAGCATTCACATTACGCAATAACTCTTGCTTCTCCCTCATTCTTCTGTTCCTCTTCTTATGAACATATGATCTCTGCAGCAGATAATTAAAAACCGAAAATCATATCCCACCTGTTCAAACAACTCCCAAGTCCTAGTTAAATGGTCGTAAATTCAGACAAGTAAACCTCTCAAGTCCCAACATTGTGTCTGAACAATTAGACGAAACCCAGATTCTCAATCTATCAAACAAAAACTAATAAGAGAAGCTAAGAACATGGTCATAGATCCAAAGAAATGCCAAAGCACGAAACTTTAGCTGGCGGGTTAACGAAAAGAATCAAACTTTAGCGGGAAGAGAGATAGAGACTGACCGATTCCCAGGAAGTACGGCGTTTGCGTTCTAAGACGGGTGTAGAATGAAAAAGCGCGGCTTTCAGGTGAGACGCTAAGCTTTGTGGCCTGAGAATCGCAGCTCTAATGGCAGCGTTCATCTCTGTGAGATTCGTGGAGAAAAGAAAAGATTGAGTCTTTCGGCGTTTTGCAAAAGGAAGAAGAAAACCAAAAGAATCCGATGATGTGACTCGGGCGTGACTCAGTTAGGCGAACTCGCGCAATAGGGCATATTCGTGGCTCGCATTTACTATTTACCACCGGTAAAAAGTTAAAAGTTTACATTTCTTTTTACTGCTTATTTTCTCTGCCTCATGAATAAAGTTAATATCACCGTGAATTTAGTGAAACCACATGGAAATTAGAATATACGGTTTGATTTTGTGTTTCTTTTTGGTTATTAATTGTTTTGTTTCCGATCAGCCAATCTTTTTTTTTTACTTTTTACATTCTTACCACTGGAGGTATTGTGTCATTCTGCTTTAATTTTGAAACTTTAAAAATTAAACTACTTTTAGTAAAATTGTTCACTAAACATTTGTGTTGAAACAATATGAATCTATGAATAACTAAATTTGTATGTCCAGGTGGATAGACATTTAGAAGACTAGTCAGTCGGAACTCGAACCTCCACATTAGCAGAAAAAAACTATAAATTCAATTTTGATATGCATTTAATTAAGGCCCAATAGTGTTTAGATGGGAGGCTCTCTAAAAGTAATTTTATTGATCTTCAAAATACATACATGTATATATATTGGTATTTGAAAATAGGTATTTTATGTTACATTTTTTGTAAAGCTAAGAATACATATATGTATTTGGAGATCTCTAAAGTTTAGAACCCTTCAAGCTCTAAGCATTTCTGAACAGGTAAATTATTAGGATATATACTATATAATAAATAAAGATTTTTAATAAAGTTAACGTGACTTTGTTGTAATGTCCTGTGAATATATATATGCAGATGTGGAATACCAAGGCTGAGTATGAAGAAAATGGATCGGCCATTTTTCACATGAAATGCTTCTGATAAAGGTTGTTATAGCTTACGTATGTTATTAAATCAATGTTATAGCTAATTTGTGTTTCAAGTAATTAATCTCTCTCATAAAAAGAAAAAAATCTGAAAGTTCTATCAAAGCATTGATATTATTGAAATTGAAAAGAATAAAAACGAATACAAAAGAAGACGTTAGAGATTCACGTTTATAAAATTACGAACACATTAAAGAAAGAAAAAAACAAAGAGTTGGAGAAGATGCTTTAAAGAACATCGTTGATGAGACGTCTGTGTCTGTTATAATGCTTCTCGATGAAAACTCTTGACGCTCCTTCCATTGTTTTACGCCATGTCTGAATCAGAAAAAAAAAAGCGTTTTAAAATTTAGAAGAAAAGAAACAAAGAACTTGAGCTTTGTGAGCGTAGTGGAGATTTGAGTACTGTGTACCTTGCCGATAGTTCTGACGAGAGACTTGTTCTTTAGATGTGACTTTCCAGAAGCAATCTGTCGGAGAAACATAGACCGCCGTTTAGTAGCGGCCGGAGCAAGCAAGAGCCGTTTCCTCTCCACCAAACCTGTAGTAGTACTAGTGTCGTCAACGCCGTTCTCTCGAGAGTTCGTAGTAGCTGTTTTCCTCCGGCGCTTCGTTGACTTTGTAGGCTCGTCTACTTCATCAGGATCGGCGAACTTACGGAGCAACTCGTCGGAGGATTTTCTGTTCACGTGCTGGGTTTGTGTAGAGTTAGCTTCAGTGACAACAACAACAACAAGATCCATCGAGACAGAGATAGAGAGGAGGATTAAAGGGAAGAAGATGAATAGAATTGTGGTTATAAAGCAAAGTGCTTGGAGGAAATGGACCGTTGGGGAATATAAATTGTGATAAGCTTTTTAGTTTAATAGTGAAACGGTTTTTGTAATAAATAAGTGTGAATATAGCCGTTGAGATAATAAAGAAGAAGAAAGGAGCCATTTGCATGAAATTCTGTGTACCTTTTAATTATTTTAAATATTTTTTTCTTTACAGTCTTTCACGTTCGTCGACGACAACATCTGGTCGGAACTTTTTGTCCTTTTCATGCCAAACATAAGAACTCGTGTCTAAAATCTAGTTAAAAAGTTAAAAAAGAGTTTTCTTAAAAACATAAACGCAAAAACGCCACTTTCTTTCGTCAAGTTCAGCACAAATCTAGAGATCACGACAAGATATCTAAACGAGAATGTGACCCAGTAACATCCAACTATTTGAATAAAGGTGTTTAGTCTCGTTACTACATCTCTGATTAGAACTGAATGCTAAAGCTACGAGTATGACATTCCAGATTCCTTAGATTCACCTGCCAAAAAACAACAACCATGGTGGTGACTTTGAGATATAGCTTTCTGTAATTAAACCAGGACCATCTCTGCTCAAGTTTCATCAACTTACCGCAACAGCCACACCCGGTTTCACAGAATTTAGGAATGCAGATTAACCGGACCAGCTGACCTTCTGACCCTGCAAACATTCAAAGCATTGTTTGACCTCAAAAACAAAAAAGGTAAGCTATTATGTTCTTAGATAATCAATCTCATGCAAGGAAACTGTACCTTTTATCAAACGGGTGTCGTATTTGTCTTGATTCCCAACGAAGTAGACATGAGGACAAGTTTCAATCAAGAAAGGATCTCTATCCGTGAAAGGATAACAACCTGTAGTACACAAAGTGAATTCTTCTTTTTTCTCGAGGGCTTAGTTAAGAAAAAAGTAAAATTTGCAAGGGGGAAGGTGAATTCTCACCGAGTGTATTAGGTGCAGTAGGAGCTAAATGTCTCCACCTCAGTGTTCTTTCAACAAAATCAAGCTTGCTTTCTGCCTCTGAATACTTGTCAAGGTCATCGATGTTCTGACCAGAAGTCCCAAGAAATCTGCAAAATGTCAAATATCAAAGAGGCTTTAGCTCATATACATACATACATACCCATTGATCTGCAGTAACAGGTTGTGTTCTTTATGTACAGTAAGCATACCTGACATTATCGACATCAAATGAGTGAGGATTTGTACATGATCTGAACGTGTTATAAGGTGCTGATCCAGGGAAAAGACACCTGTTCAGAGGCTGAACAAAAGATAAAAGGGACTTTGGATCAGATTTTTTCATACTAGTTTCGGTTTTTAAGTGTTAGGTTATGTAATTACGAACCTGCTGAGGTAATGCGAAGTTAGCTGGATCATTCAGGCCTGGCATAATATCTACTGAGACCCCTGCAGCTATCTAAAAACAGTCCACAAACAAAACAAGAATTTTGAATCTTCATCTCAATAGAATTGGATAAGACACAAGTGAATCTGGTTTTAACTAACCTGGTTCAACATGATATCAAGCTCTTTGATGGGCTCATACAGTTTTGATTGATCTTTCGAGGCCATGTTCTGCAGAAAAATCAACCAATAGAGATCATAACAGAGGCAGATAACTGAAGCTCTATCTTACAAAATATCAGCAGAGAAAGTTATCAGTACCTGTCCAGTTAAGAGTTTACGGGGAAATTCAACAGAGTTTCCAGCAATCACCACATGAACTATCTGTGCTGCAAGGCCTAGTTCCTGTTCAAACCAATATAACCATCCAATAGCACCAAAGGAAGAAAAATAAGGAAGAACCTGAAAGTTAAATGATCATATAACCTCATCATCGTCGACATGCCCAGTTATATGGTCAACAAGAAGCTGAAACTGCAGAGGATTGGACGAATTGCTTCCAATGCAGAGGCCTGACAACAGCAAAACGTATTTATCTTCCTCTGCAGAAGAAGATAAGATGAATTATAAGAGACTCCTATAAGATATGAAGATAAGCAAAAGGAAGAGAACAGATTCAAACTTACTTAGATCCAAAGCCCGGTCTATCTGAGGTGGTAAACCAGCTTCTAATACATCTTCAACAAAGAATTCACCAGCACTAGTTTCCTTCCCGTGCAATGCAACAACAATACCTACAATTTCTCAAGTAATCCATAGCTTTAGAGACATTATTTAAGCTCGCTACCGCAACTAAAACATGTGTCACATTATAACAAACACAGCAAAGAACAGTAACACAATCCATTTGCATACCTGTTACATATACTGCAGGTGAAAGAGCAGAACCTCCAAGCTTAACTCTCCCACTCTCGTCTTCAAGGATCAGATTGTCATCAGGGTGCATAAAGTTATGAGGTTTAACAAGCGGAGTAACTGACCTCTGCATTATACGTTCAACATACTCACAGATATTTGAGTGCTCACTTACAATCTAGAGACATAAACTGTATACTAACGAACCTCTTTAGAATATTCATCAAGAACACAAGGTTTAAGCTTCATGTGTTTGAACAAGGTTCCTACAATTATACATTCCTTTCCTTCTTCAAGTCCCAAAACCTTACAATCTGCAAACAAAAACACCAGATCTGTAATTCAAATTCCGAGAAAGGACTCTCCTTTATCAACTGCAAAGCACTCACCAGGCAAATGGGGTTTCCAGGTAGGGGCAAGAGAGTAGAGAAGAGTCCTCATGAGATGAAGACGAGCAAAGTAAATCTGACTGTATTGCTGCCCTCTGTACATCTCCTTTTGTATCTCGAACCTCTCATCCTGCTTCAATTGAACTCAGAAACACACAAAACCTCAGAACACACAGTTAAAACAGAGGAAACAGGGGAAGTGGGATTTCGAACCAGACAACTGTAATCGGATTGCTTCCGTTCGTGAGTCTTCTCGTAGTCGATTTCCATGGCGGGATTGAGAAAAAAGTTTTCAACTTTGGCACTAAACGACGAAGAGTGTCGTCTTCATTCATCAGATAGTAAAAGGGAGTGCCTTTAAACCGGAAACCGACCGGTTGAACCGGTAAATCAGGCAAACGGTTTAAAAGAAACTCCTACCTACTATTCAAGTACTCCATATCCTGAGAGTTGGGTGATTCGCAGCATAAAGTCTCAGTCTTTCGTTTGTTTTCATTGCTTAATGTCTTCTTCGATGGCGTTGATACAGAGTTCAATTTCGGGTTCGTCTGCGGTTCGATTGAGCTTCTCAAACTCAATGCCACCGTCGAAGGTCTCCGTCGTTGTTCCGACGGTGAAAGATTGGAGGAGGAGTTCGTGCCGGAGAAGGGTTTCAAGAGCAATGGTGCAGGAAGCAGTTCAAGGGTCTCCTTCAGTTTACGCTAGAGATATGGAGAGGCTTTCTGCTAAGGAATCTCTGCTTCTCGCTGTAATGATAAACTCTCACACTCTTCTCATTTGTTGAGATCTTTAGTTTTCCGCATAATTTTGAAGCTGTGTCACTTGTACTATCTCTGTCTCATGGTGAATATGTGTACGGAGTGGGATTCTTACGAGTAGTCGTTAGCTGTTGAAAGTGAAGCAACTATCTAGTTTCTCTGTTTCAGACATTAGATGCATCAAGTTTGAGTTCTTTTAGTTATAGGAACAGCTTTGTGTGTGTTTTGACCTCTTGGATCCATGTATATACAGTTAAAGGATGCTGGAGGCTTTGAGGCTTTAGTTACAGGGAAAACAACAAGTATGCAAAGGATCGATGTGAATGAGAGGATAACGAGTTTAGAGCGGCTTAACCCTTCTCCTAGACCAACTACGTATGCGCTTCTTTTTAACTTTGCTTTGGTCTTAGGGAAATGGTGTTCTTTTAATTGGTTCATTAGCTTTTTTCCAGGTCTCCTTGTTTCGAAGGTAGATGGAATTTCGAATGGTTTGGCTCTGGAAGCCCTGGTTTACTAGCTGCTCGGGTTATATTCGAGTTAGTACTTACCGTACCTTGTCATCTTAGAGCTCACCATCACCATGTTTCTTCAAACTGTTCTTTAAAGTGTTTTGTTATCTCTTTGTGTTGTTTCAGGAGGTTTCCTTCAACGTTGGTTAACCTCTCAAGAATGGAGATAGTGATTAAGGATGCTGAGGCAAAGGCCACTGCAAATATCAAACTCCTGAACTCGGTACCACACTGAAATGCTTTTTAACCTTTGTTTATGTAAATTAGGCTTCTCACAGTAGCTATAAAAATTGCAGATAGAAAGCAAGATCGTTCTGTCATCGAAGTTGACTGTTGAGGGACCTCTGAGACTGAGAGAAGAATATGTGGAAGGTATGCTTGAATCCCCAACAGTCATTGAAGAAGCAGTTCCTGAACAGCTTAAAGGCGCATTGGGTCAAGCCACCACAACGTTGCAGCAGCTTCCTGCTCTTATCAAGGATACTCTATCCAGTGGTCTAAAAATTCCCCTGAGTAAGCGCACTTGTTCTTTATATATACGTAACTGTTTTCCTCTGACATGTTCAGTGAACCATCTAGTGTTATCTGCTTTAGGTGGATCCTTTGAGAGATTCTTCATGATATCTTATCTAGATGAGGAGGTTCTTGTAAGTCCATTCTACACTTTGGTTAAAGCTCATGCTCGTAAGCGAGTCGTAAGGCTGGTTAAACTCGTCAGGTTAACTTAGTTTTACCTGTTTTTTTGTTTATTTTGTAGATAGTAAGAGATACTTCAGGAGTGCCTGAAGTTCTAACGAGGTTGGAAACACCATCAGCAACCATTGCAGAAACTATTTGAATATGATTTAGTTTAGATGTTACTAGCCATTGTTCTTATGTGCCTTCTGAATTATTACAAGAACCAATTACCAAATTGAGTCTGTAAAAGTTTAAAATGAATAATTTAACCTTAAAACCTCTTCTTTTCCCAAGTTGCCAAGTTCTTAGAGATTCTCTATATTGATTTAACTTCTTAAACTCTCTTTGTAAAGAGAAGGCACATACTAATATTTTCTTAATTGGTATATAATGTGTACTTGATCAACATATCATGTGTGGTTCTGGTTCCATCATCAACACTGAATCATCATCATAAACACACATGTACTGCATACACGTTTGTAGTTGTGGTACTTTGTCTGCTCATATTAGTATTTTCATCATATTATATATTTTTATCTTGAGCAAAAAAAACATGGCCCCATAGGTACTTTATCTTATGTCAAGTATCAGTCAGTTAATCAAAGAAGCTGGTGATAAGAAGGAAGCTTCTTCTCCTTCTACACGCTTGAAGAAACGTGTAAGGAGGTGATTAGTTATTGTACTAAAGTAGTTTTTTTTTGCTAATAATGTTAGGGAATGATCATGTTGATGCGTAATTGGGAGCAGAGCCGGCCCTTTGACCAAGCCAAGGAAGCAGTCGCTTACAGTCTTTTTATTATAAAGATATTTTCAGCCACAATTTTTTTAAATTCTTCTTTAGTTTAGTGGTAAAATCTAAAAGTTATACTCTTTATTTGTGTAACCAAAGTTCAAAACCTCACAAAAGCAGCCATTTTTTTTAATTTGTTTTTAGCCATACATTTCTTAGGGCCGGCTCTGATTGGGAGTATGAGTCAAACTATTTTACTAGTAATGTCTAGTTTGGCACCTCTTTGTAATTCAGCAAACATTTGCAACCATTTTATTGATTAATACATCCATCAAACAAGAATAAACCCTTTGTTGTCACTCGCATTTCTCATTTCTCAATTCTCACAAACTCCTCTCCAACAATTCTTGGTGTCTCCTATAAGACTCAACCTTCTCCAGCAAGAACTTCTCATGGCAGCTCGCGATGAACATATCAGCCAAACGATCAATATCAACGTCACCAACACTATGATCATCATTAATGTTATTAGTCTCCTCTTCTAGCCACTCGAAGTACTCAGACTCATGACCATTCTCATCTTCATCAGCATGAAAAGAGATAGAGAAAGGCTTAGCTACAGGGACAACATGGGAGGGGGAGGAGGAACCGAAGAAGACCTTGCGTTGGTGAATGGATGAAGTTTTTAGGTAAAACATCATCATGAATAACCTCTTCTTGTTGTGTTTAGATATCTCTATAAGAATGGATTTTGCTCTAGAAAGAGACCGTAAAAGACGGCAAATAGAGTGTGTGATGAGGTTTAGGAATAGGGTTTTGCATTTCATGGAGGTTGGAGTAGATATCGATGATGACCTTTTGAGCTGCATGACTCAACCACGAGTTATGAGACTCTCTTACACTTATTTTGTGAGAATTAATCGACAATCTTGACTATTTATAGGGGACTCTCTTGACGTTTATATCCCTAGAAGCCCCAGTTATTTACTTGTAATAAAATGACATAATAGTTTGCTTCCAAAGCTAATGTATATGAGAATCTAGAGATGACACAAACGCGATAAAGTGTTGGTTTAAAATTTCAAACAACCCGCAACTGCTCCCTCTCTTATCATTCATCTTTGTGTTAAGTCTAATTAACAATTAGGCTTTCTGCAAATTTTGAGACTAATCTCTATGAAATCTGTAGGTGTATATTACTTCTTGCCATCGACCATCATAACACAATTATTTAGCTACTCTTTAGTTTTATTTATTTATTTACATATTAAAGTCCTGGTTCTTGATCTTGGCTTGCCATCATACACACAAAATACAAAGTGCGAACAGTTATGAGCTATATAATACAATGTGGAGTTAACGTTTAGAATAATGTGGTTCATTATTATTTTAAGGTAACACGCAACTTGGTTTTTTATACGTGTGTTGTTTTGCATGTCTTGTAGATATAACGTAAACAAATAAGACTAAAAAAAGGAGAGAGAAGCTTATTTGGTAGATTCAATGGGTTAAAGATTGGTTACTAGTTAAAGGAATTTATCACATTACATCATCGTATATATCGAACTCCAATCATTTGGACGTGCGTCCATGGCCTCTGATGCATCTACGTAAGGGTTTGGGAGTAGTTCAATAGAAATGTTGTTATAAATTTAAAATTTTATTAAGTCTATCATTTAGATGCATTTTCATTTAATTATTCGAGAAAATCATAATATAATCAATTCTCTCAAATAACTTTTTTTGTCACCAAAAAACACTCAAAAAGGAAAATAATTAAAATATTTTTTTATTTTAAAATTTTAAAAATTTTCATATTTATTTTTTCTTTTGTAAAATTGTAAACTCATTTCCAAAAAGGCAAATCTCTCAAATAGCCTCTTTTGAAGTTCTTGTCACAAAAATAGATCTTGAAAGAAAAAATGATCAAAATGGACTTTTTTATTTTGAAAATTTTAATATTTTTTTTTTAATTTTTAAACCTCAACTCCAAACCCACACACCTCATAACTTTAAACCTTAAATTTAGATTAGTTAACCCAAATGTATAAATATATATTTACATCATTTAATAAAGTCTATTTTGGTCATTTTTCTCTTTGAGTGCTATTTTTGGGACAAAAACTTTTTTAGGTCTATTTTGATCTTTATCTCTTTCCCCAAAACTTCATCTCATAACTTTAAACCATAAATCTAGATTAGTTAACCCTAAAAATATAAGTGTATTTTATATCATTTAATAAAATTTATTTTAGTCATTCTTTCTTTAAAAACTATTTTCGTTACAAAAACTTTTTTAGGAATATCGAAAGGTATTTTTCAATCATATTTCAAAAATATAATCGAATTGTTCGTTTACCAGTATATAAAACTATATAACTTAAGCCCTTTATAATATATATATATATGTAATTTATGAATGTAGGATTTTGGACCATTTGCATTAGGAAGAAACGGGTATCGTTGATCGAATCAAAATGTGGCTCAGATATTAGCAAAGGAAAGCCTTATAGGCTTGTTAAGCCCATTAGATAAATATCCTTGTTATTTGAGCTGTCATCACTATTCATTCTTGTCCACACAGACAGTTAACACTAAGACCATGATTATAGGGGGGTTCTTAGGAGGGTTTTATAGAGTGGGAAGGGAGTGGGGTCCACAAAAAAACAAAAAACCACTCCCCAAAATCACTAGTTAAGAACCGAATCTATGGGGGTTTTTACACTGTTCGCGGGCCCCACTGACACGTGGCGGCCCGCGATTGGTTCACTTTTTTTTAAAAAAAAAAAAAAAAAAAAAAAAAAAAGTAAGAAACCCAATAGGGTTTCTGGGTTAATGATGCCCTAACAGTATCAGGGCATGTAAGTGAGAGTCACGTACCGAATTTGAGCGCGTGTGGATTAAGAATGTGAAAAAAAACTCGTAATAAAATCCTCAACGTGGGCTTAAGAAGTCATCCATTGGCCAATGGTTGGATAGGATGATGCTGCTAGTGCTGAGTGTGTGTGTGTGTATCTGAGGAAATAACGAGACCATTTTTTTTTTATTTGTCTGGTTTGGTTTCTTGAGTAACTTCATTCATGGGTGAAATGATTCTGATGGTTTGTATTTAGCCACACATAAGGTGCGTCTCTAACGTTTTGTAGCTTATCTAATCAAATTATCTGTGATAGAATATGAGCTGTAATGGAATCTTGATCAGATAAAGAGTTAAAAGGTGTGTGGTCAAAGCTTGATATGGAATAGTTTGTTGTTGAAACTTGAAAGTGGTTGTGTCTCCATTGCTAACTAATTAGTTTCTTGTAGATATGTAATGTGTAAGGGAGTATATTTAACTTGATTGATTTGTTGGTAGTCTGCATGTGGAGAATGACATGAATGAAGATCATGTTTCTAATGAGCTTGTTAAAGTGGAGAGACTTTGTTTTTGACTTTCAAGTTTCTGTATCGTGTAGTGTTGTTTGTAGACAATGAGAAGAGGTAGAGGGAAAGGGAAGAAGCAGAGTGCATCTGCTCGGGAAGATCATGGAAGCGGTGAAGAAGATGAAGAAAAGGTTCCAGCTTACAGGAGAAGAGGAAGGCCACAGAAGCCTATGAAAGATGAAGAAGAAGATGAAGAAGAAGAGTTGGTAGAGAAGATGGAGGAGGAGGAAGAAGAAGAAGAGGATGGTTCACTAACAAGTAAAAAAGAAGAGAATGAGAGGAAGAGGAAGATGTTCAATGGAAGCAAGACTGATCTTAATGAAGAAGAGAATGGGTTAGGATCAAAGTCAAGTAGGGATGGTTCCACGACATCTACTGGTTTCAGACAGAACGGAAGCAGGAGGAAAAGCAAGCCTAGACGAGCTGCTGAAGCTGTTGTGGAATGTCATGGAGTTTAAGAAAACTTTCAAGAAACATGATGACACAAATAACTTGAGGCTTCTTCTTTTGGTTTGATTCCAGTTTTTTTATTTATTTAAGTTGAGAACTTTGGATATGTTTTGGTGTTTCTATGATTCATGAATCATTAACATCAATTCAATCTGCATTATCTTTCTTTCTTGTGTCTCATTATCTGCGCTTGGTTTCTTACATTTAAGCGTCCAAAAATGGTCCTGCAACATGTGGATTTGGGAGGAATAGTGCTTTACACTTTTTAGAGATGTGAGATCCTCTCATCTGCAGAACTTCTAATCATTCTAAGAAATGACATAGTTGCAACGTGTAAGTTAGGCAAAATGTAACAGCAAATCCATTAAGGAAGGGAGTTGAGAAAATAAGAGAAGTCTCATTTTATTAGCCTTGAGGGTCCACACATTTACATAATGTGCAATATATATTCTTACTTTGGAAACAATGCATAATATAACTACACAGAAAAGCCTCAATCATGAAAAAATATATATTATTTCTGAACATATTATTAACATGTGAAACATACAAAAAACAACTAAGTACACAAATGTTTTATAGTCTTAGATCAATCCCAATGGCAATAACTTAAAACTAAATTTCATGTATCTAATCTTACTACAAGACCAACTGGATCTAAGGAGACTCAACCCCTAATCTAATTCAACCCATTTTGCCACCTTTGATTTAATAAATAGATAAAAATCTGAGAGATGTTGTAGGTATTCATCATATTTAAATTTGACTATAATGACGGCATTAGTAATATTTTTCTCAATGTGTGCTAGCTATATCCAGAACCTAGTTACTGAGCTGCCATCTCTGTAATATCGGCTTATGAGATGAGGTCTTTAGTTTCAGGGTTTAACCAATGCAGCCAAGCAAATGAAAAGCACTTTCACTAAATAAAGCTAAGCAAAAAGAACAAATCAAACCTAAACCTACAAAATCTAAAGTATTTCAGTTTATACAGACTCTGATGGATGTATATGACTACGATTTAACTTTTCATACTTTTTATTTATTACAAAAATCAAGAAAGATCTTGCTTTGGATATTGTACTAAAAATTGTCAAAAGAAATTTCAAGGGAAAAAAAAAGGAATACAAATTTAGCTTTTTGTTTGTTTTTGTTTTGCTTTAATTTGAAAAAAAAAATAATCAAACAAATCGAAAGCCATAACTATTTTTAAACAAATTTTGTGCTATAATTTCACTTATAAACAAGAGAAAAGGAGGTTTAACCAATAAAATGAGTACTAAATTATTTGCAGTGTTGCTTGCACATCTGCCGACACCAGCCAGCTAGTTCCCTTGAAGTGTCACATCTTTTGTTGTGTTCCAATAACTGCACTGCTCGTATTTCAGTCTTTAATATTTTAACATTTTAGATCACTAATAATAAATTTGTTTTGGTAAAACAGTAACAATATATTTGTTTTACCTCATTTGTTGCTGTTTAACTACTACAGTTATCATATTTGTAAAAGAAACCATCTATTTGTAGAAACTCTGATCTCATCGGCACTTCTTTTGGGTTCCCAATGCTGAGTATAGAATATTTAACGGATAATATACCAAGACTAAAAAAGTTATACTGTTGTAAGTACAAAATTAACAGTATTAAGATTTGTAAAGTTAGATGTTCTGCGAGAGTCTGAAGATTAGATGCTCCCTGGACTGAGATAGATGCTGCTAATTTTTTTTATAGTACTTTAAATTTGAACTTACATCACCTATGACCCATGAAAACTTACATCACACATGACCCATCACCATCACATTAAATAATGGGTTTCCAACATTAAGGAGAACCATCAAACTAGAGAAAACTCTCACTATAATAAACAACAACAAGAATACAATGAACCAAAATAGTTTAGTTTTTGCTTATAATTATCGCTTTTAAGATGCGACGGTGTAGATAAGAACGATTTGTGTGAGCCAGATACTTTAGAAAATATGGGTATAAAGAAGCATGGACCAAACCGATGAGTACTTGTTGTTGTGTGCGGTGTTGAAAAACAAAACCTAAATTGTTGAGCTTTGTCTACTACGCAGTACTTAAAGGCCGTAACCTAGGTTTGACGTTCATATGTATGTTCCGTTCACTACGTGAAGTCAATATATATTCTCCAAATCTATGATACGATCTTAGATTTTTTGTACATCAACCATGCAAGTTTTCTTATAATCATAATACTGATTAATTAATCGTTTTAAACTGAGCTTAACTTTAGTATATTTTCCAATGATTTTCTTTCAAACATAACATGCATTGTGCATACTTAACGAGTCAACCTAGAAATATGGCCGTAAGCTTAGTATGTAACTATGATCTAAAAAGAAATATAACGGGGTTTGAATACATACTTTGTATTTGGCTTGGTTGGTTCGAATAGTTTCTCTTATTAGGTTAACAAACCATATACTTTTGAGTAATATATTTAGTTTAATTTTTTTATTCGTTTGATATCTGGATGCATTCAACTCGGTTCAAAACCAAGTAAAATCTATGGTAGATTTTGCAATGGAGAAGCACAAAAAGATCATCTCCATTTATTGTTGCCAACCTCATAATGCAGTGGTGGACCAAACGTAAAAAAAAAAAACATGCATTATTTATTATCTTGACATAAAAGAAATGTATTAGCTTGTCAAATAATTGAAAGGAGAAAAAAATCTACAAGAAGGTTGAAAATGTGAACATTACTTTTACCAGAAAAAAAAAAAGAAATGAACATTACAAATTAAAAAATTAAATTAAAAAGATGTGTGCATGAAAGACCCCTACAATGTTCATTTCCTCAAGTCTCTTCCAACTCCAAGATTAGAAACTGCTACTACATCATTCTATCTCTCGTTTTTGCTATGTGGTAAATTAATAATCAACAGAAAACTGTTTTTGTTTTGTCCGTACCATTTTACTAACTACTATCTCCCTGTCTTTGTCTATTACCACTCTCGTCTCTCTCTTTTAGCTTCTGTTGTGTTTCTCTCACTTCTTTCTCTAAACCCAACAACAGTCAAAATCAGGGAAGCCAAATTTTCATTTGCTTTCTTCTCCCTTCGTCCTTTCTTTAAACCGAGACAGTTAGGTTTAAGAGAGAGAGAGAGGGAGAAAGAGAATGATAACTAAGTACTCCCTTTCTGTCTGAGTAAGAGGAAACCAACATGGATATGGGTTCCAACTCGGGTCCTGGTCGTGGTCCAGGTCAGGCAGAGTCGGGTGGTTCATCAACTGAGTCATCCTCTTTCACTGGAGGGCTCATGTTTGGCCAGAAGATCTACTTCGAGGACGCTGGAGGTGGAACCGTGTCTTCTTCCTCCGGCGGGTCAAGCAGAAGGGTACGTGGAAGCGGGTCGGGTCCTTCCGGTCAGATACCAAGGTGCCAAGTGGAAGGTTGTGGAATGGATCTAACCAATGCAAAGGGTTATTACTCGAGACATAGAGTTTGTGGAATACACTCTAAAACACCTAAAGTCATTGTCTCTGGTATAGAACAAAGGTTTTGTCAACAGTGCAGCAGGTTCTTTTATTTTCTCTCTCAATTTTACCCTTTAATTTTGTGTTTATTTACATGTTTTGCCATTACCGGAATACATAATGGGGCTGTTCGTTTCTCCATCCAAATGAGTCATCTGGATGGAGATGATAGTTTTGTTCGTTTAGGCATCAAAAGTATAATTCATCCGGATGATCCATCTGGATGACTTTTGAAAATTTAGGTTTAATTTTAAAAACCAGCTGGATGGACCAAATCAAACCATTTGGCTGGAGATGATTTTAGCAAAATGATAAAATGACAATATTACCCTTGATACACTTCAAATATTACAAACCTAATTTTTTTATTTTCACTCTCGCCGTCAAGCCTCTCTGTCGAAGCCATGGAAAGAGCTTGAGCTCTCTCTCTCCCGCCTGTCTCGCTCTCTCTCCGCCTCTCTCTCTCCGCTTCTCTCTCGCCGCCTCTCTCTTGCCACCTCTTTCTCTCGTCGCTTCTCTCTCTCTCCGCTTCTCTCTCGCCGCCTCTCTCTCGCCACCTCTTTCTCTCGTCGCTTCTCTCTCTCTTCACGCCTCTCTCTCTCGCCGCATCTCTCTGGAGGTTAGGTGATGGGATTGCTTGTTTCTCTGATGGGTTTTCTCTTTTCATCTCGATTTATGCCTCTGTTGTTATGTCTGTGTTATATATGAAGATTATGATAATTTACATGAAGATTTGATGAGTTCTCTGTGATGTTTGATTCGAATCTCAGTTTCAGGGGAACAACTTGTAGTTTCTTTAGAGTATAGCCTTGAGGTTTGTGGTGTCTGAGTGATTCAAAAGTGTCTATGTCATGCCTGTAGGACTTTTTTGTTGAGGAAGATAACAATGGCCATTGCAGTTTTAAGAAAAAAGTAGGGACCTGTAAAGAATCATGTTTTCCTGTCCTGACCTGTAGGAAGATAACTTGTTGTTCTCTGTATTTCTCATAGACTAGCGTTTCCAGATTGTTCTGGTTTTATAGTTTTATTTCAAGAACTTGTTTTATAGTTTTATACTTTATGGTATATGATGTATTCTCTTGATTGTAGTGAGATGGTAAGTTGTGAATCATGAGCATGAGTGATATCATTATCATGTCTTGTTGTTAAGAAAGAGATATGTCTGGTTCTTGTTTGTTCAGTTTGGGTGATGATAGAGAGTATGAGATCTATACTTGGCTGTTATGCCTACACTTTATATAGTTTTAAATCGATAGCTTTTAGCTCCTGCAATCTGTTTAAAGTTTCATGTCTTCTGAGAATTTATCGAAACTATAATCTGTTCATAGCTCCTGCAAAAATGCATTAATTAACTCCTGCGAACACACAATAATATACACATATATTGCATCTAGTTTCATTTTCCCTGTGTCCTAAAATTGCTGCATGCACAAGTATTAATATACACATACATTGCGTGAAGTGTTTATTTTACATTCAAATGATTGTGTTGCCTATATTATGAATATAATGTGGCTTGAAGTACAATGATATACGTTTTACAAACTACTCCTATGAGGACCAATGGTCCTAAAATTTTCTGGATGTTATATAAAAATGAATAGGTAGCAATAATGAGAATAAATGTATAGAAGCATGCGTCATTTGATTTCTCTTTGTTTACAATGAAAATTTATTTGTTTATTTGTTTACAATGAAGATTCAAGATGTTTATTTGTTTACAATGAAAATTTATTTTAACATAGTAATGAGTACATGATGCTCTTTACAATTGATTTTTCATCTTTTAAATTTAGTTTTATAAAATTTGAGTTTGTACTTTGAGTTTCTACTTTGAGTTGTTTGGAAAGTTATTCAAAATTGAGTTTCTACTTTAAATTTTATTTTAATGCAAATTTATACAAAATAAAATTTTATAAATTTTAAAATGTTAATTTTAAATTAATTTTAGTGTAAATATATTTTAGAAAAAATAATAAAAATTAGTATAGTTAAAATTAATATCAAACATATGAGTAAATCAAAATAGGGGTATATTTGTAATTTATTTATTAAACTCATCTGGATGGAGATGACAGATGGAGAAACGAACATAAAATCCATCTAGATGACTTATCTAGATGACTCATCTGGATGAAGAAACGAACAACACCTAAAATCTGGATGAGTCATCTGGATGGATCACATAGATAGATCATCTGGATGGAGATGACAGATGGAGAAACGAACGGCCCCAATCAGTCATGAGACATTAGTCTACAATCTCCAAAATATTAGTGGTTATTATGTATATATCACTTGACCCCAAATGATTAAGAAAAATATATGTTTAGTAACTGTTTTAAATCCCATAAATCACCAGCTCTATCATCTATCAGAGACTCTCTGTGTTTAACTCCTGTGAATTAAATGCAAAGGTTTTAGCTTTATTTTTCTTTGTAGATTGTCAGTGTCATATGCTTTTTTGGCTTTTAACATCTTTGGAGGGGTTCTTTTTTTAACTTTACAGCTTAGTGTGTATGTAACTCTGTCTTGTGTTTGTTGGGACTCGTTGGGCTTATTTTGGAGAATATGTTTACGTGTACTTCTATATGCTTCACTTTTTTTTTATTTTTATATTAAGATTTGTCTTTCTAAAAAAAAAATCCAAAGGGATATGAAATGAATGGACAATAAAGAAACACATTGCCCTTATGTTTGCTTCTTTAGGTCATAGCATTATTGAGGGGGACAAAACTGGTACCATAGCATCAATGACGTGAGCACTCAAGAAACATTGTTACAATGTGTAGGCTGAATCAAAACTGATAATGCAACCAATATTAGACTTTATACATGCATTAAGATCATTTGGTGTGTTAAGTGTTATATATATGTTGCTTTTGTTTGAAGTTAACTTGATCTTAATCATTATTAGGTTTCATCAACTTCCGGAATTTGACCTAGAGAAAAGAAGTTGCCGTAGGAGACTCGCTGGTCATAATGAGAGAAGGAGGAAGCCACAGTCTACGTCTCTCTCTGTCTTGTCTTCTCGTTATGGGAGGATCACTCCTTCGCTTTACGGTTAGATCCTTTATGTCTTGAAGTATAATAAGACTGATTCATGTGCTTTTAAAACTAACCTCTAAGATGTATGGGGACAGGGAATGGTGAAAGTTCAATGAATGGGAGCTTTCTTGGGTCCCAAGATATGGGTTGGAATAGTGCAAGAACGTTGGATACAAGAGTGATGAGACGGCCACCGTCATGGCAGATGGATCCTATGAATGTGTTTAGTCAAGGATCAGTAAGTGGAGGAGGAGGAGGAGGGATAAGCTTCTCATCTCCAGAGATTATGGACACTAAACCAGAGAGCTACAAGGGAATTGGCAGCGACTCAAACTGTGCTCTCTCTCTTCTGTCAAACCCACATCACCAACATGACAACAACACATGGAGAACTTCTTCAGGTTTTGGTCCGATGACGGTTACAATGGCTCAGCCACCACCTGCACCTAGCCAGCAGCATCAGTATCTGAACCCCCCGTGGGTGTTTAAGGACGATGATAATAACTGTCCGAATGATATGTCTCCTGTTTTGAATTTGGGTCGATTCACCGAGACAGAGATAAGTGGTGGAACGACATTAATGGGTGAGTTCGAGTTATCTGATCACCATCATCATCATCATCAGAATAGGAGGCAGTATATGGAAGGTGAGAACACAAGGGCTTATGACTCTTCTTCACACCATAACAACTGGTCTCTCTGAGTCTCTTTGCATCAGAGAATCATCTTATTTGTTACCATGAACAATTCTGCAATATCTTTATCCTATTTTTTTCTGTTATTTGCTTACCAATAAACTAGACAATGGCTTTTGTTTTATTTATGCTTCTTCTTTTTTTCTCTTCATGAGTCCAACTTATGAGATCAGATTGATCAAATATCAGATAAAGGTTCCATATACAATATCTATACTTATAACTTAGTGAATCAAAGTATTAGCTAACAGTTACCTCTCCACTTAGCTGAACATAGCTCATGCATAGAGAAGATGGATCACTAGTCAGGCTCAAGTAAGCTTTGCTCAGACTTAACTGTTTAAAAGTTTTAACCCTATTTTTTTTTTATGATCTCTAGTTTCTCTGTAACTGAGACTTGAGTGTCTTCCAAGAAATATATGGGCTTACTAGTGGGCCGAATTGGCCCAAATATGTGGTAGTTCCAAAATTCCAGTCAGGATTTCTATCGCTCTAAGGTCTCATCTTAAAAAAAACATCTTTATCCACTGGATCCGCTTCTTTGAATTCCAAAGGTTAATACCATTAATGGGCCTCTCTTCTGCTCTAGAGAGAAGGAAGATAATGTCATTAATGAGCCTCTCATAACAGGCTTTTTAAAGGGCTTCATAACGGCCCAGACTAAGTTTTGTATTAGCTCCAAATCTCTCTCTAAGTGGGCTTTCTCCGGCTCTACCTCTACAGTCTCGTCGCCACCGAAGAAGAAGAAGATCGAATCATTTCTCGTTGAGCTCCTCCGCTGAATCGCTCAACCCTTCGTCTCTTCGAATACCAAAGGTTAGACCTTTCTCAATCCATCCTCCTGTAATGTCTCTCCGTTATATTATATAACATTCCTCTGTTCTTCATTGATTGATCTGGACAATCAATTTGTGAACTTCAAAACTTTGATTTGATGAACTTCCTTCAAATCCGCGTCTTTCATTATCAAAAATTTAACATTTTTATTTGTTTTTGATTGATCTTGTGGCTCTCCGGTGAATATAGCTAGTAGAATCGTAGAGTAAAGAGTCATGGATCCAGCTGAGATGAGATATTTGGAAGAAGAGGATAGCCCTATGATGAAGACAATGAAAGGAAGTGTTACTGGTTTCGCTGCTGGGACTATCTACGGAACCATTTTGGCCACATGGAAAGATGTTCCGAGAGTGGAGAGAAACGTAGCTCTTCCAGGACTCATCAGAACGCTGAAGATGATGGGAACCCACGGGCTCACTTTTGCTGCTATTGGAGGAGTCTACATTGGTGTTGAACAGGTGGTTCAGAATTATAGAGCCAAGAGAGACTTTTTCAATGGTGCTATTGGTGGTTTTGTTGCTGGTGCTTCTGTGCTTGGCTATAGAGGTACTTGCTCTTTCATATTCATCTTTACCGTGTTGCATAGACCAATGTCTCCATGATTCTCTCCAACTATGTAGTTCACTGTTTCCTCACCCTCAAGTTAATGTTTATTCGGTATTGGTTGTATGATATATCATAAGTTCCAAGACTTTGTTGATGTATTGGAGTATGTCTACTAAACCCTCAAAATATCATGTATGTAAAGATTGAAAGTACATAGCTTTGAGTGATTAGATACTAGTACAGAGTCATGCATTCTTTTTTATGCGAATCTCCATTGTAACCTGGTTTTACTTTGGTGAAATTTGTTTTTTCCTTTTTTCACAGCAAGGAGCATCCCAACAGCGATAGCTGCAGGTGCAACTCTAGCTGTTACCTCTGCTTTGATTGACTCTGGAGGTCAGACCACAAGAGTAGACAACGGCAGAGAGTATTATCCTTACACCCCCGTCGAGAAAACAGCTCAAGCTGATGCCTGATTTCTCTTTTTAGTGACTGAAGTTAATAAAAGCTCTTGAGATCATCTCTGTTTTGTTTACTGTATCTGAGTGATGTGAAATCAATCATAAAACTCTTTTGTTCTTGTTTCCTCCTGTTTTTATGGAGACTGACTTACATCTTTTGCTTGAATGTTGAATGTAAGAAACGTTACAGTTCTAAGTATCTGAAATGTTTTGCTTCTGTTAATCTCAAGTTAGTTACTTTATCTGAATGTTCATTATATTTGAACATGACTAAGCATAAGGAGACAACTAGACAAAGTAGATTTTGGAAATCTACATTTAAAAGCTGAGTTGAAAACGTGGCAAAGTAAACCTGAGTTGAAGAAGGAACAGTTCTCGTCTGTAAGTAAAACTTATGTTGAAAAACATAGAGAATGATGTTTTGTTTGTTCTTCTGGTTATGAACAAGACTGTTGAACTTGCAGGTGCTTTGTTGTTCATAACGTGCTTCCCGGATCAATCAGAGAAGCTTTTTCCTCCAAGATTAAAGACAAGGAAACAACAACGATTGATCCAGAGAAACTTTCACGGTTTTTTAGTCTGTTTGAATGTGTAGATCTTTAAGGAAAAATTGAAAAGAGCTTAAAATATATTTGAAACTGAAGGAGGTATTCATATATATGGTATTGTAAAAACTTGTTATCTGCGTATAACAATTGAAGGAAATTAACATTTAAAAAGACAAAGATTGCATGATGTTTTTCAAGAAGGAAAAGGCAAACGGATATGATCAAAGAAGACAAAAACCTACAAAAAGAGAAGGCAGAGCTTTAGGAGTTAGAGAACTTTCTGTGCAGTTAACTTCTGATGAGATATGAGCTACCAATCTCTGAAGAGGAACGGATCAAGAGAACTCTACAGTGACTGAGACATCTTCCATCATCATTTATCATTAATCACCTTGCAAGCAGTATAATTGCCGGATATTTCCAGTTGCTGTCACCGAAAAAAACAGAGGATCAATATCCAATGACAACCGGAGAATAAAGTAGAATGTGGGGGATTCGATGTATTTACCGTAAAGCCAGTCTTTGAAATGCATGTGGAACGCGGAAGTAAGTTCTCGTTTTCGGTTATCTTCAAGAGGTGTTTCTCTTAAGGATTGTCTTGTTTCTTCCAAGTTCTTAAGCTGCTCAAAACAAAGATGTAGTTTCGGTTTCAGATGCTGTAGTGATATGGAAGAAAAAACAAACAGAGCACTTCTGTTATTAAAAAAAAGCATAAAACATACGCTTGACTGTTGCACTGCCATATACGCATCTGGTAATGGAAATGGATTGTCTTTCGTGGAACCAAGCGTCTCGCCCGCAAACCAGTTTGGGATCTGAACCAGAGACGTTGACGTGAGAAGTTACAATGTGATCACAATCTTGGTGGTAACCAACATCACTAGTTATTACAAGAAGAGTAAATTAACAAAAAGGGGAATCTTACCAAAAAGTTAGTGAACTGGTTAGGGTCCACACAAGAAGCCGTTTCAGAATGTTTATCAGAGGCACCGGTTGGATGTGAAAGGGAGTCATGCGGATCAACTGCTCCAAGTGCCAAGGATTCATTCCATCTGTTAATAGTTGGCACAATACCTACCACGGTCATGTGCTCCTCCAAGTGTGAGTAAAACGTATTATATGGAGCCACCTAGAACAGAACAGAGTCAAATTGGTGCCATCAGATATGGACAACACATCATAAGATGCTTGCACTAAACTCAACAATAAGTGACTCTAACAGCATGTTCAACTGTCCAAACACCATGAACAATTAACAGGATCATGAGCCTAGCAGGCTTTCAACACAGAAAAGATAAAGCCTAACTAAAGCTTTTAAAAATTGTGGTCTCGTTACAAGTTTCAGCTGAACATCAGAGCGGGAATGAAGAGTTGTGTACGCAGCCTGATATCGAACTTGAAAATTAAACCCTTAATCTTAGAGAGATGCTTCACCTGTAGTTTGTGGTTATCACCAACAATAAGAGGTCGCTGATTGACTCCCAAAAAGAATACACATTCTCGGCAGTTGGCGATGCAGATTCGTTTGGTAGCTGCAATCACATGAACTCTCTCACAATGCTCAACTCTTACTGCCTGCACATGCACAAAACATAAACTAGTCTGCATCTTCTAAACCAAAACTCGCTAACGCATCAAGGAGTATATTTTGTCATACCTTGCCGGAGGCTCCTAGAACAATAGTAGAATCAGAACAGCCATACACAGTTGCATATCTTAATGGCGCTAAAAGATAAATGACAGAATCATGGCAATTGGCAACCTGCAGAATACACAGGAACATGCAATTGACGTGCATACATGGCGAAAGAAACGGAATGAGGAATCCTACAACTAAAAAATGTTCCTCGATACGGACCTTCACAGATCTACCCTTAAGATCGGAAGCCTGCTTAAAAAGTGAAGTCTTGGAGACTCCCTCGATAATACAAGGACCTCTATCGCAAGCATCTGCGGTTGCAGCATCTTGATCAGAGGCGTTAGATGGTCCATTTTCTTTCCCAGAAATTCCGTCAGAAATGCTTTCCAAGGCGGAAGCTATGTTTTTCAGAAGCCAATCATGCACTTGGGAAGCAGGAACGGGAACAGCGGGCATATCAGGGTCAGAGTTCTTAAAAAAAGGAGTAGCTTGACTCAAAGAAGGTACATCAGATCCCTTATCCCCAAAATGAAGAAGAAACCGAATGTGCTCAAAACTCTCCAAAGACAGCACCTAAGGAAGAGATTTGGGCAATCAAATAAGTTGTGATGAAATAACCATCTAGCATGAGATAAGCATTATCTGCCATTACACTAATATTTGTATTCCAACATAGGATTTTCTATCCATCTAACAGATACAGTAACTCCTTCCAGAATGAGATAAAGAAAGGTTTGCACATACCGGAGATTCACCCCCTTCTCCCTCCACAGGCTCTGCAAGGAGAGAAATAATATTTGCTGTGTGTTTTTGCAAATACGACAACTGATGAACTTCTTCATCTGCTGGTGATGGCATAAAACGACGGCTGTTGCTACGAACAAGCTGCAAGAAGACAAAAAAGAAATTTAACTCAAACTTCAACAGCAACAAGGTAGTCAGACCCAAATGATTGAAACAGTAATGAGAAAAATTATGGGTAAAATATTTCAAAGCTCAGAAACTGTCGCTCAACTATAAACTGAGCCCAAAGATACCAGAACACACCCCACATTAACACCACGAGGAAACATGGAAGGACCAACCAAAATAAAGAACAATGAAAAGAAACAGAGTCAAACCCACACAAAACCGAGCAAAGTATCAGTCATTTGGCTTCAATCCGTGAACTTAACACTGCTCCGGAGTTGTCATTTGTCAAAGAAAGGGGACCAGACTCAAAAGGAACAGGTGTCGAAACCAAAGGCTAGCAAAACGCATACTTCCTTACTGCTTAACATATGTGATCCTGTGTGTTTCATAGACCAAGAGCAAGAAACAAGACACTCTTACTTAAAGCCTCGATACTGTCAAAGCGTTCCTCACATTTTAACAATACGCCCACTGAAGTAAATACCTCAACGACCATCTTCTCCATATGAAAATCGTTACAAACACTTAGCCAAAAACTACACTCGACTCAATGAAGTTCCTCAACATTGCTTAATTCTAACGTCGCTAAGTTTCATACGAGCCAAAACTCGCCAAATTTCTTTACATCATGCATTGTAAAACTATAGTAGAACTCAATGATCATACGCACTAAGATCACAGAAAAAAAAAACATTTCTGACGACATTACATGATTAAGCCAATGATAAAACGTAAAGAACATGCCTGAATCGGAGATAAGGCAGACAAGTAACCATCGAAAGCAGAAGACGATGGCCAGACATCAGCCACAGCTGCAGAGTCCTTATGCGTCCTAGGCGTCAACTTCTTATACGACTGAATGTAAAGGAACAAAACCAGATCCCTCACATCAGCTCCAATCGAATCGACTTCCTCTGGCTTAGCCATAACAAGAGGATCATCAGTCTCGGAGTGGAGCACCGAGGCGAGAGTTTCGAGAACGAGGCGAGCATGGTCAGAAGAGATCAATAGTGCATCGGAGATGGCAGCAGATCCAACACGGTTATTCTTCGCGGAAGCAGTAAGCTTTTGCTTGATCGGAGCTAAGGTTTGGATCGGGTCCGTGAAAACGAGATTCTGGATGGGGAGGAGGCCGTGTTCGAATGGCACCCGCCTCGGGTGGATTACTGGATTCGGATTTTGAATCGGGTCTGGGTCAGGTGGTGATGATTGTTCGTTAACTTCTTCCGTCATAATGCCTCAAACTCGCGAAAGAGAGAGAGACCAGTCGCGACGTTGCAGATCTTTGAACAAAGAGAAAAAAAATGTCATCGAGAAAGAAGAGCAGTTAATGTTACAGTGCGTGCAGTCACATGCCGCTATCCTACACCCTTACTTAAGATCCAATAACAAATGGGCCTTTGCGGCCCATTACACAACAGTAGACTTCGCATCATTATAGGATCATGACATTTCCCAGATTGTGACAATTACAGAAACCGAAAGACATCATCCATCATGTGGAAAATACAAAGCCTAAGGTAAAGGTTCTCAACATATAAGATCCGTGAGCTTAAACTATCTAAAGAAGACAAGAATCTTAAACTAAGTTTGATCATCAGATAAATGATAGCAATCTTCCTACTATAATATCATCAGAGAGAGATGATTGTGATTGACCCCTTCCTAGTAATATCATCAGAGAATGATACCCATCTACACGCTCACCAGTAGATGATCCACTTTTCCCTCTTTGCTATCATCAGAAGATGATGATGATGTACATCAACTGTGCAGGCAATGACCCCATCATCGCATGGACATCAACGTCCGAACCCTTTTCTCTCTTTCAGCTCTCTTAGCACTAGGAGTGCTCTTCATCTTCTGAATCTCTTCCATCACAACCTTCTCCACTTTATCAATAGAGTTGAGGAGCTTCTTCTGTGGAGTGAGTGCTTCTTCTTCTTCCTCTTCCCCTGAATTTTCTCTTGTGATGTTGAGCAGTATCTGATGGACTTTAGCAGTTGAAGGTGGCCAGGGACGCTTGAACCCAACAGGTGGACCAGGAGTGACCATAGAGTAGTTGTGCTCGAGCTGAGCACGTGAGAGTGATAGTAAAGAATCATCAAGAACCCCAAGCTGTTGTGGAGTTGGGGTCTCAATATCTCCCATACGAGCTCTCCTTCTCTCAATTGCCTGCATTAATGAGTTTGATAAATAGAATACAAAGCCAGGCTAAGCAAGCCTTTAGCAATAACAAACAGTTAATATGATATAGTTAATCAGCGAGGCTAAGCAAGCCTCTACTAACCCTAAGGACGGAAGATACATCACGGAGAGGGGTTCTTGGATACCAAGAAGGCAACAAAGAAGCAGAAGCACGTGCCCTGCCACGTCTTGCAACACCCAAGCCTCTTCTACCCCGTCGAACTCCGAAACTGCCTCCTCTTCCCATCGTAGTTCCTTGACCAATAAAGCCAAACCCTAAAGATTCTGAAGGCAGTCTCTGAAGATGTGTTGGTGGCTCGTCGAGCAAGATCCCATGGGACCGTCTGTTGAGAAACGCAGCTGGATAATCCACAGCCCTCTCTATTCGGTCTCTCGCTTCTGGCATTTTACGATCAATCGCTGAAAATCGAATCGAGAAAACGATTACAACACACCTAGATTGCATTAACGACGAGCCTAGCATTTTCTCAGGTAACCACTCAATCTTGTTCTCTTTACGAATCCTCGAACCTAACACTCTAAGAAAATCGAGTAGAAACAACAAAACGGATAATCAAAAACCTCACAGAAGCATCGTTGATAGAGATTAAGCTATGGATTGATTTTACCTGTGAATATTCTGCGATTAGATTCCTTCGTGACAGCTCCAAAACGGGCTTGCGAACGGTAAAGCGAGGGGGACAAAAGGAATAAAGGAGAAAAAGCTTTTTCTCAGTGTGAGAGAGAGAGAGGAGACGATCTGGCGATTTTTATTTTGAGGGCATCATCTTGGGCGGGTTTTTATAATTGAAAAATTAAAATTTTCAAGCTCGCACGTGCGAGATAGTTCAAATCTTATAGTGAAAACTTTTGAATTTTCACTGGAGGCGGGATTACTCAATTTCGTCAAATTTCATCACCAACGCCAATTCGTTTGATTCTTTGTTAAATTACTATTATACCCTTCCAAAGTGGATATGAAGTTTTGACCGGGCTTTGGCCCAATTATGTATACAAAAGGTTATGGCGTAAATGTGCGTTACAAAGCCCTAATTGTTGAGATATTTTGGGCTGAAGCCCATAATTCAATAACCGTTGCATTATATGAAGTTTGCTAATCTATATCAACAAAGCAGAACCCCAAGTTGATCATGTATAATATGAACACTTTTGAAAATCTTCTGTATCCTTTGCAAATATATTTCCGACCAAAAATAGCTTAGGCTGAGTGGTTACTTATATAGCACAAGGGACCGCTCTGAGTTAGATGTAATACAAGAATATAGTTCGAGAAAGTGTCTACACGTACACGGCAACCTAAAAAAAAGAGTAAAATCCTGTTAGATGATGAGTTCGTTCCTTACACTTCAGGCTTCGGTCTCACACGTCTGGTTCGGGTTATCTCGATGCTTTCTCTTTATAACGAAAAAATAGTTAATAGAAGAATGATTAATAACTCAAGTGCTTGATTCTCTCTCTCTCTCTCTTGCGCATGGAGTTTCATCCCTATATAGATTCGCAATTACTTAGAGCATCATTATCCCTATAACTCTTAATGGGGTTTTTAAATTTTTTTTTTTTGCTGATTAAAAAAAAATTAAAAAACGAACCAATCGCGGGCCGCCACGTGTCAATGGAACCCGCAAACAGTGTAAAAAACTCTCTAAAACCGGTTCTTATTTAGCAATTTTTAAAAGTGGTTCTTACACTGTTCATGGACCCCACATGTCAGTGGGGCCGGCGAACAACCCCTCCTAAAAACCCGAAATAATGATGCTCTTATTATCAGAAATGATATGTCAATCTATTTGGAATAGTATTTTTGTCAGAACATCGATCAAGCATGATCGCATCCCACCGTTGGTCCTCTCCTTTGTTTAGATTCACAACAAAAAAAGTAGGTTTTACTTAAAAGAAACGAACACACACAAAATAAAACAAGGAGGGATCTTCCTTCATGGTGCACCCAAGCACGATTGACTACTTCCAAATATAGCAGCCCACTCGAGAAAATTAAATTTTAAAAGAGAGAAACACTTGCTTAATTTAGAAGTTCCTATTAAAGAAAATAAAATAGAGAGGCAACCTTTTTTTAAGTTGTTGACATTATAAAAGCCAAAGCTGGACCACGATTCCCCACTTCTATCAAATGTATTATATTTTTCAGAACATAAATATTTAAAATGAATTTGATGGGGAATCGTTTTTATTATTATTAAATTCAAATATAAAACTCTTTAGCGGAAAAAAAAAATCAATACAACATAGAGAAAGCTAGTGGGGTCTCTCACGTGTCCATGTTCACACATCCATGGACGACCTTTGCTTTTGTTGTTTTTTCTTTTTTTGGTTACCATTTTCACCGAGGACCATCTTTAGAACCCAAAAGAGTATAAACTGATCAAGAGTGAAAGCATTTGGTCGCATTGATTCAGAGAAAAAAAAAGAGCTATTAGATTACCAATTTACAAATCATGTTGTCACCTTTATCTATTTTCTCGAGTAATAAGTCGTCTGATGTGAGTGAAACAAGTTTCTTGCGTATGGATTTACATACAAATATGTGATATTTACATCCAAGCATTAGGGTGTAATAACAAAAAAAAAAAAGAATCAATTAGTAATAAAATGACAGTTTGTAAAATATTGTATATCATGGACATTTCTTCTTGATACTAGCATATACATAGATGCATGTGCTTGCGCATACAAACTTGTCTTCTTGTTGATAAACTAAGAAGCAGCTCGAGATTTTAAAACTTTGTAACTAAATGATCCATGTAGTATATTCCCCATATATTAAGGAATGAAATACCAACTCCACAGAAAATAAACATACATACATCCAAGTTCCAAAACAACGTGATAACTGATAAACAATAATACCTTAAAAAACTTGCCAAACATAAACACGTAACAACTAGTTCAAAGAGGACAGGCTTGTAAGAGAAACGGGTCGCTCTTATAGAAAGACGGCGCTTGTGAATGATTAAAGTTTAAAAAGAAGAAGAGGTGCACGAAATTAACGATGGAGCTAGGTCTAGACGAAGTATCGTTCACACTTATCGACATCACTGTATCAATCATCTTTGATAAATCTTTTAGCTGTACTCCACTCTGTATCGTCAATGTCTCTTTCGTCGCGATCGTGTCGAAGCTGCAAGGTTTCCGTGAACCCTAATTTATGAACTGTACTGCCGACAATTTTTCTTTCTATTTATAGGATGTTTTGTGTCTTTAACCATATTAAGAAGAAGATCTAACCTCTGACCTTTTCCTTGTACTCTGATGGGACAATATAATAGTAATCGACAATCATAAATGTATTTTTTTTGACAGGTCATTCAACTTAAAATGCATGCATGAAAGTAATAGAAAAATGCATGGAAGTAATATATTACTTTGTTAAGGTCATATAGTTTGAGAGAGTTTGAGTAAGCTAGCTATTAAGTAAGGTCAAACATACATACTAAGTATAAGTAAGACAATAATGTATTATTCGAACGTGAAATTAATAGTCCTCTGTTCAAAAATAATATGTCACTTTTTTTTTTCTTGTTTCAGTAATGTCATTTTAAAATTTGAATGCAATTTACACATATTTTTAGTTTAATATTAATTAAAAATGTATCAGTTTAATAGATAATTTTATTTACTTTACTATTTATTAAATATATGTAATTAATAAAAACAGAAACATATTTAAATTGTTTTCTTAACTTGTGTGTGGAATAATATTTGTATGAAATAAAGAGTATTTAATTTGTGAGGAAGAAGTCTATGATTATTCTTTTCAAAAAATGAAGTCTGTGATTATTGGTTCCTAAATAACAAGTTTTCTTTTTCTTTTTATGTAATTTGATTAATTCATTTTTTACATCACGTCATAAAAATAGCAATAATCTTATTATATACGTAATTGTTTATATGATATTTGTTGGATAACAAAGTTAAAAACAAGAAATAATATAATAATGATATTTTAGTATCTTCAATATTTGTAGGGAAGAAAAATCGTATCTTCAATATAATTATTCCCATTCACTTAAATAGTATTTTTTAGAAAATAATTGTTAATAAAATAGTTTAAAATGTTCAAAAATAACTGTTTATTTTAAAAAAAAATATTTACCTTTTATTTTTTAATTATTTTTCTACCCTAAAACTTCACTCTATAATCTGAACTCTAAATCTAAATTAGTTAATTCTAGAAATATAAATATATATTTATATTATTTAATAAAGCTTTAATAAAACTTAATTATTATATTTTTTAAAAGTTATTTTGTGACAATTTTTTTTAAAAATATAATAGGATATTCTAATATTCAAAAATATACATTTCTACAAACATTTATTTTTTAGAAATGTAAAGGCATTTTCAGTAAAAAAAAAATGTAAAGGCATTTATCCGTGACTCAGCCTCACAGGCGGCTCAAAAACGACGTCTTCCTCTCTACTTTTCTTTTTATTTGATTTTTCATTAAATTTTAGTTATGCTTTTGGATCCGCCGCTATCTTCAGCCATTAAAGTTGGACGCAGAAACTCAGTAGCAAAAAGACGATAAATATTCATTATCATCTCTCTCCCCTCTTCTCTGTTCACCCACCGTTCTTCTTCCTTTCTCTCTCTCTGTTTCTTCTTCACCTCCTTTCCTTATTCACCCACAAGCTCTTATCCCCTGCTTACATCTCAAGCTGAAATCAAATTTTCTCTCGAGAAAGTGACACGACAAGAACCCATCACAGGCCAGAAAAAAGTTTTAAAATCCGAAATCCACACAAAAGTACTTGACTTTGAAGCTAACTTTGCTCTTACTGAAACGTTACGAAACAGAGCACTATAGCGAAAAGGTGAGAGACAGGGAAAGTTCGTTTCTTTCATGGATTCAAATACTCACAGTCATCTCTACGACCCGAATCACATATCTTCTCCCGGGTCGGGTCTTCTTCGCTTTCGTTCAGCACCCAGCTCTGTTCTCGCCGCTTTCGTAGACGACAACGACAAGAGTGGTCTCGACTCCGATAAATCTCCTGTTTCCTCTGTATCATACGCCGCCACTCTTCCGCCGCAGCCAGAGCCGTCGAGCTTTCTGGGTTTGCCGCCGCATTACCCAAGACAGAGTAATGGGATGATGGTGAATACGATTGGTTTGGATCAGTTTCTTGGTATGAATAACCATCACACGAGACCAGTTGACTCAAGTCTTCTCCGGCAAAGCAGCTCGCCGGCCGGGATGTTCACAAACCTCTCCGATCAAAACGGTACCGTTTCCGGCGTAGAAAACCATAAAGGTGTCAACTTTGGACCTAAAGCTAAACTCTTTTCAATGTTTTGTACAGGTTATTGCTCAATGAGGAGTTTGATGAACTACGTTGGTGAAGAAGAAGACGAAGAGAGTCCATCTCATTCGAAGGGATTAAGACGCCATAGCAGTCTCTCTTCAAGGCCACCTTCTTCTCTGGGGATGCTCTCTCAGATACCTGAAGTCGTCTCGGAGAGTGTTCAGTATAGCCATTGGAATGATCCGTCCAGCTTCATTGATAATCTATCCTCTCTCAAAAGAGAAACAGAGGACAATGGAAAACTGTTTCAAGGAGCTCAGGTAACTACTCGGTTCTCTACCTGGTTTAGTACCACCAAACCGGTTTAGTTTTGTTCTTGGGAATGTTAGACATTGCATATAGCTTGAAACTGTAGAACATTGAATGATAATCATCAATAACAGAACGGAGAAATGCAGTTAATGTCGCATCACTTGAGTCTACCTAAGTCATCATCATTTACATCATCGGACATGGTTTCAGTGGATAAGTATCTGCAGCTACAAGACTCTGTTCCTTGTAAAGTTAGAGCCAAACGTGGCTGCGCCACACATCCTCGAAGCATCGCTGAACGGGTAATTACAACAATGCTTCTTGCTACACAAATCTACAAAGTCTAATAGTTACTTGAAACAAATTCTTTATGTCACTTGTCAGGTAAGAAGAACCAAGATAAGCGAAAGAATGAGGAAACTACAAGAGCTTGTTCCTAACATGGACAAGGTACACTAGTCCTGACACTTGTTACAATGGGTTCTCTTGCATTGAGTTGGTATAAATGTTTTTTTTTTGGTATCTCTTTGTTTCAATAGCAAACGAACACTTCAGATATGTTGGATTTGGCTGTGGATTACATCAAAGATTTACAAAGACAGTATAAGGTAACCTTACTGATCATTGTGAAAGAAAGAAACTGAAGGACCAGTTTGTGATTGAAACTTTTGTTTTGGGTTGGTTTACACAGGTTTTAAACGAGCAAAGAGCAAACTGCAAGTGTATGAAGATATAGCGCGCAACAAGGTTTGTGTATATAGGACTAAAGAGAAAAATTATAAGAAAGACGCAAACAATGTAATGTCTGAATATTTTTTTAGCCGAAACAGACCAAACTGTCTTATGTAAGCTCCTAGCAATAATGCATATGCTTTCAACATATCCAAAGTAATTTTACAGGACTCGAGTCATTTCTCTCTCTCTTTTTGTTTTTGTTTTCCACATCCAAGTTAATTATGCCAATGTTGTTCTAGTAATATCAGTATTTTCCAAGATTGTTTTAATCAATTTTCTCTATGTTTAGTATGTAACAATGTGTTTCACTAGAAAACTCCAAACCGGATGTTAATGTTGTTTATAGTGATTAATTGGACTTTGGTCAAGATTTCTCCAGTTATAAAACATCTCTCCCTGATATGACTTAATTCATATGAGCTAAGTTGTGAGTAGTGATGATTTCAATATTGGGTTTGCCATTTTAATTTTTGAAAGTAAAAATAACGAACATTCGAACCAAACCCAAAGGCCCAACTCATAAACATTGGGGTCCAAAGCGTCTCTCTCTCATCCTCAACATCATAATGGGTGCTTTCCCTCTCTAAATTTTTGTTGGCTTTATTAGCTGACGCACTCCAAAGCAAACATCGCTTTCTCTTCACTCCAAATAGCTCTGAGGTAATCCTTTTTACTCTCAGAACACACAGAGATACGCTCTAGCGAAGAAAAAAGACTTTCTCCGAGAAACAAGAGAGAAAGAGAGAGAGCAAAGCTTAAGCAAAAAAAAAAAGAAAAAAAAGAGAGAGAGAGTTCAGCCGAACGATTTTGAAGCTCTAACTGTGGTTTAACTAGAGCGAGTTGGATAAAGCCGGTCGGTTCTGGGTTTTCTCTAAAATTTAATTCGGTTAATTCCGGTTTACGCGTGAATTTTCCTCTTATGGATCATCTGAACCAAGTGTTCGGAGTTAGCTCCGGCGCTTGCCCATACCGAGACGCGGTGACCGGACTTGAATCGCTCAATTTCAGCGACGAAATTCAGCAGCTGGTGACGGCGATTCCGCCCGAGAACACCGGTCCCTTCACGGCTTTGCTTGAGATGCCGGCGACTCAGGCCATGGAGCTTTTCACTTCGTCTTCTCAGGCCACCGTTTTCCACCCTTACGGTTCATTGAATTTTCCTCCGGACTTTGCCGCTCGGTTCCCGGTGATCGCTGCAGAGCAAAACGGAAACTTCTCCGGTGAGTCCGTACCATCGAGTTTCAGCGACAGAGTCAAATCCGAGCCTGATGAGACCGATTCATCTCAGCGGTTGGTTTCTTATCCAACGGTGGAGAATCAGAATCATAACAAGAGGAAAGCACGTGGGAAGAAGGTATCAATCTCTTACTTTTCCGATAGCTTGGTACACAAGTCACTAATACCTTTTATCCTTTTAACTTCTAGGTCAAAAGCTCGTTGAAGAAGACCAAAAGCTCTGAAGAAACAGAGAAGCTGCCATATGTTCACGTTAGAGCTCGTCGTGGTCAAGCTACTGATAACCATAGCTTAGCAGAACGAGTAAGTATTCACATCTCTTAACACATGGTCTTCGCTTATTCATCATTAACTCTTGATTATAGGCAAGAAGGGAGAAGATAAACGCACGAATGAAGCTGCTACAGGAACTGGTCCCAGGCTGTGACAAGGTTTGTCCCTAAGATTGTAATCAATAATTATATTTTCATATGTGCTCAAAGTCAGAATCTTTCTTTTTAGTATATGATAAAAAGATCTTTACTTTCCTCATCTTAAAGTGTATTCATTGAACTTGAAGCGTACTCCATAAGTGAAGATAAGGGCTTTATTATGTGTGAATGCTAGCTGGATTGTGCCCTTAAGGTTTTTGGTAGAGGGGACATAATTTGGTGGATAGATGGAGATCAGAGTGTGTGTTTTGGGGTCCATCTTCTGATATTAAGTTGAAAAAGTTGCAGGAGGGTGAGGAGTGTAGTATCGTCTCTAATAAGTTTGTTATCTATCAAGTAAAGAGAGAGAGAGGAGTGTGGTATAGTCACTAATATTGGTTTATATGATTTGAGTCCCACTATACCTAACTGGTTGGAAGCATGATGTGACACTCCTGCAGACAGCTAACTAATCGATATATATATAAATCTTGGAGTTTAGCAGCCCTTATTGGTGGAAGGAGATGATGATAAGTGACAACTCCGTAAAGAGTTTCTAAATTTTGTGGGGTTTTGGGACTTGACTGTTTGTTTATGAACGAGAAGTGTTGTTCTGGTTCGTCTTTAATGACAATGTTACGTTGAAAAGAGTTGGAATTGTTGAGATTGTAGAAGCCGTTTTACATGCTAGTTAGGACTATGGGTCAATTTTATTGTTGGAGTATCCTCCGGGAATATTGGGATTGGGTTTAACTTGTTTCCTGTAAATTTGGGTAGTTCCATGTATATAGATATTTGTTGAGATAGTATCTCTACTCGACTTGACTTGTATATAAGGAGGTTCTTCCATTGATCATAATGAGAAATAAGTTCTACCGATATCTTTCTTCTCTGTTCCATTACATGGTATCAGAGCTTGACATTTTTTTCTTTGAAACAAATCATCATTTACAATGGCGAATGAAGCGACCCCAATCACAACGGAAGTGAGAAGGACGATCTCACCGTACGACCTTACCTCTGCGGATAATCCCGGAGCAGTGATCTCACATCCTTTGTTACGAGGAACAAACTATGACGAATGGGCTTGCGGGATCAAGACGGCGCTGTGTTCGCGCAAGAAATTCGGGTTCCTTGACGGTACGATTAAGCGACCGGAGGAGGGTTCACCTGACTTGGAAGATTGGTGGACAATCCAGGCTCTACTTGTATCTTGGATCAAGATGACTATAGAGCCGACTCTACGATCGAACATCTCCCATAAAGACGTGGCTCAGGACTTATGGGAGCACCTGAAACGAAGATTCTCAGTCCTTAATGGCCCACGGATCCAACAAATAAAAGCTGAATTAGCTTGCTGCAAACAAAAGGGATTGACCATTGAGACATATTTTGGGAAGCTAAATCGCATATGGGACAGTATGGCAACCTATCGTCCCCTTCGTGTCTGCAAGTGCGGCAAGTGCACTTGTGATTTGGGAACACAGCAAGAAACGGATCGTGAGGAGGACAAGGTCCATCAATTTCTATATGGCCTTGATGATGCGTACTACAGAACTGTCCGCTCCTCTCTTGTCTCACGATCACCACTGCAGTCCATGGAAGAAGTTTATAACATCGTTCGGCAAGAAGAAGACATGAGGATTGTAACAAAACAAGAGGAAGAGACTTCCCTGAATGCCGTAACAGCCTTTGCGGTTCACGCCAAAGAAAGAAGCCGTCTCAATGAAGCAACTAAATCGGTGGTCTGTAAGCACTGCAATCGCTCTGGACACTCATCTGAAAATTGTTTTGCTGTGATCGGCTATCCAGAGTGGTGGGGAGAGAGGCCACGTGCTCGATCTCTGCAAAATAGAGGCCGTGGAGGCCAATCTGGAACAGGACGAGGACGCGGGTCTGGGACATTTGCAAATGCAGCTCAAGTTGCTCCTCCACAACAAACAGAGCAGGCTAACTATGTCATTACAGACAAGGATCGAGACGGTGTCACTGGTTTGACTGACGTTCAGTGGAAGTCCATAATGCAGATACTCAATGCGGGAAAAGGTTCAACACACAACACTGAACATTTGACTGGTAAGTTTTCCTATCCTTCCTGGATTTTGGATACAGGAGCAAGCCACCACTTGACTGGAAAACTCGATATTTTGACTGACATACGAGACATGGAACCTGTTTTGATTGTTTTGGCTGATGGTAGAGAAAAGGTATCGGTTAAGGAAGGGAAAGTAAGGCTTGGTCAGGGTCTTCTGTTAAACTCAGTGTTCTATGTTGAAGGAATGCCTTCAGATTTGATTTCTGTTGGACAGCTTATGGATGAAAATAGAGGTGTTGTGCAGTTGGCTGATCAGTTCTTGATTGTTCAGGACCGCATTTCGAGGATGGTGATTGGAGCGGCTAAAAGGGAGAATGGAGCTTACCGCCTGCGCAGTATGGAACATGCCGCTGCAGCCATCACAAAAGATGAAGAATCTTACGATTTATGGCATAAACGGATGGGACACCCTGCTGCTAAGGCTGTTTGCTCACTTCCTGTTGTTTCTAGTTCAGTTAGTTCTGTTTTACTGAATAAGGCGTGTGATGTTTGTCTCCGCGCTAAGCAAACGCGATCTTCTTTTCCAGTCAGTATGAATAAAACTTTGAAACCTTTTGATATGATTCACACTGATCTCTGGGGCCCTTATCGGACTGAATCAATCTCTGGAGCTCGATATTTCTTAACACTAGTTGATGACTACTCGCGTGGTGTCTGGATATATCTCTTACGCGACAAAACAGAGGCTCCCACTCACCTGAAACATTTTTTCACTATGATTCAAACGCAGTTTAAATCTTCTGTCCGCACTGTACGCAGCGACAATGGCTCAGAGTTCCTGTGTTTGAAAGACTTCTTCTTGCAAAAAGGTATTCTCCACGAAACCTCCTGTGTCGGCACTCCGGAGCAGAATGGCAGGGTTGAGCGTAAGCACCGCCACATCCTCAATGTCGCACGAGCTCTCCGATTTCAAGCCAACCTCCCTATTGATTTCTGGGGAGAATGTATCCTCACTGCTGGATATTTAATAAACAGAACTCCAAGTTCTGTTCTCGGAGGAGTTACACCATATGAAAGGATATATAACAAAGCACCGAGTTATAATCATCTTCGCGTTTTTGGCAGTTTATGCTACGCTCATAACCAATCAACGAAGGGGGATAAGTTCGCCGAACGCAGCAATAAGTGTGTCTTTATGGGGTACCCGTATGGAAAGAAGGGATGGCGACTGTTTGATATTCAAAAGCGAGAGTTTTGTGTTTCCAGGGACGTCGTTTTCTGTGAAAACGAGTTCCCTTTTGCGGAGACGACACATGAAGAAGCTGTTGTTTCGACAAGTCCTTTGCTCTGGGAACCAATATCGGCTACCTATCTGTCCGAAGAAGACGATGTCCAGCACTTACGAACAAGAAGCAATGTAGACTTCGGCCCAGCAACAGTTACAAACCCATCAACAACTACATCTCCCGCGCTGAATGAGAGGCCCAACAATGTCAACCCGGCCCACTCATCTATCGACCCTACTCCTTCGTCATCCTCCCAACATACTGACGAACCCGCGCTGGGTCGGGGCCACAGAAGACGTATTCCCTCGGTCACACTGAAGAACTATGTGACCAACTCTGCTCAAACCCGGCGGCTTACTGGCACTGCAAATGGTTCCACCGATTTACTCTACCCAATGTCCAAATATCTAAGCTATGGACGATTTTCTTCGAAGCACATCGCTTACCAAGTTTCCACTGGTAAGATCTCTCCACCTAAATCTTATAAGCAAGCTGTTATGGATGAACGATTTAGGGATGCTATGGGTGCCGAAGTTTCAGCTCTCGAAACTAATCGAACATGGGATATAGTTGATTTACCGCCGGGCAAGCGCGCCATTGGATGCAGATGGGTTTACACAGTGAAGTATAGGGCTGATGGCACGATTGAACGGTTCAAGGCTCGGCTGGTGGTTCTCGGCAATAAACAGGTTGAAGGTGTGGATTACACTGACACTTTTGCTCCGGTTGCTAAGATGGGGACAGTGCGGTTATTTCTGGATGTGGCTACTAAACGGGGCTGGGATGTGCACCAAATGGACGTACATAATGCATTCTTGCATGGCGATCTCACTGAAGAAGTTTATATGAAACTTCCCCCAGGATTCAACTCCAGTGATTCATCGAAGGTTTGTCGTCTGAGAAAGTCGTTGTATGGTTTAAAACAGGCACCACGGTGCTGGTTTGCCAAACTATCAACTGCTCTAAAGGAATATGGGTTTCAGCAGTGCCTGTCGGATTATTCTTTATTTACCTATACAAAGGGTCAGACACATATTCAAATACTTATATATGTGGATGACCTCATAATCACAGGTAATCACCCTTCAGCCGTGGAGTTCTTTAAGCGATATCTTGCTTCATGTTTTAAAATGAAGGATTTGGGTCTCCTGAAATATTTCTTGGGAATAGAAGTCGCAAGAAATAAGTCAGGGATGTACTTGACGCAACGCAAATATGCTCTCGAGATTATTGAGGAAATGGGTCTATTGAATTCGAAGCCAGCTACATTTCCCATGGAGCAGAACCACAAGTTAGCCTTATCGGCATCACCACTTCTTGATCAACCGGAGAGGTATAGGCGATTGGTAGGAAGGTTAATCTATCTTGGTGTCACTCGACCAGACCTGGCGTATTCAGTACATGTTCTCTCACAGTTTATGCAGAATCCGCGTGTAGATCATTGGCAAGCAGCTCAGCGTGTTGTTCGCTACTTGAAAGGCACCCCGGGACAAGGACTCTTCTTGCGTGCCCATGATACACTTCAAATACATGGCTGGACAGATTCTGACTGGGCGAGCTGTCCACTTACACGGAGGTCAGTTACGGGATACTTTATCCAACTCGGGACTTCTCCAATCTCTTGGAAAACTAAGAAACAGCCTACTGTCAGTTTATCTTCCGCGGAAGCTGAATACAGAGCGCTGGCTTATCTTACTAAGGAACTAATTTGGCTAAAGAGGATCCTTTTGGCATTGGGTATTCGTCATGATCAGCCGATGAGAGTATACTGCGATAGCAAGGCAGCTTTACATATCGGTAATAATCCAGTTTTTCATGAAAGAACAAAACATATTGATTTGGACTGTCATTTCGTTAGAGGTGAGATTACTTCGGGTACTATTGCTACATCGCATGTATCTACTTCTTCACAACTAGCCGATATCTTCACAAAGGCTTTGGGACGCTCTGAGTTTGAAGGATTTCAAGACAAGCTGGGCATAAGGAACCTATATGCTCCAACTTGAGGGGGGGTGTTGGAGTATCCTCCGGGAATATTGGGATTGGGTTTAACTTGTTTCCTGTAAATTTGGGTAGTTCCATGTATATAGATATTTGTTGAGATAGTATCTCTACTCGACTTGACTTGTATATAAGGAGGTTCTTCCATTGATCATAATGAGAAATAAGTTCTACCGATATCTTTCTTCTCTGTTCCATTACATTTATGTTCTGACTTACCAGAAAATGAGCTTTGACTTGCAGATTCAGGGCACTGCATTGGTGCTGGATGAAATCATTAACCATGTGCAGACTTTACAGCATCAAGTAGAGGTGGGACTTTGTTGCTGTTTAACTTAAATAAAACGATAAGCTAAAATAGTCTGCAAGTAAAATTGGTTCGACAATGTCACATAACCTATGTTCTTCTTACTTTCAGATGCTATCTATGAGACTTGCTGCAGTAAACCCAGGAATCGACTTCAATCTCGACAGCATATTGGCTTCCCAAGTAAGTATCTAATTGCATACAAGACTTAAGTTCCATGTGATTCTTCTACAAAAATTTAAAGATTCAAAAGAAAGATTTTCTCTCATTGACCATGTTTCTCGTTTAAGTAAACCATAGGGACCTATCTTTACTTTGAGTAACCTTTTTAGTTGTATCACAAAAAGAGAAACTTTTGGTGTATTTATTGATACAACATTAATCGACTCTATTATAGACTAGGCTGAAAGAAGTAGACCAACGTGGGGAAATAAATACACATCCAGTACACTAGACACAGAGTCTATTGTTAACGCAAGGACTCAGAAACAAAACCTTTTGAAAGGACTCATTAGTCCTCTCATCAATAATATCACACACAGATGGGTCAGACACACGGACCACCTCCTGTTCTGTTGTCTTTGCACAATTATTTTTGTGTGTGTGGGTCTAAGTCTTAAGTTCTTGTTGCTTCAAGTTTCACCTATCCAATCTAATAATCAGATTTTGTTTCTCTGCAAGTAACTTCTTATTAAATGATTGTAAACCATTTAATAGCCAGGTCCCATCCATTTAAAAATCTTGGTCTATTAAGATAATGTTCAGTAGTGACTAAGACTACAAAGTTAAAAAGTTTTGATCTGTCTGAAACGAATTGGGTTAATGATGAGGTCTAAATCTCTCTCTCTCTCTCTCTGCAGACCGATTCTCTAATGGATGGTAGCTTCAATGGCGAGTCTTATCAACAGCTGCAACAGTGGCCTCTCGATGGGTACCACCAGCCGGAATGGGGAAGATAAGAGGATCATCATCAAGCCAATTTCTTGATGGCTTCAGCTACTTTGCACCCAAATCAGGTGAAAATGGAGCTATAAGTTCCAAACTAGTTGACGATGCTTTTGTATATAGAAGAGAGAGATATATCTCCTGAGGTTCGATTGTTGAGTTTAGTGGTAGAGAATGATTATGAACTTACCATGGCCTTGCATATGTATAATTGAGAGACAAACATGACTGTTAATGTGTAATACGACATCGTGTTCGAATATTATCCAAGTAATGCTAACCGACTAGCGTGACCAATTCGTTTTGGTTTAACGAAATAATAACCGTGCTGAAAGAACCGTTTTCACATTACAGTTTTTCAAATCAAACCGTAAACAAAATGAGAATTGAGAAAATAATGAATCAACAAACTATACAAATACAGCTAGAATTGTTAGATAATTACCGAATCTAAACCTGTTGAACCAAAAAATAAATCAAAATTAAACAATAAACCGAGCTGGGTAAATTTCTAATTAAACCGAAGATACCGATAAACCAAACCACATTTCTCGGTCCAAGTAAACCATTTGTAGGTCTTGGTTTGGTATATAGCTGAACACTCGACAAATCTGTAAGATTCCCATTTCGTCTCTTTCGCATACATCAGAAACTGAAGCGATGCCGTCGACGCAGTCATTGACCGTCGCAGCGAAGACGCTACGTAACCGGATCTTCTCCAGGTCCGGATCCACATCCGCCGGCCCGAGTCGATGGGCCACGCCGGGTCACGAGGAACGGCCCAAGGGTTACTTCATGAACCGCACTCCTCCCCCACCGGGACAGTCGCGAAAATGGGAAGATTGGGAGCTTCCTTGCTACATCACGAGCTTCCTCACGATTGTCATCCTCGGGGTTGGACTCAATGCTAAACCTGATCTTTCAATCGAGACTTGGGCCCATCAGAAAGCCCTGGAACGCCTCGAGATGGAGAGGCTCGCGTCCGCCGGAGATTCTTCCGATTGAGAGAATCACCGCTTGATCTACGGATGGTGGATTGAAGAGTTTTTGTTTTTTTTTCCAGTGTTGTGACGATCACGAAGACTTGGTGGAGAGTTAGGGCTTTCTGAAGAACGTGGTTTTCGATATCTTTGTTATGTCGATAATGATGAAATAAGTGTTCTTTAACTGTTTCGACGCATTACATTTCTCAAAGTTGATCACTTTTGATTTGCTCGTTCGCCTATTGATAAAGAAAGTTTCTGTCTTTATACACATCAGCATTGCTTGCTGATGAAGTTCATAAGATTCATCTCTCTGCTTGTCATTTGTTGTTGTAGTTAGGGGCTGATAGTATTGGAGTTGCAGTGTTTCCTCTGTTTTGTAGACAGACATGACATGCTTTAAGCGGGCTCGTGCTCGTGAGTTTTCGCTATGGTATATGATTATACCTTTGTGAGGCGTTCACATTGAGTTTCTTCAGTTTGGGTATTGGTTAGGCTTTTACATGATTCAAACAGGCTAATTAGTGTAGATTTTCGCTATGGTGTATGACTATAGCTTTTCTGTAGCGTTCACATTGAATTTTGGTATGATTTTTTAGGGTGGTTGAATTTCTCATGGTATCAGCCATTGTTTAATGCTGCAGTGCACTAGTTTCTTCATTTTTTTTTGGTTTTTGTTAGGCTTTTAGTGCTCATTGCGTCAGGGTTGGGTGCTGAGTAATTCAATAACAGTTGGAGTGGAGTTCTCATGGCATTACCCTTTGTCATTTTGAATCAGAACACTAGATTTCAGCATCTTCAGTTGTGGAATTTACTTGGATGTTTGAAAAATTCAGTAATGGCTAACAGTACTGTATTAGTATGTGTGTGTATGTTGAGTTGTGAGCGTTTTTGCAAATACTGAGCTGAGAATAGCATGTAAATGTTGATTCTGATCTTTGTAAATAGTTGTTTGCGTTTGTGGGGTACCTGGTAGTATCTATCAAGGAGCTTGATTAATTGCTTGAATAAGTCACAGTTTGGAATTGAGGAGAACTTCACTCGGTTTTGGGTAGATAAGATTTAGAAAACATGACAGCTTACGTCTCTATCTACGCAGGTTCTCTTGTTGATGGACCTTCTATTGAATACACTGCTATTTCAAGTAGTTTACCAAATCTTGTGATAAGTTTCCTCTTTAAATATCGAGTAGTTTAATGCATCTCATCCTCTGGTTTCATGAATAAACAAACACTCTGTTGTGGTCATTTCCTTCTCTGTGTGTTTGTCTCCCGAGAGTATGATTGGGTCTTCTTTTACTGGAGACCCAAAGAAGAGTCAAGTGTAAAGCCATGTGAAGAACCTCTATCCTCTTATCCATTTTCCACGGTACATGCAGATGTTCTTTTGTAAATTGCATCACTTCATGAAAAATATGAACACTTGTAGTTGTATGTAATTTGAAGTCGGTGTCGGTGGAGATAAAAGTTTTGGACGAAAGCACAAAGTGACTCTTTGGTCATTTAAAAAGAGAAGCTACTATTTCGGGTAGTAATGTGACCGACTATTTCCGGTGAACAGTCGAGCCACCGACACAACCTTCCATGGTTTCACGGCAATGATCACTGTCCGTATCGCACAGGATCCACGTTTCTATTTATTTAAAAGAAAGAAACCATAACTTCCCGCACTCGGATCTCCCATAATGTGTGAGAGAGAAAGAAAGTAGCATTATTATTGGATTACAGGTAAAGAAATCAAATCTGCTTCTTCTTGAGATTTCAGTCACTGGGGTAATCTTCTGTTCCCCTTCATCTTTATTAACTTGTTGATGCCTCTAGTCCCTCATGGTTGTTTCATGCTCTGTTTCTCTCTCAACAAACTATGAACAAGTTGGTAGGACCTCAGAATGCAACTGTAGACTAAGACAGAACATTAGCAAGTCTGATTATGTCGTTTTCTTCCTCCATTATATACCTGATGTTTTCAGGAACATGAATATATCCAGCTGTGTTTTCTTTATATTGATCATCACTTTTTGAGGCTTGTCATATATTTTTCTCTCTTTCTTTCTTCCGTGTAGGGTAAAACAAATCTTCTTGGATCATTTCCTCACTTGGAAGTTGTAAGTAACTCTTGTTTTGGCTTCATTGGAAGAGCTTCATGATGAAGGGGAGAACAACCAATAATGTCCAGTCAAAGCGATCTACTAAGAATGGAACAAAAGATCAGAAGCTGCATAAGACTAATAGCCAGAAAAGAGTCTCAGAGCAAGAGAAACACAGGGACTTAAACGCCAATGAAGATTCTAACAATCTCTCTACAGTAGAAAGTGATTCAACCACAGACTCAGATCAATCTGAGGCTTACGAGACAGTAGATGTTCCTTACTTGGATGCTGATGTATACAGTGTAAATGGATCCGTTTGTGGTTTGGAGAAAGATTCTGATGAACAGGAAGGTAAAGATGCTAAAACTGATACAGATGTTCGTGAGGGTACCAATGCTGATGTCTGGGAAGATGCTTCAAATGGTGCTGGAAGCGAGAACGAGGCGGCTGATGTAACAGAGAACAATTGTGAACAGTTTGAGGATGGAACTTCCAAAGAGGAGATTGAGCATCTGGAGAAAAGAATCGAGAGACTTGAGGAAGAGCTTAGAGAAGTTGCTGCACTCGAGATTTCTCTTTACTCTGTTGTTCCTGATCATTCCAGCTCTGCGCACAAGCTTCACACTCCTGCAAGGCGTCTTTCTAGAATCTACATCCATGCATGTAGGCTTTTTACTCGGGGAAAGCGTGCTAGGATCGCTAGAAACTCTGTTTCTGGTCTTGTTTTGGTTGCTAGATCTTGTGGGAGTGATGTTTCAAGGTAAACAAAACTTTACCTTAACATGTGAGTGAAGTTTTTCAGAATCTTGATTCTCTGAAGACAATTTCTTGTTAGGTTGAGCTTCTGGTTATCAAACATCATAGCTCTAAGGGAAATCATCTCACAAGCGTTTGGTAAGTCTCACATCACAGAGACCTCTGAATCAAATGGGAGTGAGAATGGTGATTCAGAGAAGAAAGGTCTCCAACAGCTTTTGGAGGATTGGCAAGAAACTGAAACATTTACTGCTTCACTTGAAACAATCGAGCTCTGGATCTTTTGTAGAATTGTTGAGTCTGTTTGGTGGCAGGTATAAAAGATGAGCTTCTTCTAAGTTTTGTCTATGAAGCATCTCATTTTCTTCTCTTATCTTTTAAGGTCTTTACTCCCCATATGCAATCCCCTGGAAAAGACTCATCATCTGATAAACCAAATGGTAAACATATGGGACCTTCCGAGAAGCAAGGAACCTTTTCTATTAGCCTATGGAACAATGCTTTCAGAGAAGTTCTGCAACGGCTTTGTCCTATGAGAGGCGCGGGACATGAATGTGGTTGCTTACCTGTGTTGGCTAGAATGGTAATAAGATACTTCCATTTGTTTATGTTCTTGCCTATGACACAGAGTATCATATTCTTTATTCTTGTCTTTAAACAGGTGATGGAGAAGTGTATTGATAGATTTGATGTAGCCATGTTCAATGCTATTTTACGCGAGTCAGAACATCAGATTCCAACGGATCCAGTCTCTGATCCTATCCTTGATTCTAAAGTTCTGCCTATTCCTGCTGGAGACTTGAGCTTTGGATCAGGAGCACAACTCAAAAACGCGGTAACCAAAAGAAAACAAAACAAAGTTCAGTTTGGTTATAGCCATTAGAGAGTGAATATAATATTTGACTAATCAAATGGCACACAAATATTTCATGTTGCAGATTGGTAATTGGTCTAGATGCCTCACTGAAATGTTTGGCATGAACAGCGAAGATGATGATCATGTAGAAAGTGAAGGCAGTGATGGTAAAGCCTTTGTATTGTTAAATGAACTGAGTGATCTTCTTATGCTCCCAAAAGACATGCTTATGGAAAGTTCCATTAGAGAAGAGGTTTGTCTGATATACACATAATCTTAGTTATTCATTTGTTCTTGGTTAAGATTCACGAGCTTTGTCCTTTGACAAACAGATATGTCCATCGATCACTCTTCAAGTAATGAAAAGAATACTCTGCAACTTCACTCCTGATGAGTTCTGTCCAGATCATGTACCCGGAGCTGTCCTAGAAGAGCTTAACTCTGCTGAGGTATCCAAATGACTCAAAGTTAGGATTCTCTTTCTTGGCATAATCAGTAAAGTAAATTTGAAACATCCTCCTTTTTTATTATATATTTTTCAGAGCAATGGTGATGGAGAGCTATCAGAAGAAAGCTTCCCTTATGCAGCTTCCTCAGTTTCTTACACGCCTCCATCCACCAGGGAAGTATCAGAGAAAGTTGCAGAGAAAATGTCAAGGAATGTGTGTATGATAGAGAGAAAAGGGTACACGAGCGAAGAGGAGCTTGAGGAACTGGACTCTCCTCTTACATCCATCGTAGACAATTCTAGTGACGTTACTGATTCAGCAACCACAAATGAAAGATACAAACTTCTTCGACAAGTGTGGCTTTAGTTGAGTGATTAAAAGGAACCAAGTGTAATTAGTGTGTGTTACTATGAATGTTTGCTTATTGAAAAGACAATTATATTCTAAGATAATATGCAGAGAGCTTATGTTTCATAGATGCTCTGTTTCTACGTAAATGACCTTCTCACCCTCAGACTATCTCTTCGGTTAAGGGTTACAAACGTAAATTAACCGAAGGTTCATCATCCTCCTCGGCTCCTCGCCTTATCTATCGTTTATTAGATGCTTCTTCACCAGTAAAAAAGAGAGATAATGGCGGTTTCTCTCCCGAACTCGTTTCTCCAGATCAATCAATGTGCTTCTTCTCTCGTAATCAAAAAGGTAAAGCTCGAAACTTTTCTCTTCTTAGTGTCCTCCTCCTCCGAAAATCACTAATCTTTTCCGGAATAGCCGGTTAAGGCGGCATCGATTGACGCGAACCGAGGAAGAAAACCGACGGGAAGCAACCCATCGGTGGTTCAAGTGACTTGCAGGAAGAAGGATCTGCACCCTGAGTTTCACGAGGACGCCAAGGTTTACTGCAACGGAGAGCTCGTGATGACGACGGGAGGGACTAAGAAAGAGTACGTCGTTGATGTTTGGTCCGGTAACCATCCGTTTTACTTAGGGAACCGCTCGGCTTTGATGGTTGATGCTGATCAGGTTGAGAAGTTTCGTAAGAGGTTCGCGGGGTTGTCGGAGATTATGGAGATTCCTGTTCTGAAAGGAGAGATTGTGTTGCCTACGAAGAAGAGCAAAGGTGCTGGCAAAGGGAAGAAGAAATGATAAGAGACTTTGAAATGTTGTAATGGAGTTTTCTGGTAAAAGCTTTTTTTTAAGTTTCTCTTTGCTTAGGGTGTTTTGAATTGTATGTTACATTTTGTTCTTGAATGCAAATGACTATGCTTTATTTCCTGAAGAGTTGTAGAGATTTTGAATCTGAAGAGAAAAGCATGGCTACATTGATTATTTGTTGTTACAATGCAAAGGATGCCATTTGCAATAGCTGGTGTTATAAGGTTATGGCATGAACTGAATGATTAGTGGTTGTCTAGTGTTTGATTAGTTGCTTGACATCATTGCTCTGACTGCAGTGTTTTTATCATTACTTATGATTAGTGACTTTTATCATTTGTGAGCACAATCTAGAATTAATGGCTTGCTTTGCTTAACACAACATATTAGGGAGACAACTATTGAAAGCTGAAGATTTACAGAACTCAAAAGGGGTTGTTTCTGTGGTCATGCTTGTGGCCCAATACAATGCTGTCTTTGTGCTCATTAGAAGTTTCAAAGGCAAACACTAGTTAGTGGGCTTTTTATCTGTTGGGTGTTGGCGGGAAGCAATTGCCCAATCAATTAAAGGGTTCTCCAAGTTGTAAGTTGTAATGGATTTCACATAGGTTATGGTACTGCTTAAACACAGGCTGGCAAAATAACTCATATCCTTTGGATACGCAGCAATGAATTTCAAAGTGTTAAAAAAGAAGAAGTGCTTAAGCACTTGACTTGAAATTGTTGTACTACACACCGCATGAATGTACCAGATCATAATTTAAAAAAATTTAACTGAACAGAAAAAAAAATCAGACTAGACAATGATTTAGTATCTCCTACATTTTTGGCAAGCTACAACTTGATCTAATTAAATTGATGTACACCATCGACCAAGCAACAAAGACTAATACTGATACACTCAACTAAACCGGTACGAGCTTGCATCCTGGTGGTTTTGGAGGTATAATCTTCAACCTCAAGGGTCTATGAGAACTTCTCTTGAATTGCAATGGCTTTGGTGGAATAATCTTCACTCTTGGGGGCTTCTTTGTATTATCCTTACATTTCACCACCGGCTGTCTCTCATTTCTTGGACTCAGAAGCTTTCCGAAGAAACGGATGCTTCAACAACTCCTCAGCGCTTCCTCTCTCATCTGGTTTCCTTGAGAAACAAGTCTTTATAAACTGCCTTGCCTCACAAGGAAGAGACTGTGGAATCTCTGGTGCGTTCCCATTCAACAGCAGAGGCATAAGATCCTCTGAATCTGCAAACGGCCATGGCGGCTCTCCAGTGTACATCTCTAGAACAACGCAACCTAACGACCACAGATCCAACCCTTTCTCCGCGACGCCCTCTTGAACAGACTCCGGCGACATGTAAAGAGGCGTTCCCAAGAAGGGAGAATCAAACTCCCAAAGCTCTGACTCCTCTCCAGCTTTTGTAGACGTTCCAAAATCCGATATCTTCAACTCATACGTGGACTTCAAGCCACCACCACCACCACCATCTTCATCATTATACTCATGACGTGGAAACACAAGGAGGTTCTCTGGTTTGAGATCGCAATGAACATAACCGTGACTATGAACAGACACAAGTCCTTGAAGAATCATGAGCGTAAAGTCTCTGATCATCGAGTCAGACAATGATCTTGTTTCCATGAAAGAAGCTAAACTTCCAGCAGCTGCATACTCCATCGACATCTTGTAAACTCTGACTCCATTATCATTAACACCTCTCGACAGAGACGACCCTAGGGTTTGCACGATTCTAGGGCAGTTTCTAAGTTTGGTAAGAATCCGAAACTCTTTGCGGAGAGACTCGTAGTCATGAGCGTAGGAGCTTTTCACTGCATGGTAACATGGTTCCGAGCCGTTAGGTTTTGTTAATCTCATGAGATCAACCGAACCATACGAGCCTTTTCCTAAGGATTTCATGAACTCCATTGACGGCAATATTTTTACTAATCACTGCAACCGAAACCCTAATTGGAATCTGAATTTGGAGATTGTTGAGGAATATGTGTGAAGTGTTATCGTATTATATATCTGGCGTCGATTGAGTAAAAAAATGGAAATTTTAGAGTACTATGGATACAAAAAAAAGGAAACTGGTGAATAATGCGCGTTGATTTTACGTGGATTAAAAATCTGCCGTTCATTGCACCATCAAATACATCTTGACCGTTGGATCCTACGTTCCATGTTAAATATGGCTAATTAGGATTCTTTGACAATCTTTTTCCCTCTATAGATTGGAATACATAACCTCACTTAAGGTCGTTTAAAAAAAGGAAAAAAAAAACAATCACTTAAGTTAATCAAACAAAACAAAAACTTACCAAAAAAATTCATATTATTGGACTTACAAATAGTCACGTGTTGCAAATCTCCAAATATGTGCATCATGACAATCAAGTTTATTTTTAAACTTAGAAGGTAAATGCATTGCAGCTTTCAGTAAAATACTCACTATATTTTTTATTCAATCTTTTTTTTTCTAGTATTAGAAGTTTCAGTGTTGAAACCAAAACCACAACATTTAATATTTTTTTTGTATGAATGTTAAATTGATTCAAAACAAAAATCGTTATTACATTTACTGCTTCTTTGTGCTTAAAAGTGTATTGAAAAGATTTATAGAAACTCTAAGTTTTTATCTTGTACCGAGCCACCTTGCTAGCCCCTTCTCATAATATTAATTTAATATTAATTTCATTTAATATTAATTTCATTTCATGAGATTGAGAACATCTAACTCAATAATCTTTCTTAGTTCAGCTAACCACCTCTTGTCTCTGCTTTTCCTTCTATTTTAAAGCAACAATGCTTTTAAAGGATAACACCTGCCCAACCCCACTCTGCGCAGGCTGGTTTCTCAGGCTACCATCTACAAGCTTTGCTATGAGAGAAAAAAACATGCTTCACAAGACCATCTCATCCACCCCAACATACTAATTTCAAGGTGATCGATAGATTAATCCGTGGCGCAATCTTGGCTAAGTGGAATCGCAAGAACAAGAAGTTTAGAAATCTAATGCAACCTTGGCTCAAGTATTGGCTAGCGTGCCTTAATGGACTCTTGTTTTGCTTGTATTGTAAATTGTAACTTGGTTCGAGCCAATATAGAGAAAGTATTATATAACCATTCAGATCAGCAACAAACGTACGTACATATATCTAAGACGGAAAAAAGTTGTAACTTCAAATGATTTTACGTACTTATATAGAAATAATACATTATGTTCTAAGAAATTGTTTGAAGATAAATAACTTACAATGTTTTTTTTTTTGCGTAATTATATGAAAGCAATAATATATTATAGTGACATTTTTCCTCTAAAAGGAATAAAGAAGAAGCTAACGTATGAAAATAAAAAAGGGAGAGAGTTGAATTTAATTATATATTCGCAACTTGTAGTAAATTAATATGCTTGTCTACTTCAAAGACTCTTCTTAATTTAAAACCATGGTTCCCAGTTCCCATACGCACCCTCAGTTCAAAGTTCAAACCTCCAGTTATAAATTTTCTTGACTATGCTCAGTTTTACACCCCGTCTTCATATACTATTGCAAAAACAAATGTATTATATATTTATCTTTTAGTTAGAATTCTCATATATATAGTGTCGACACGTTATGTATATCAATTGCAAACCTAACTAATTTCATAGACTTGGTTAGAATTTTAAAGTTAAATAAATCTGTGTAAAGTCAACATGACCCATAGATTACTAATATTATCTGATAGTTCTGTCGAAGTACTGCCTATTTCCCCCACTCACCAATCATATCCTAAGATTAAAGAATATAATAAGATGGTGACAAAATCACAGAACGTTTATAGGAAATCATAGGAACGTTTATAGGAATAATTTAATTACACTAATAAGATCCTTTGATCTCCCCATTACTTGTTATTAACATATAGTTACCTTACCCCACTTTCTATTGTTGTTCCATTTCTTTCATATTCATCGAAGAAACAAACAAGGGATCATCATGAGCTCCGACAACATAAATAATGATCACGTAATCGATCCCGACCGTTTGTTCTGGCAAAACGCGGCTTCTTTCAATGGAAGCAGCAAGATATTACTCGTCACTATCGTTGCTTTCTCTATTATCATCCTCACCGTCTTCGCTTATCATCTATACGAAAGATTCATTCTCCGCCGTCGTAGATCCACCTTCCAAGGCCACCCTTTCACCGTCGTTACTCAGCCTCCTAAACGTGGTCTCGACAAAGTCGCCATTGCTTCCCTCCCTACATTCGTGGTTGGAGTCAACGGTGATGGCACGGAATGTGCGGTGTGTCTAACCATGTTGGAGGAGAAAGATACGGCCAGGATGTTACCGAACTGCAAGCACGTGTTCCATATGACATGCGTTGACACATGGCTCACCACGTGCTCCACTTGTCCCATTTGTAGAACTGAAGTCGAGCCGAGTCAAAGGCTTGAGCCTGAGCCAAGAGAAGGGCCAGTTGGTGACGGTGCATCTTCGTCGGATTACAAGAGTGGCGGGTCAATGGTTGTGCGGTTAGATTCGTTTCGGAGGATTTTGACAAGGGAAAGATCTTCGGACAGGAACGATCATTCTCGCGTTGACCAAGATCGTGTGGTAGATCTAGAAAGACAATGAATAATAATTAACAGACTCTTGTTCACGTACGATATTACTCTTGTTCCTTTATAATTTTTATCTTCTTACTTAAAATCTTTTGTACACTACTGTACAAAATACACATTATTACAAAAGCCGTTGTTGATTAGCGTGTGAAAAGAAGAAAATAAAAAGTGTTGAACTTGTAAAATACAATTCAGACAACTTTGTAATATATTTTCATTTTTCAACGTGTGTCTACATCGAAGACTCTTTCTTCAAGTCTAACTATATGGTTCCCACACGTATACTCTTCACACGTTTAAACTTTAAATTTTCTTCAAGACCATGGACATTTCACATTGTTTCTAGTCGTATATTGAGATAAACTTGAATTATCATTTTTTGAACAAAAAAGCAAACTCATCTTTGAATGCAATCGAATTTCATTGAATGTACCAAATAGTAATGCATGAAGAAGTCATGTGTGTCCATACATATTAACTTTTTAATCAAATATCAAAAACGAACCAATCGTGAAGCGCCACGTGTCAGTAGGATCCGCGAACTTTGCAAGAAACAAGAAAGAGTCCACTTTTAATTAGAAGTTTATGAAACCGTTTTTTTTGGGTATTGGTGGACCCCTTCTCCTTAAAAACTCCCGTTGTTTATGCTCTAAGAGCATCCACATCAATGAACCCCTTCTTGGGGTTCATTGAATCAATTTTTTATTATTAAAAATTTTCTGTTTTCTTTTTTGATTTTCTTTAAAAAAAAAAAAAATTCTAAACCAATACCGGGCCGCCACGTGGTGAACCTTAGGAGAGAGGGGTTCACCCGAGAGAACTTTAGGAGAGAGGGGTTTATAGGTTTTTGTTATTTTATTATTTTATTTTCTTGATTTCCGTGTGAACTCCTCCCATAAACTCTCAATGGGGGTACTCTAAGAGCATGATTATTGGGATATTTTAAGAGCATGATTATGAGGAGGGCCCACCAACAACCCAAAAAATCATTGCTAAAACCTCTTAATTAAGAGTCCAGTTCTGTTTATTTCTTAAAGTGTTTGTAGACTATGACACGTGACGGTCCGCAGTTAGTTCATTTTTATTTTTTTTTCTTTTTTTTCTAAATCGAAAAAAAATAAAAAAATTCCAAATGGGATTTGTTAATCATGCTGCTCTAGCATGATTATCCGGGGTTCTTAGGAGGGGTTCTTGCACTGTTCGCGGGCCCCTCTGACACGTGGGGTCCATGAACAGTGCAAGAACCGCTTCTAAAAACTACTAAATAAGAACCGGTTTTAGAGAGTTTCTTACACTGTTTGCGGGCCCTACTGACATGTGGCGGCCCGCGATTGGTTCGTTTTTTAATTTTTTTTCTTTTTTTTTTTTAAAACAGCAAAAAAAAAAAAAAAAAATTAAGAACCCATAAGGGGTTCTAGGGATAATGATGCCAGTATAAACTTTTCTTGGTTCTTAAATAGCCACATACTTTAGTGTTTGAAAAATCCATGTAAAGTCAACAAACGTGATTTTTCTAACCCACCCTTGTAAGTAATAGCTATCTCCTTGCATATTTTTCTCCACCCACCAACTAAAGTTATCAAATCTTTGAAAAAATATCAAAAACAAGAAAATTTTCAAAGTCATTTATTATTACTTATATTATCATCATAAGACATAAGTTAGGAACCATTTCTGTTTCACTTTCCTTTCCCCTTCCCCCTATTCACAATGAGCTCCGACGAGAGAGATCATTACTGGTTCAACCGTCAACACGACCACCACTCCTTCTGGCCCGATCCTTCTTCTTATGACCGCAACAGTAAGATCATGCTCGCAGCCGTTGTCTCTTTATCAGCAGTTATCCTCTTCGTATTCATTCTTCATCTCTACGCAAGATTCGTTCTCCGCCGCCGTAGAGAGACGTTCCATGGCCTCCCCGTCGTTGTACGCCACCCTTTTCAGACCCCAAAACGTGGCCTCGACCAAACACTCATCGCTTCTCTCCCTAGTTTCACCGTCGGTGACGTGGCGTCTGCTACTGAATGTGCGGTGTGTCTAAGCCTGTTGGAGGAGCAAGACAAGGCGAGAGAGTTGCCGAGCTGCAAGCACGTCTTCCATGTGGATTGTGTTGACAAGTGGCTCACCACTTGCTCTACGTGTCCTGTTTGTCGGACTGAAGTTCAGCCAAGGCCGAGACTTGAGCCTGAGCCAAGAGAAGGACCAGTCGGTGGTGACGGTGCCTCACCACCGACTGCACCGCCGTTCTTGGACGACGTCTTGTCGGTGGAAGCTGCGGCATCTTCTTCTTCGGGTGACAAAACAGCAGTGTCCTCGTCAGTTTCACGGTTAGATTCATTTAGAAAAATCTTGACAAGGGAGAGATCTTCAAACAGGATCAACCATTCTTGTGTTGACCAAGATCGTGTCTCCGATCTTTAGAGACACTGAGTCGAGACAGAGATACACATATAATGCATATAAATCATACAATACAATTTTATATACTATACCTTGAAACTCTGTTTTTTTTTTCTCTGTGTGGATATTTTTGTGTAATGGAACAATATTTATATGCTGGTAAAAAGATACATCTTGATACAAAAAGGGTTAGCTTTCAATAACCATGCGGTTGCTAAAAATGATGATTGATCATAATAAAGCCTAGAATGATGAAGGGTAACGACCAGCTGATCCGTCTTGCTCGGCTCAAATCTGAGGATTCTTGTGCAGTCGTTCCCTGCGTTGAAGTGGTAGCATCCACGATATTGCCACTGCTAACTCTCTTCCTGCAACATAGACTTACAAGCGCATGAAACAAAGAATGTGTAACTTTGCACTAACAGTAAGTTAGTTCATCATTCTAAAGACGTAAACTAGTGAACAGAGCAACACTCAAAACCCATCAACTACAAATCATTACAAAACATAAGATCTGATTCAAATTTGGATAACTTCATTACCTTGAAGGGAGTTTGCATGTTCCTTGACCTGAAAACAAAGAAAGCACCAACCTTTATAATCGTAACTGCCAAAAAAAAAAAGACTATACTTTTGTTGACTCTATTTGACCCATAAGAGAGAAAAAAAGGTGGAAGCTTTTTACTGGGATTAAGGGAAGTAAAAGCTGCACTGTTACTAAAGTTACAAGCTTCATCTGCCGGACCATTCTTCACGTAATAGTTGTTGAAAACATACGACGCCGTTTTCACTATATCAGACGGATCGTAGCAAGGTCCGCCTTGCTGGATCCCGGAGCAGTCTGTGCCACCGGGACCACATGCCCAGTCAATGGCTGCTTGCAGGGACGAATCTTCTGCGTTGTTCTTGGCCACGCACCAGAGATCCGTATCTGATACTTGTCCAGCAGTGAAGGTGATGACGAGAGAGAGATGCAGTAGGAGGCAGTGGAAGTGAAACTGAGAAGGAGTATACCGAATCATTTTAAGACAGGAATTTCGAAGTGGGAGTTAGAAGTGAGTGATCGGTTTGGGAAAGATCTAACAGTTTCTCGAAGAGGAAAAAGAGAGTGAATCTGAACGAGTCAAAGAGATTTTGACGTTTTCCGTGACGGTTATAAAGATGCGGGTGAATAAATGTAAAATTTGGACTCTTACCGGTTAGTGTAACTCAGTAACTTCCGGTTACAATTAATTTGGGCCCTATTAAAAACCCTCTGGCCCATATACCTTAAAAATGAGCATAAAGTCCTTACAATATTTAACTCAATACAAGATTTGAATATCTATAGTTATTGTTGAACAAATATTTGCAATCTCCCACATAGCCTTTTTTTTATCACCAAAATAAATAGATTAAATTTATTCTTTAAATATAATTAATAAAAGATTTATACCTATATGAAATTAAATTAAACTTAAAACTTGAACATATTTGTAAAAAAATTATATAAATGATTTCAAAAAATTAAACCTCGAATGGTAATTTGTTTTCTTCAAAATTAATATAATATACTTTATATTTTATGTGTTTATATATTTTAGTTATTTTTAATATGTCTAATATTTTGAACAAAATATTTAATGAAAGAAAAAGTCTTAAACATTTTGAATCAAAATATCATAAATATATAATATTAATTTTGAAAAAATAAAAAGAATTCCACTTAAATTTAAAATAATTTATATAAGAAATTTTATACATAGTTTCAAAGTTTTTAATTTTGAGATTCGGAATTATAGTTGAGTTGAGATCGTATTTAGACTGACCATTTATTCGGATTGTATTTAATACAGTTGAAATTGGTCATTTTTATACATGTGACAGTCTCGTATATATCATTTTGAACCATTAACATTCAAAATATATATAATAGTTTAAAACGACGGTATCTCATTGTCAGTTTGTCACTTGTCTGCCATTGGTCCAATGAGATACCATACTACCATTTGCTTAAAGAATCTTCAAACCCAAATCACGAAAAAAATACCCAAAAACGAAAGAAAACAATAATGTATTGGAGAATGTAGTGGTCCAGTTCAGGAACACATCACGTGAAATCACAGCTTAGCTAAGCCTTCATATGTTGTCCACACGCGTTCCTCTTTTTTCTTTTCTTTCCTTTTCACTCCATAAGTTTAAGCCTTCATATGTGCTGCTTAATAAGTTTCATGCATTTATCTCTTCTTTGCACAAATTGACATGCTATATGATTCCTACCATCTAGATTCTATTTGACATATTGTTTTATTACTTAAATAGTAAAATGCCGTTAAATGCCATATTCCTATATTAGTGTAAAAATCATTGAGACAAAAAAAGGTTGAACAAGTAACGGCCATTTAATAGCTACATATTATTTAGCCGTTCAGACATTATTTTTAGTCTGTCAAAAACTGGGGATATATAGATCACTAGAAATATAATTAATCATCGAATAGAGTTTGTAAACTATTTCAAACATTCTAAAAAAAATATTCATTGCAAAGAGGGGTTTGTTAAATAAATTTGCATTACATGCAAAAGAAAAAAAGTAACTATACTCTAGTTTCTCTTGTTTTTTTTGTTCAACAAAGTTTTTGTTTCATAAAAACTGGACTTTTTTTTTTCGAGAAGCAATGTAATATAGAGTGCAAAATTGATGAAAAACTATTTAGAATGAATCTTAAATCCTTATACACTCCAAATAAAAACGTAACAAATCAACTATTTCTTTGTACACACAACAATTGGTGACTTCCTTTACATTAACCCCACATGAAAAACGACATAAAATAAAAGATAAGTTACATCAAACTGAATTGATCACAACTTAAAAAACTGGTGATAAGAATAAAAAGCATCTTCTAAATTCTTGACCTATTATAGGATCAAGAACCTTCTGCAAAGAAAAGCGAAAGTATAGATGTTGTTCACTGTGATGACTTATCATACATTGAGGAGCTCTTCGTTTTCACTAGACGGCCTGATGTCGACGGCCGCACTAGCTCCCGTTCCTATCGCCGGTGAATGATTTGCGTTCTCTACTTTTTTGAGGCTTTGTTGTTGATACACTTGTTGAAGTCTCTCTATTTCCCTCTTCATTGCTTCTTGATGTGCTGGGATTTATTTAATTTAAATAAATGAAAAAATAATTAGGTGTGTTCATATACCGTCAGTGATAATTGAATACATCCATGAAAAATATTTAAAGAATATAATGTCAGAGACACAAAGACACATACATCCATATAATGATCCAAAAATCACATAATTATGTATATGCAAAGGAATATTTACTATTTGTTATTAGTAATAAAGTTCAAAATTGTGTTGATATAGTTTTAAAAACTATTAAGATTGTATATTCGAAGTTAAACTGATAAGTGAATGAAATTAAACGGTAAAAAGGAAAAAAGAAGAAGTAATTTACCGTCTTTGAAAATTTTGTCTTGGGATAAGGCAGCGATTCGTTGCTTGAGAGCGCTATTGTCGACGTTGAGAAGCAAACGTTGGTGGTCCAAGAACGCAACTCTTGGTGATAACACTGACACTTCGGCCTTTAATAATATCATTTTTTATACAAAAAAAAACAATTTAAGATTTACAATCATAATAAATAGGCTATGAAACTGTGAAATGTAAATGTACCTGCAATGAAGTAACGCTACGTTCGAGCTCTGTTATATATTGCAGTTTCCTCACCCTTGATCTCTGTGCTGATTGCCGATTTGCTAATATTCTGTAGAACCATTCACAAACATTATTATAAAATTCATTGTTTATTGATGTGACGGTAATTAATTCTCAGTTAATATGTTTACGTGCATGCATGATCTAGGGTTTGCAATAGTAAGGCAGTGAATATGAATAATTATTATTTTTTTACCTCTTAACCCTTTTGGGATCGATAATCCTGTTGACGGGAGCTATCACCTGAGTTGTTATTAGACGCCATGCCGTCCTCAGGCGGCTCCGTCTTGCATTGGCTGTGGACCTCGTCGTTACGTTTCATATTATGATCGGACAGTGGTTCTTTGTCGCCGTTAAAGCTGTTATGATCGGACAGCGTTGATGTATTCGAGGAAGAGCCAGTGGTCCCCACATTGTTGTTGTTGTTGTCACGGGAAAGATTATTGTTATTGTTGTGTAAGTCGTCGTAGTCCTTGAACATGGACATGAATTGCTCATCGTCGAACCCATCGAAGTGGTGGTTTTCGATGCTACCGTGGCCTCTGACGAAAGGAGCTTCAAGGAAAGCGATGGAATCGCTAATGGAACGACGGTGGTTTCCGCGGCGGCAGGCTGAGAAGTCGAGGAACTCGTCTACCCATGAAGGGTTTTGTACGGTGGTTGAAGCGGTTGCGGAGAGCTTTTGGGAAGAAAAATCAGGCCAATGTGGTGTCATGTTGGGGATTTTAGGAGGGAGTTGTGCCATTTTGAAGAGAATTTCTATATTACCTAATTAAAAAAAGAAGAAGATTGATCTCAAGTGCAGATTAATTTCTACAAAAGAGAACAAATCTGAATTCACAAGAATATAGGAAGTTAATTACACAAGAAAAAATAAGGATAAAACCCTATAATGTAAACAAAGAAAAGAAAAAAAAATCTGAATAGGAGGCAAATGGAAAGTGGAATCAGATCAATAAAGTCCTAAACCATAAGAAGATGGATAAAGGAAATTAAAGGAGGAGAGGAAGAAGGGGAGTAACTAAAATGGTTATGTTTAACAAATAGTAGTTATATAAATAGAAGGGAGAAATAATGAAGGAGACATATAGATAGAGAGTGAAGGAGATGTATAAATGTAAAAAAAGAAAAAAAAAAACATAATGAATTGGATGTGATCAAAGTGTTTTTATTATCTCTGAGTAAGGTCACATGGGGGGGAAGGGGAGATTGAGATCAGACAGCTTTGGAACAGCTGTCTTGAGAAAAGAGGCTTAAAGGTCTCAATGGGTATATTACTGTAAAGTGCAAAGTCTCCTCCATTGATTAAAAATCTATGTAAGAGATTTTGGAGAAGAATCAAAGCAAGCATGTGTCCTTGTGTCCCTTTGCTTTTTTTTTTTTTTGTTAGTTTGCTTAAAATAGTCATTCTCATTATCTTAATGGACCTTCTCAGTTTCTCACTCTTCCACCGATATTCCATGCCCGGCCGGATTGCTATGGTCCGTGTTGCTTTCGGTCACGAGTAAAGGTTGCATTTTTTTTTTAGAAATTCAATGCTATAAAAGAGTTTGTGACATAACACACACATATATAGACCATATTGATATTAGTGATAAATTATGTAATGAAAAATTATAAACCTGCGTAAATGAAATAGATGATTACATGATCAGTTAGAAGCATACAAATGTACAATATCCAGTGGAATAAATCAAAATGACTTACTCATCATCACCAGTTATATATGGGGATCATATAATCAATCAAACTCTCTTAATTCTTTTAATTCACCATTTGAATGGATTCTCATGTCACTATATATAAATCAATGATATAATGAAGGGAGAAAGAATGTCGAGAGGAATCAAGAAAAGGAAGAAGAGAATATAATGTTGATGTGTGAGTCCATGTGATTTTTTTTTTCTCTATTTATGCTTTGTCTCCAGACCACTCACATATGATCACAAGTCTTGCTCTGTATTATATCAAAACTGTTATTCAGTAACATTGACCTCGTTTTCGTGATGGTGAACCTGATCAAGAACAGATACTGTATTGTTAAGTAATGTAAATTTAATGAATAAATTGTTTAAATCATACGAAAACTTTCCATATCTCGCACATTGTTTTACGTTTGTACAATAATATACGATGACATGATTTTGTTCGCTCCAAATCTAATTTTTAACATATATCTTCTTGTCTGAAGGCAATCCTTAAAGCAACAACACATGAACACAAAGACTGAAATCGCGTAGATTGTTCAAGAAACTGACTACGTATCAAAAGAGTTCCCTAGAGTTAGTTAGCTGGTCTATTGGGATGCACACTTTTCAGAAGATAACGTCTTCTCTTAGAAGACCGAACACGACGCCTAAGCACCCACAAGATCACCAAGAAACCAATCAAAACAAACTGAAGTGCGAAGACAAGCTTCATACCTGCAGATAACAACATTTTGGTTTCGCTTAGCGCGACAATGGAAACATAACAAGTTAGCTTTATGCAAAAGGAGTTGCAAGAAAACCTTGGAGATTCTTGACCATGTCCTGAAGATTCGCTATAGTCATCATCGAACTATTTGGATCGGTTGTTGCAGAACCGAGTTGCCTGTCAATAGATTTACGTTCGGCTCTAGGTTTGTAAATGTAGTTAACGTTACCACCCATTATACATGTGTTGGGACAACTAATGCTACTCTCATACTCGTCACTTCCATCGCAACAATCTGAGAAACACAATGCTAATCAATGTTCCAGATTAAGATCAGTCATTCAACTAAGATAGCTAATTAAAGGATACTGACCACATATTTGATCATTCACACGAGAAGAGTAAACAAACTTTGGAGAACTTCCTGTGTTCCGACAGTAGAATTTTCCGTTCGGACATGCCGAAGTTCCTAAGTACAAAAACATGACGTCATCTATGGATCTAAGAATATGATCAGATCTTTTATCTGGGCAGATATAAAAGTTGCTAACTTTCGTAAAGGGAAGTGAGAGTACCAGGCTCATCGGTGCCGTCGAGACAGTCGCAGAAGTTGTCGTTGAGACGGTCTCTAGGGAATGATTTGGAACCATCTTTGCATCTGATGATCTCTGATTCGAAATATTTTTCATCTGCTTAAACCAGAAGAACACATGATTAATCAGAGATCTAAAAATAGTTTCTAAATTTTGTGAATTCGAAGAAATCAAACCTAATGGATGAACTCCGACGAGGGGAGTGGTCGAGGAATTGACCGAGACGACGGCGAGTATAAAAGACGACACGCATTGCAGCAGCTTAATCTTGTTTCTCGACATGTTTGCTGTTTTCCATTTTCCAGTTTCGTTATGTTCGTCACTAAAAACATACGTTGACTCGTTTGTTGACCTGCGTAAATAACCAAAACCGCTGTCGTTTAGACTAAGTCGCCGGACTGTTTATAAGTGGGCTTTTGGCTTCAAATTTTTCTGTTGGGCTTCACTACCCATTAATACTTTTATTTCTTGGTTCAACTAATTCACTGCTCGAGTGAAACGAAAATAATCTAAGAACCTTGTAATGAAACATGATACAAGAGAAGTCCACAACTTTCCTTTTTTTTTTTGACGAAATCCTAACGGTTTTAAAGGAGAAGCTAAAACAAATTTACAACCCATCACAGGTTCTCAAGAACAAAAAGGGCAAAGATCAAACTTCTCCCTATTAACACCAAGGTCAACTACAATGATCCTTATCTATCTCTCATTGGTATTCAGATACTGAAACCATCACTGCTGGTTTGTTTGATTGTTTGGGCCATACGTTGGAGCTGTTGTTGCAGGAGCCGTAGTCTCTTGAGTTAGATTGCCAGTTGCTGCTTTAACTCCTTTGGTAGCCTTTGCACGACCTTTTGTTGGAGGAGAAGGTTTGTCTGAAGCCGCCTCAGGTGTCAACTGTCCCATCTTCTCCATCTTCTTCTGTAGATCAGCTAGAGGATCTTTTGCAGCTTTTACTTTAGGACTCTTCTTTCCGTTTGTTAACTTGAGCTCTAGTCTGTATAAGGCGCATACATCGGATTCGTTGATCTGGTACTCAAAGAGATGCCACTCAAAGGGACCAGGAGGTTGTGGATCCATGTAGTAAGATCTTTTCTGGCCTTCTTGTTCTTTCATCAGTTGTTTTCTTGACTCATGCCAGCCTCGTCCGCTGTAATCTGGAAGTGATCTTTGCTTTCGGTTTCCGCTATCATATGCTCTTCTAGGTTTGTCGAAGAAGAGCCATTCTCTAATCGTTTCGCCCTCAACCAGCTCAAGATGAAATAGCTCTGCAAGTATAAACAGTCAACAAAAGGGTGGTCAGGTGAATAAAGAAGTTAAACAATTGGTTTGTTTATAAATGAAATCTTATACGCTCTAACCTGCTGCGTTCCATGGGCATTTTGTGTTGACAGCTCCTTCACACACCGGGATGCCAACATTCTTACCGAGAGTCTTTGCACGAAGAGCATCAATCAAGAGATTGTCTTTCAGACTAATGCCCCCTGGTCTTAAAACAGGCGCTGCGCCAGGAGAATCTTCATTCAGAGCTAGATTCCCATGGTAGTCACTGCAGTAGTCCATGTACCAGTCAGATCCGTGAGCAGGCCTTGTGCAATCCCATAGTGCACACTTTGGTCCCAAAAAGGCAGAAGGAGGCACACGGACACTTGATGGAGTAGTGAATTCAGCATAATTGTCGGACTCGTTGGAAACATCAAGCTTAACGGAAGGGCTGTTGTTGAATTCCTGGCGCACTTCTGAGAGATGGTAATCCAGCTGAGAAGTTATATCCAAGTGGCTGATTTTTTGGCCATGGAAATCAGGAGCGGTATTTACGCTTGGATCAAACTCTTGAAATGCACAATGGAGTTGCTGGCCATGTGTTTCCGAATTATTAACAGAATCCTGAGATAGAAAAGACACGAATGAACCAGATCAAATAGAATATCGAATCAACGGTGTTACAAATTTCTACAAGCATTGAACCAACAACCCAAAAAGAATAGACAATTCAGGAGGAACTGAACATCAATGAGACTTATAGAAGACACTTTGGACAGATCCTTATAGCAGAGAGACTACCATAATCACTATTAATCTGACCTAGAAAGTAGTGCTACCCAAAAGATATTGTAACCAGGCTAAACCAATAGTTAGCTTACCTCAAAACCACTCAAGAAATTAACGTCGAAAGAGCTTTGATTAAAAGTCTCAGCAGTCCATTCCAAGTGTCCTGGAGAGCACAAGCTTTGATCAAACCCATCAGGCTTTGGAGCAGTGTGTTCCTTGAACGAACTAGTAGCATCATCCTCTTCATCATTAAGCTTCAACAGACGAGCTATCTCCTCAGAAAATTGACTAATACTCCCACCCTGTCATATATACCATCATCAAAAGAGCACAAAAACCAACAAAGTTACAATCTTTTGGTGCTGAGAGTACGAACCAGAAGAGAAGATTCTGGAGAAGGAGCACTGAGCTCAGCTTGCCACTCCCTGAGATTCTGAGAGATCTGAGCTTCCAGAATCGCATGATCGTTAAGCCTTCCTTCTTTCCTAGCAGCTTGAAGATGGGAGAACCTCTCCTGGAGTTGCATTAGCTTCTCCACCAGATTCTGATGCGAAGAAGACACACATGTGATCTTCGGATGGTTTGACATCAAAAACCTAACCACAGGGATAACTATTACATTCTACAGCAAACAATCAATCTCAACCCTAAATTAGAACTCAAATCGGAGAAAATTGAAATCAATACAAAGAAACTCACAGTTTTTTAAACTCAAAGCAAGTTATTGCTCGGATGGAGAAGAAGGAAGAGGAGTTATCGGGATGATGATGATGATGAAGAAGAAGAAGAGAGTTATACAGCGAAGAAGAAGAGGAAGGAAGGAGTCATCAGAGGGTCGAAGACTATTTTCTTTGGAAGTGTTGTTTGGTTTGATTCGGAACTTTCCTGCGAATAAAAACCCGACGATTTGATTTCTATATATCAGGCCCATTTATGGTTTGCAATATATCAGGCCCATTGTGACCCACTAGTTATTCTTATTAGAATTTCAAAAGGTTTTCTTTTGTAACCTCAGCACATTAACTAAGTACTAAAAATACTGAAAATTAAAAAAAAAATATCAACTTTCTCAAAAATACATAAAAAATTATATTCAATTTTAATTCATTTTATTAATTTAGTCGAATTTTTACAACTAAAAGATATTTAAATGGAATATTTGAGAAACAAGTTGTAGTTTTACTGGGTTCGTTAATTAGTTTGTGAAAGATGCCAAGTGAATTTTGTTTGTTTGTGACACATTAATAAAGTGTTACTGGGTTCGTTAATTAGTTAAACGTCAAATGTAAGTTTTGTTAATTAAAGTAGATATAAGCTGCCATAACACTTTAAGGACATCAAAACGTCATTGTCTATGTCCTTAATGCATTCACAAGCCTTGTTTATGTCTGGTATACAGTTTCTACCTATAATTTTGCTTTCTTTTGGCTCTCTACAACTTCAATTTATGATAATATGATCATACCCATCTCTCAATACCAGAAGAGGAAATATGTGTTGTTGACGCATGTAATGTAGAGAATTGTGGAGCCGGAATATGATGAAAATGAAGTGGCAAGTGATATCCTCCAAGATATTGACACATAATATTTAATGCAACAATAGTCTCCATACCACAATAACATTGGTCTCAAGTAACTTCCAATTATAGTAATAAACAGACACGTTGTATGCATGCATCATGAGTAAGTAGTCTCCATTCAATTTCTCTCTCTCTCTCTCTCTCTCTCTCTCTCTCTCTCTCTCTCTCTCTCTCTCTCTCTCTCTCTCTCTCTCTCTCTCTCTCTCTCTCTCTCTCTCTCTCCCCTCTCTTTGTTTCTTAATCATGAAACTACTTCTTTGTCTCCTTCTTTATCATTTCCACTCATCAAATCTAATCGATCATAGCCTATAGCTATATATTCATTATTATCTAGTATATCTGACCAAACATGTAACAGACTAAAACCCTAATAAATGATCGTCCGTACACCAAAAGACACCCTCAAGTAAGAATAAAACCACCTTCTCGTCTCTTTCTCTTTTACTCCATATAACACAACTCCTCCATAGCTTTCTTCCTTAGATCCTCAACAGACTCATAATCTCTATCTATCAACGGTTTTCTTCTTCCTCCACTCTTGTTTTTTTGTTACTTCTACATTTTAGTATACTCTCCTTATATAACATCCTTTGAATATATCTCGCAGGGGAGTATCATCGTCATCTGTTAGAGACTATGAAGAGGACACATCTGGCAAGTTTCAGCAGCATAAACAAGACCCAAGAAAAAGAAGAAGGAGACACTAATGGTAACGACAGAATCATCATGAATCACTACAAGAACTACGAAGCAGGGCTGATCCCATGGCCTCCAAAGAACTACACTTGCAGCTTCTGCAGGAGAGAGTTTAGGTCTGCTCAAGCACTTGGAGGCCACATGAATGTTCACAGAAGAGACAAAGCAAAACTCAGACGGGTGCCTTCTTGGCTCTTTGATCCTCACCATGACACATCTGCTCGCAACCCTAACCCTAATCTTAACTCTTCTTCTTCAACAACAACGCCAGCTCATCTTGAGCTTTCCCTAATCAACCAGATGTCCAAAACGACTCATTTTTCTTCTGCCCGGTTGGATCTTTTTGATTATACTACTAGTAATGGAGGTATGATGGTGGAAAGAGAGGAGAAAAACAACAATATCAGGAATAGTGCAAAATGTGAGACAAGTCGTAGGAATCTGATGAACAAGAAAGATGAAGTCATGGGGTTGGAGCTTGGGATGGGTTTGAGAAACCCAAAACAAGTTCTTGATTTGGAGCTTCGACTTGGATGCCTTTAAGTAACTTTAATTAATACTTTAACTAGGTGGTTATATGTAATATATCTATGTATAGCTGAGCAGTGGAGCAAGTGATTGTTATTGCTGCATTTAGGCTAATGAAATTAAATTGTATTAGAATTTCGGTAGATGGAAGTCAAAGAGAAATTAAACAAAGTTGGAAAAGGCCGATCCAATTTCGTTCTAGGGGTTTGTACCTTTGTTATTAAAAACAACGTTTTGTATTCAAGAATCTATTTCTGTATTTCTTCATGGTTTTACCTAAAGTGTTTACCTAACTTGATGATAGAGTGATTGATCAAAACTAATTTTTTACCAAGTAAAAAATTAGAGAAAGTGGATTGCATGTGTGTGTGGGTATTAAGAAAGGGGAAAAGTGATAAAGATTGCATTATTATAGAGATGGGTTGATGAGACACAGACGCATGCGACAAAGTGGTACTATGAAACATATAGAGATGGATCATGATCATCATCAATTGACTCATGATTCGTTAATGTTTTCATCTTTTACACTCATCATCACATATAGTGCTTAGTTTTGTATCATGTACAGATGTACTGATTCTCATGCATGCCATCAATTCATTTGATGATGTTTGTTAGATTATATGATATAAAGGATAATGATTTCAAAATTCTCTATATTGTTCCAATAGAAATACTTTGTAGCTGAGAAATAATTGAGAGTACATGAGGATTGAGGATTTGTAAATGAGTTTCATGAATTCTTGTTCCATGTATTATCAGTAAAATTATGAAGTGTATTCCATTCTATGCATGGCTTGTGATTAATACATCAGTGCTTTTTGGCTATGACATACAAGTCCATGTCAACTATATGTATATATCTATACATTCATATATTAATTATGAATGTACATAGTACATGCAGATCAAGAGCCAAGAGTGTAGGAGACAAGATTAGAAAATTATAAAACTGGTGATGTGAAGGAAACAAGAAAATGGAATGTTTGGTCAATACATTTGGGATGTTTGTGGTTTCCATAAACACATTTAATCTGACATTTTCCATCTTCCCAAAGAATTTTACAATCCATCATTACCTTTCCCTTTTTAGAAACTATCACTTTCCTCCCTAATTTCTACCTTCCCGATCAATTCTTCCCTTGTCTATGAATAATAGTTACAGTTAATTTATTTGTGTTTCAGTGATGTGAAAGGTGAGAGTTATTCATGATGTACCTAATATTTTTCTTTTTTGTTATATCTTTTCCCCCAGAATTCTTATATTTCTTTCAATAACCGTTTTCATTGTCGATTCTAAGTTTCAAACTACAACATCTTTTATTTGGTTGTTATTTCTAGTAATAGTGAGGAACTCTCTTGAGCAAACCCAGAGATTATTTGGCTAAATAGGATTTGTTAATTGTCCAATCACATTGACTTGTCTCCATCTCAAAATCACATGCTTCGAGTTATGTCTTCTCACCTGTTCTTTTCTTTCCACCCCAAGAATCTCTATTGTTTTTCTCTGAGGTGAGTCACCTCAGGTGACTGATCTCGACTAGAGAAAGGAAAAAGAAAATAAGTTGTACTGTTTATAGTAAATACTAAGAGATATAGAAGATACATTTCCAATCACAAAGCACCAGTGGTCTAGTGGTAGAATAGTACCCTGCCACGGTACAGACCCGGGTTCGATTCCCGGCTGGTGCATTTTTTAAAGTTCCATATTTTTCGTGAGCCAAACTACTAACTACATTTTGGGCTTTAAAGTCCCATTTTGATTTGCAATCTCAGGCCTTTTTAGTTCGTAATCAGTAAACCACTTGTCTCCGCCGAGGGGATCATGTTGTAGGAGGTAGCTTTGGTGTTTTGGTTTGCGAGAAAGGAGTTGTGACAGCACTCTCCGTGGGATCCAGCTGGCGCTGCAGCGCATCAACCCTAACCCCTCCACTGTGATACAACCTGCTCGAAATCACCCCTAGGCCTCGGCTCACAGGTAGGTTATTGGTGCGCTTGGCGCTACTCGAACCCAAGACCTCACCCTTTAACAACACTCCTACAGAGAAGCTGTCACCAATTGTTCTGCAGATCAATTGGTGACAGCTTCTCTGTAGGAGTGCTGTTAAAGGGTGAGGTCTTGGGTTCGAGTAGCGCCAAGCGCACCAATAACCTACCTGTGAGCCGAGGCCTAGGGGTGATTTCGGGTGGATCCCACGGGGAGGGCTGTCACAGGAGTTTGGACTTGAAAGATGCTACCATTTTAACTCGAAAAACATATATATTGACGAATGTTGTTTTTAATTTTCGGTTGATTAATTAGAAAAAAATTGCTAATTACAAAATTACTAACTAATCATATCCACGTACTTGTAAGAACACGAGCGTTAAGTGAAAGTCACGTGCACACACTATCCTAGTTGCATTAGATCAGTCTCTCTCTCGTGTACAAAATCCGTATGTACATTATATTAATTCATTTTGGCTTTGAATCATTATTGACTTTCTGTTAATCTCCTCAGGTGATTTGAATCCTAGCTAGTCTGTACCAGCTACACACTCACTCTATGTAACCAAATATTCCTAAGCAAATCCAGCACAATCAATCAATTTTAAGAGCTTTTGTGTTTTGTTTTGTCATAAAGAAAGTTTATATAGCTTTTAATTACGATATTAACAATTATACTACAAATCGGTACACCTTTACCGGCATTAGCCGGTTTACCCCTTCTCATCACTTCACGACAAACAGCAGCGGTTCCAATGTCCGGCGTTCGGCGGAAGAACTTATTATAAATGTTTTCTTCTAAGTTAATAGATTAAAGAAAGAAAGATGATGGAATAAAATAATTAACTAATTGAGTTAGCTTTGATGAAACTCCAAAAATCAAACGTATCCGTGTATAAAATAATACGAGAAAGGTGATAGAAGACCTAAGACTACCACATTACTAAGAATTTGGATGTTTTTTAAAGAAATTCACGAATAAAAAGCATGAGAAGTTGGATACTAAGTAATTAAATTAATATCAATATCCAATAATTGATTGAAACTTAATTTTAGTTTAAATATATAAGTCCGATGTTGCAATCTCCATTGTTGATTGTCTCCTTATAATCCAACATGTGACCCTCCATTGTCTACCGTTCATACCCTTTGGCTAACGCGAAAAGTTTGGGATATTAATTGCATTCTTTTTATTATAAAAAAATGAAAATTTGTGCAAGCAAATTGATTTTTGATCATACATACGGCAAATCCTCTTTATACATATGTATGTATACTATCTTAGTTCATGATCGCTCTACTGAATACATCTAGTGTCTTTATTATGTGGGTTCCCTCAAAAATTAAATTTAAGGTTCTTCCATATGTCGCATGGATAGATCTTCCATACTATCTAAGTTTCAAACTTTTGAACGAATAAAAACCTCTTCGATCTACTCTATTTTTCATTTAAAATAAAACCTAAAAATAAAAATATTCAAATATTACTTTATTTTCTATGTTATAATAGAATAATTTATTTATTTATATTATAAAATATAATATTATTTGAATACATTTTAATTATATTATAGAATTACTCTATTTTATAAAAAAAAATAGAGCGAACTATTACATGTTGTCTAATGGTTGTTTGAGAAATTGAATTTTAAAAAATAATGTAATATTTATCACATATCACAAAATCATACAAGAAATAGTTAAAGATGATACACTAAGGTAGACCAAAAAAATTTTAAAAACTGTACTATCATATTATATGATTGTAAATGTTCATTGAGTGAACCTATAAAATAAGTCGGCCCAAAAAACAAAAAGACCTATTCTCTCTGTCATCAAAATGTCCCCATTATAAAATCCACCCAAAGACATCAAACACTTCTCCATCATCATTGCAATTCTTTTTCATTTTCCCCAACTACTATTTCCTAGTTCGCTCGTGCACATCCCTGACGATCCCAATTCTAAAATCATCACTTCTTTCAAATATTTTGACATCCTAAGAAAGTACAAAAACGATACAAAAGATAACTAATCAAGAGAATCCTTCTTTCTTTTTCTTTGTACAATATAACATAACCATAACCTTTTTGTTTTAGTCGAGATGGCAACTTCTGGCAACAGTACAACAGCAGGGACAGGTTCACCATGCGGTGCATGCAAGTTCCTGAGGAGGAAGTGTGCACCGGATTGTATATTCGCACCTTACTTCTCATCGGAGCAAGGAGCAGCAAGATTCGCAGCTATTCACAAGGTGTTTGGAGCCAGCAACGTGTCTAAGCTCTTGCTCAATGTCCCAATCCATGATCGATGTGAAGCTGTTGTCTCCATCGCCTACGAAGCTCAGGCTCGTCTTCATGATCCTGTCTATGGCTGCGTCTCTCACATTTTTGCCCTCCAACAACAGGTAATAAGTTAATTTATATGGTAGTTGATTTGTATGATATTTAGTGCATGGAGTTTGATTTCCAAGAAAATCTTGATGAATTAGTATCAACTAATTTTCCCATCAAAGCGTTTGTTTAAACAGTAGTTTTTAATACTAAAAATTATATAGTTTATAAGAAACGTTACATCAATTAGCTAGGCATGGGGTCCTGTCATGACGTTTTTCTTTCTTGTGTTTGGCGTTCTCGACATTACCAAGAGTAAACGATACTAACTCTTTCCGTTTTATATAAATAAATATTTGTAACGGCACTAGTTTTCCCCGTTTCATACATGATCATAAAGAGTGAATGTTTAGTAATTCGTCTTATATATGTTCAACATTTGAATCAGACTTGTTTTAAAATTATCGTTTGATTCGTTTATACATAGGTGGCTTACTTGCAAGCACAAGTCATGCAAATGAAGGCACAGATCGCCGGACATCAGACGTCAGCCGCCGGAGATCTAAGAAACAGCTCGGAAAGTACTCACCAATTCACGATGTGGCAACAAACTAGTGGCTCTCCCATCGACAGTGCCTACGCAACACCATATAACCATCATCATCATCCTTGCTACGGTCATGTAAACCCTAATAACCCGGTCTCGCCACAAAGCTCGCTAGAAGAATCTTTAAGCAGCACGAGCAGTGACGTAACTAATACAGCTAACGTGCGAGGGACTCATCAAACCGGAGGTGGCGTATACGGTCACGGTGGGTTAGGGTTTCACGAAGGGTATCCTAACAAAAAGAGATCAGTGAGTTATTGTAATAGCGAGTTAGGTGAACTTCAGGCTTTGGCTCTTAGAATGATGAAAAATTAAGGTAAGTTGGTAACTTAGTGTAGACATACGCCAAAAATAATGAGATGCTTTTTAATTTTGACAACAACAACAAAAAAAGATAGCAAAACATTCGATGTTCAAATGGTATCATCAGTAAACATGCTTATGCAGGTTTGTTTAATTTGCAGCTGGTAGCGATCAAGCTAACATTAATCAGTAACCAAATCATATATACAGTATACCGTAGTATTTATATTGTAGTTAGCTACAGGTTTCAGAGATTTATCTTCATTGATTAATGACAATTTAATGAACGAAGAATCAATTACAGCAACAATCGAGTCATTACAAATTTTCCAAACCTAAAAAACAACAGAATTGGTTATCGTTCAATTGTTTCGTTTGTTTTACTAATATAGATGTTTCTAATTGAATTGAATAATGTGAAATTCACGCATGATTATATCATGTCCTATATTATCATAAACGTTTGATTACTCTCATCTTTAGCAAAAAAAGGCAAGCATAAAAATTCAGTTGTGTGTAGTAAAATTTAATCTCAGCATCTCTATGAATTTTGATGTGCGTATGTACTTGTAATTTAATGTCATCTAACAATTTATACTCCCTCCGTTTCATTGATAAATATTTTTAAAAAAAAAATTATTTCATAAATATAAACCTTTTGTGTTTTCTATAAAATTGTAAATTTAAAGAAAGTTAATTGATTTTATTAAATTATTAATGATTAAAAATTACAGAAAACGATATATTTATTATAGTGATTTAATATAGTGATTAAAGCGATATATTTATTATAGTATGTGTGAAACATCAAAAAATTTATCTTTACGAAGCAGAAGATTACTTAGTATTTCTATAAAGGATAAAAGGTAAATGTATTTAAACGATATACTCCATAAAACTAATAAAAGTCAACTCTATTTACAGAACGAAGAAGTAATTTTATAAGGAATGACTAAATGAAGATGAAATCAAACTGTTGATAAAACAAAACTTTCTAAAGAACATAGGAGGTTCGAGCATAATTAATGCAAGTTTATTATAGTGGAGTTTTTAATGAAATATAAAATAGTATTTTTTAATATTTAAAAATAAAAATTTTAAAAAAATTTTTATATTCCGCTAAAAATCTCACCTAAGAACCGTACATTAATTATACTCTTATGGATGTCGGTCAGAGAAGCAAATCATCGAAAATCATTTCATCTAGAAATTTATTACGAATATATATATGGACCACGCTTTAATTTTGCATTTAATAAACATGTTTACCTAACATTAACTAAGCAGTGTCTAGTTAATTATGACTGTGGTCCTATTTGACAAAATGTCCCCTAAATTGTATGCAATGTTTTAAATTCAATTCATTTTAATGATCTTTTTGCTTTGCCAACTCCAATTCCCTCACCAAGAAGCTTCCATTGTTGTCCACACCTAAGGTCACAAGTGCTCTTTTAGTCATTCGAGAAAGGACTTTGTGGTTTGTAGTCTCGAGGTGACCTAATCAATGCATTTTTAAAAAGTTATTACTAGTAATAGAAAGAAAACAAAGTTTAATTAAGCACCTGATCCATACTTCACGAAACGTTTTAAAAAGATCACTATTTCACCTGATAAATTAGACTGACAGTAACAAAGTATAATTGTAGAGTCTATTTTCTGTTTCTAGACATAGTATTCAGTGAAATGTGTCACATTATTAGTTTATTAATTACTTTATCATTACTATATCGACATGTTGGAGACATGGAAATTGTTTCTAAACCAAGGTTTGATCAAACGGTTATTATGATTGTAGCTTAAGAATTTTGAACATAAATTCGGCCATGCCTATTTTTTTAGTCAAGCCGTTAATGCATATGTTTTTTTTTTGTAACTGATTTTTATGCATATGTTTATTTAACATGATCCGAACTCTTCGAGCCCATTACCAAAGAGTCAAAGACCAAACTTAATAACTCTTTCAATTAGAAAGAACAGAACAAAAGAAGGTGGTCAAAGCATGATATCACCAGTTAAATTAGTATTCATCAAGAAACGTATGTTTATTATTCACATATTCCGATGTATGTTTGTTAAAAATACATTAAAACAACACTGAGAAGAAAAAAAGGTTCATGATGGAGGTTTAATTGGATGTATTCATCTGTATTTATTTATAGAAAAAAAAGTAAAGTAAAGTAATTTCTTCATTTTAGTGCGTTTATTTTAAGTTCAGTGACGTGTAAAATGACATGGAATAAACACGAACTGTTGTCATCTTGTCGAATACAAGTAGTGGAATGAAACGGCAGGAATTAACGCACGTGGATCCGTAGTTTAAGTTTACAATCAAAGTCTTTGACCGTTGAAATATCACACGAGTGGGATTGCGGGACCCACCTCACAATTTTTTTCCCTGGCCGTGATTCTGCGCTGGGCCCACTACGGTAAAAATAAGCCCATAGCGATTTCAAAACGGGCCTATTAGATTTAAACACCCTCTGTTATTACAAATGCTAGATACCAACAACTCTAGTTAGCTTTTTGATTAATCTAATGTGGCATATAACAATGGTTAACGAGAGGCAAAAAAGATTATCACTGAAACGTACACACTCTTCAAGCTGTAATAAACTGATTACTTATTCTTAAAACGGTCCGCTGTTGACAAAAAAAATTAAAAAAAAATGTTCGCAGACAAACTAAACATTGTGTTCTAAACAGAGATGAGATCACTAAGATCTCTTGTTAAAGATGCTTTCGTCGATGAAACCAGGAAACCCTTTGAGCACATCTCGAAGAGCGTAGTAGTGGCTATCACATTTATGGTCTGTAATGAAATTACCTGAGAGAAGTATCCTCTGAAAATGTTGTCCTGGATCTCTCTTCCATAGACTAAAGTATTCTACTTTCTTCCCTGCTGAGCTTTTCTTGTTTCCTCTTACGTTCCTCATCAGATAGTAAACTGCGCCTGGTACATACAACTCTTCTGGCAACTTAACAACTTCTTTAGTTGCAGACTTAGTGCTCAAAGAATCAGAGTGATCGTTCTTGGATGAAGGGAGTTCTGGTTAGATTCAAGAAAGAATGAGTTTAATCAAGTGTCAAAAGATACATCTTCTAGTGTGATTCATTCAGTTGTTCAAGTAGTAGTTACCAGGATATTCGTTCTTGTTTCCAAATTTTGCATATTCAGAAACTTTACGAGCTGCGTCTTGCACAGAGGAGACCACTTGTTTAGCGTTTGTTACCAAATCTAATACGCTCTTCCACTCTTCCTTCTCAATCACACTTGTCCTGGATTCACAAAGCGTGGCGGTGAACAAAATGATTGTAGAAGAAGAGTTATCAAGTTTCAAGAAGAGTTTGCTTGCCAATCTGTCTGAAGGATTTCATCTCTTAATCTCGCTAGAGAAGCTGTACTCAGTCTAGGTATGATATCATCCTGATATTAGCAGAAATGCTGTGAGTTCCAAAAGAAGAGAGTGATCTCAACAAAACTTGATCAACAAAAGATAGTTTTAGAGTTTGTTCTGACCTGCATTACAATAGTTGTGACAAACTCAGAGCAGTTCTCTGCAAGATCTTTGGAAACACAAGGAGGTGTGGCATATCCAACTGCTGAAATGATCTCAGCGTCAAATCCCAACTCCTTTCTTGGCATTTTCCTGAGCATAATCGCCATTAAAGAAGCTATCGCTCCTCCCAGAGAATGGCCAACAAGCCTTAACTTATATCCCTACAGAAAAAATATTCATCTCAATATATAAACCAATCCTTCCTCTCATGTCATATAAACAAAACAACAATGATCGTTACCCTCACCTCGTATTTCTCTAAGCACCTTCTTATAGTCTGCAACTCGTGATTAAGAAACCACCGTGCAGCTTCAGTGGTTCCAAAGTGTGTTGAGTAGCCTTCAAACGTGACCTCATCATCGCTTGAAGAGACAATATCAGTGATAATATCATAGATAGTATGCGTCCCGCGTATTCCAAAGACTACAAGCTTCCTCCGATGATCTACTCCCACGTAATAGCCAGGCCTCATAACACTTGAATCTTTCACAAATTTAAGAATGTTGTTCTCTCGGAGCATCGTGTTCTTCGCAAGACCACTCACACTGTCCCTGTAACAACCTTTGGCTAACTCCGCGTTGTATATGAGATCAGAAACCTGTAAAAAAAAAGAGCTACTTAAGAGTTTTGGTAAAAAGGGAAGGTTCTCTAACTAGAATAAATGTTTCCTTACTGTAGATTCTGAAACAACTTGAACGCCCTTGACGTCCTCAAATGGAGACAAGGATGCTTGTCTAAGGTAGATAAGATAGAGGCCGATTGTAAGATCACCGAGACTCCAACCTTCAATCCCTAGCTTACTCTTCTGAATACTAGCAATGATCTCAGACAGAGATCTACTACCAGGCTGTGATTTCTCTCCTGGAGAGAAGACAACACACTATCTTAGCATTAAGAATGGAACTCAAGAAACAAGAACTATATACACTACATAGACCTGTTGGAAGTGCCCATCTACGAAACTGAGTAGCTGGCTCAAGTGCTTTTGTGAGCCAAGCTAAGTCTAGTTTCCATTTTCCATCACTTGTATCTTCATCACCGGAGCTATCACTGTCGAGTCCTGACTCAACTCGTCTTCTAGTCTCTAACTCAGACAAGTTTGGCGTTTTGTTGGCCTCGTGTGAATCTTCTAACTCCTTGCCTGATCCTGGTAACCGCGACTGAAACCGCTTGATTACATTGTAAAGTACTCCTTGGTATAACTCTCGTCTCTTCTTGAACGGTGAATCTTGTACAACTGAGAATATCATATAAAAACTGAAACTTTTCAAGACAGTAACTATAGAAACCATAAAGAGATTGGTTTCTCCTTTCCCAAACATCAAGACTACTAATTCCACGTTCAATATTCGCATTAATCAAATGTTCAACTCTTTATTTCCAGAAGCTGAGAGTAATTAGAGCTTACAGAAGTTCCACAGAAGCCGATTCAGTGACTTGTTAGACATTGGTCGTTGCTCAAAAATGGAGTGTACGACGGAGCAGAAAGGGTTTAAGTAAGTGCAACTCCGGCGGGGCGTGGCAGGATTATAGGGGAGTGCCGTTAGCTAACCGCTAGGCCGAGCATATCGGAAAACGAACACGGAGGAAAAGTGTAATACGCATATACACACACCGACTGATCTGATACCGTCATCGATACTTTTCCAGGCTATTGGGCTTAATTGGGCCGATTCTTGGGTAGGGTTTGGGTTCATTTTTAGAAACAAAGCTCAAAGTAAATCCTCTGTTTTTTATAGAGGAAAGATGCAAACCTTACTGTAATTTATATTAACAGGCCACCAAATGTATCAAACCACTTAGATTTGTAGTGTAATGATAACAGTTGTGACAAAGATAGAATCGACTGCTGTCTACGTCTACAAAGAAGACACGTCGGATTTATCTGTAGTCCCCACCCTCAATTCTTCTGTCTTCGTCTACGTGTCAGATGAGCTAACCCATGTCCATTAGTCTATATCCGTTTGTCCATTTACTTTTTGTGAACAAAGAGTGATTATGTCTATTAGAGACCATGATCATTAAAGACAAAACCCACAAACACTCATATTTATATGGACTGTTATGGATACTATTAAATACCATTTAAGAAAATTTTGAATTTCAATCTATAAACCTATATATACAAATACAAGTTCATAAGATTAAAATTTATCCATAAATCCACAAATAGAACAATTAAATATTCGAAACATTATAATATAATTTTTATGATATTGACGGAAAAACAAGATTATGTAATTTCGGTTAAAAATTTATTTTAGAAAAAAAATAAGATGTAGCAGAATTTTTTAGTTTCAACGGTTTTAGAGGATTTTTTTTTGTGATTTTGGTTGAACAGTCACTTTAGTAGACTATGTGTGTTATAGTCTTTGTGTGAAACACTGTCATGTTTTTTTTCTGTTGTACTGATGTCTAACTTGACTACTTCTACTTGTCGTCTTTGGCTTCGTTTTGCTTTTTCTCTAAGCTTTCGCTTATTCGACGATCATGTTTATAAAGCAAAACGTTTTTAAAAATTCCATACAATGAAGCTTAATGAAGAGAGTAAACTGAACAAAAAGGCAGAAGCCATGGAATCTTTTTAACTCTACGACTCATCCCTGTAATACAATACGTGCTTCATGCTACATTCTTCCAACTCATTTGGCATCCTGACAAGGTCCAGTTTCCTACATTCCCAAACTCAACAACAGATCCGCGATAGAGGCTGAACCTATTCTCTTTTGATGTAGGCCACATGGTCTGCTTACATTAGACTTTGTAACTAATGCTTCAAGTGGCTGAGTTAATGATTTCAGTATTGTTACTATATCAAGATTTTTAAAAATAAAATAAAATAAAACATGCTAGTAATTCCAAGCAAAACAAGCTTCATTGGATTTCTAAGAAGAAAAAAAAATGAAATTTATAAGAATTACAAGAAATCAAATTAAACAGATCTCTCACATGAAAAGGCATTCTGATGCAGAAAGAAGAAAAATAAGCTAATAAACAATGTGCATAATGGGTATTGTAGAGTCCATTGACCTCTCTTTTTTTCCTTCTTCTTGGTTATAGAGGAAGATAAGAGAGTCTTCTTCGCCTATAATACACACTATATTTTCGGTGATGGGACTAAGTTGAACTTAAAACACAGCAACCATAACACACGCCTTAGTAACCAGATTCTTGAGTTGCCAACTGTGACTTTTCAGTTTTGGTTGCAGCTCCTGAGAGGTGACTCTGTATCCAGTGATCACAGGAAATAGTCTGGTGTTCTTCGAGTAACGTCTGGTTCTCCTCTCCTCGGTGCTGGTTCAAACTGCATTCATAGTTAATTTACTTTTAGTTAGTGTCTTTTCTATCTACACTAATTTCGTTAGCAGAAACAGAGATATGGGTTTTGAGACAAGACCTGAATGAAGCTGTGGTTCCTGCAGTCATCAACTTCAAGAATTGAAGCCATGTTCCCACAACGGTAACAATAGTTTGGTGCACTGAAGATGGTTACCACCTTTTGCTCCTGTCAGACGGAAATAAAGGAATGAAGTATAATAGTGAGCAAAAGAGTCCTTAAGCCTCGTAAAGCTAGGGAAGGAATAGAGAAGGGTTGAGTTGAATTATTACATGAGCCCAGTTGTATCCATCCATAACCAGCTGATGGGCTCTGGCGATCAGCTTTAAGCTGTTTGAGTGATTGAACTGTTCGGATATATCCTATGTAAAACAAAATGAAAAGAGATGTAAGTCAAATTACTCAGGCACTTAATTTAGAGGGAAAGACAGAAGGAGATTCAGGACCGTTCTTATCATTACCTGACCAAATGTATATCCGGCACCACGAGGAGAGATGCCCCAACCACAACGGTCATCAGGATCAGACCATAATAAGTCACACATCGGCCCTTCATGGGGCACTTCTTGAACTCGATCAAAGTTCCTTATGTTGTCAAGCGTCTCGATAGATGGAGACAGTCCACCATGAAGGCAAAATATTTCGGACTCAACCTGCAATGGAATAACATAATGATTCGATGATACCTAAATAATGTATTGAAAACACCATCATTTTATTCAGATAAGTCATACATGTAACCTTCCATTTTTTACATTTTTTCAGAATACTAACATTAGGCAATTGATGCAAAATAAATACCACAAGACAAAGGACTGAGCATCCAAATTGAAAGACTACAGGACTTAATACTAATGTGAACAATTTATCATAGAAGAGGGAGAAATGTGAAACATGATAGAGCACTAACCAAGGCTGTCAGTGGGAAATAGTCAAAGAGGTCTGTAAAGATTTTCCAAACATTTGCATTGCCATACCTGCAAGAAAAGCAACCTTTGTAACACAAGTGGCAGAATCTACAACCCAAATTAATCAAAAATGCATATCTAGTTAATAAGCTTCTAACTCAGATGTGTAAGATAATACAATATATGAACAATCTTACAAGCAAGTAATCATAAGCTTTAAGTATTCACAGAAACAGATAGGAGAGGAAGGAAAAAAATATAACGCTTTTGACATAACAACCACACCCAGACACATGTAGCAAATGCAAAAAATAAGGACAATAGTAATGCTAATGACGATACGAATTACTTGGATGCAACCTAATATTATCTACGAAATAAAGATTTTTTCAGAAGACTCACTTTCGCAGACATTCATCATAAAATCCATAAACCTGAGTGATCTGTCAAACAAAAGAAAAAGAAAGAACGAACGCCTGCGTCAGATCAAAAATAGTAGCCAACAAACAAATGAGCACAAAATGCAGAAGGTGAATTTTCAAGTGGAAACAGAGTAATAAGATCATAAAGCATCACTCTACCTGACGACTTTCATGGTTTCCTCTAAGAATGGTGATTCGCTGAGGGTATCGCAACTTTAAGGCGACTAACAGCTGGAAAGAGGATAAAGAAAGAGAAACAGCGTCAACATACAGTATTTCATATTCAGACCGTAACAGTTTGCATATATCATCCTCTTACCGTAACAGTTTCAACAGAATAATAACCACGGTCAACGTAATCTCCCATAAACAAGTAATTGGTATCAGGGCACTGCAAACAGAGGAAAATGAATATCGTAAGATTTGTAGAGCTGTACATGAATAAAACAAAAATCAGCACCAGCGCCAATTGCTAGAAAACGGTAACTTATATATATTTTACCATTCCCCCAATACGGAAAAGCTCGGCAAGATCATGGAACTGTCCATGAATATCACCGCAGATTGTCACAGGGCTTTTCACAGGCTGCATACAGGAAAGAGTCAAAGAATAAATTCATCGCCAAAGGCGAAGAGAGATAAGTCAACCGAAGAGAGAAAGAAGAAACCTGAACGTTGCTTTCATCCATTAAGATCTCCTTGGCTTTTTCACATAATGCTCTAACCTAAAAAGAAAAGAAAACAATGCTGCATATCAACTCTTTATAGGAGATTAAACACGTGACTTGAATATTGTACACTCAGAGAGATTGACACAACAAAAGAAGCCTGATATTACTGATCAATTTTTTGGCTGGTTTCAGCTACTGGAGGTATCTCTATTGAATTGCAATAGCTCTACAATCCAAAAGAAGAGGTTCTGTTCTTTCCTTCCTATTTGAAAAACCAGTGATGCAGCTAACTAATGCAAAAAGCAATCCTATAATATACATCAAAAGACAAGCTCCAAGGCGATAAATGCTAACTCATTCGAGAAGAATCTCCATTGTCATCGGAAGCCACATAAAAACACGAGCTTTGGTGTGGTTACGAATCGAACGCATCCAAAACTCATCATCAAACCATAGAACGCAAAGCCAATTCGACAACCCATAACCCGTGAGACTTACACATTCGTAAAGATCTAAACTTTACCCGGAAAGTCTTCATTTTTGAAACTCTCCAAATAAAAAAATCCGATAATCGCATACCCTTTGAAAGCTCAAACAGAGAAAACAAACAAAACTCAGATCCAATCATCTAATGAGAAAGTGGGAGGCACCTGTTGCTCAGAGAGAGGCTTGCACTGCATGAGCTGCGAGATCTGCTCATCGAGACCAATGGTTGCGTCCGTCGGTATAGAATCCGCGCCCATTCTCGTTACTTCGTCTTCTTCCGATCCGGGAAACTCAAGACTAGGTTTTCCAAATTAGGGGAATCTCTAACCCTAAATTGGATTGAATCTGCGTATTCTTCGCCTCTCTCTCTCTCTCTCTCTATCAGTGATAGAAGATCGAAAAGGGAAGGCGCGTGAGAGAAGCGAGTGGTTTGTATCTTTCGAGCTGTATTCTCGGATATTACCATAATACCCCGCACTTTTAAAAAATCGGAACCGGTACGGGAAACGAGAAGAAAGCATAAAACCGGTTTTGGCTTACGAAAATATCCGGTTTAATTAAACCGGCTCCAACTTATTTAACTGTTACGAGAAGAAGTTTTGTTCTTCTCTCTTCGCCTATTCATCTTCATCAAGGGTTTTGCGCTCATCCGTCTCTCGCTCTCTGTGATGACGACGAGATCTGATTCCGATGACTGTCTTGTGCAAGACCCACTAACCTTCTCGGAGAAATCTTCGATTTCTCGGGAAGATTTTGCTCAAGACTCGCTAAAGGTCGTTTCTTTACCAACACTAGAGAACGACTCTGTTGTAGAGATAAGCTCAAAGAATCAAGTAAAGTCTTCGCATTTCGCCTCTATTCCTGAGAAAGATGGAGAAACTATCCATGAGGAAGAAGCCCAGGCTATGGATGTGGATTGTCCTGGAGTCCTTTCTGTATCTGAAGCTAGTTCCGCGTTTCTTGAAGAGGGTAAGGTTGGTGAGGAGCTGAAACAGATCAAGGAAACGTATGATGTGCACAAGATGGAGGAAGATGTTGAGACTGTTGTTTGTATCTCTGAGAAGAAGGGACAAGAAGATTCCGATGCTCAGAGACTTTTGGAGGCTGAGAAGAGGAGACTCTTGGCTGAGATCGAAACCGGAACAATTTTCAGGAAGAAGGAAAATTCGGAGATGGCTTCTGATTACGAAAAGAATGGGAATGGCTCTAAAGAGCAGTATCAGAAGGTGGAAAGAGTGAGAGTCAAGGACAACGCTTTTGTTGGGAGGTCTGTGAAGATCGATGTGGTTGATGATACAGCGTTGCTCAATGTTGTTCCTTTCTGCAAGAAAGGTAAAGATCATCCTAAGAGGTCAGGAACTGCACACGGTGATAAGGATGCACCAAGAAAGCATAAGAAAATCGGAGGGAAGCAACATAAGGATAATGCTTCAGACGTTGTGGAAGGGAATGCATCAACCAATCAGTTGCGGATAATGTACTCTTTGAACCAAATGAAGTCGATGAGGTATGCTAACATGGCAAATCAGAAGAAACTGTGGAGTGACATGTATGCTAAGCTCCTACCTGAGCTGGTGAGTGAGTACGAAGGTCTAGTTAGCTTGAAGAATCAGAAAAGTTCAAAATCTAATACGAGGGAGAGTGGCATCGGTATTCTAGGTAACCCTCTACTTACTTTGCTTTTATCTTATCTGCTGCATTTCGTGTTGGTTGAACTTTAGGTCTAAGAAAGAATATGTCACTCCAGTTTAGGAACATCTAGCTCACGTATCACCTTAAGCTATATCCTCAGCTTATGCATATTTAGTAAGTGTGTTTCTCTCTCCCTCTGCCTATACTCGAAGGGGTTTTCTTTGCTATGGTTTTATGGCTTCTTTCTCCAGTCAGGTTTAGTGTCTATGAGTACTATTTCCGCAGTGCTTTATTCCCCAAGTATCTCTACTCAAACCACTCTAGCCTTCTTGTTTCCTGATCCATTCTCTCCTCTTTTCCAGAAACATGTCGTTTTGATAGGGACCTTTTTCTTTCTTTTCAACAGGTCCTGTATCGGCTGTACCAAGACGAAACCGTGTGAATATCTTTGTACACTGAGCCGTGACCTGAAGAAACTAGTCAAGTCCCTTTGTTCACAAATTTTCTCTTTTCTAAGACACACAACAACTTCTTTTTTTTTTTCCCTTTTCTATGACACAACATAAACCATGTGAATACCTGAGTCATTCTTTCTGTATATACATTCTTTGGCTCAGATTGTTAAAAGGGTATATAGTGAGGTTCGTTGGTTCAAAGTGTGTATGGTCTTTGGCTAACATTGTAACATGTTCATACATCTTCAATAAAAATCAAAACTTTCGAAAGCAGATCCTTTCTCTGGTCCCTAGCTCTTATCTGTTTCCAAGCAAGTTCGTTTCTGTTAATTGCCCTGAAAACTCATACAACTTCATTCACACTGGATCCAAATTTGACTTTTTTCTTCTTCATGAGAAACTATAGGCACCAAAGAAGGAATAGATGACTTAACTCTTGAAGAAGAAGAGGAGGAGGAATACACTGAAGATAATGACGATTACAATAGCATTTTGAAACCTGCGTTTGCGGTGGATGGAGAACCTGATTTTGAATCTGGACCACCAGAAGATGGCTTTGAATACTTAAGACGAGTCAGGTATGTTTTTGTCTCTCTGTACTCCTATCTTTCAGTGTACATTGTTTGGCATGTATGATAAAGTTGTTTTCGTATTTTAGGTGGGAAGCTAAGCGTGTTCCGAATGTAAAAGTAGCCAAGATAGATGAAAGCAAGTACATAACGAAAGAGCAAAGTGTTTACATGCCACAAATACCTGAAATCCCCAAATGCCCAGAGCACTTGTTACCACTCAAGGAATGGGAAGACTCATTGCTTTCTGACTTCTCACACCTTCGCCTGGTATGTCCTCTTAGTAACTTGTATCAGTGTTTCTCTTAATGGACAAGAACTGAATGCGCTAGTGTTGTCGTTTTTATGCAGGCTTTATCTCAAGATGCCAACAACTCCTACGGGGATGAGACCATGCCATCAAGTCAGTCTACAGAATATATGCTAATGGGGATGTTCAGTACACGTCTCAACACAGTTACGGATGAGTCATTTGGTGTGGTGGTTTCAGAAATACAAGGAATGGACTCGGTGACGCGGGTATCAAGGCTGAAAAAGCGGATATGTTTGGTTGAGAAGGAGAGCGGTTTACAGAGTAATGACTGCATATGGGTAGTAGCATTGTGTGCATCAGTGGATACTCCTTTGGATGGTGATACATGTGCTTGTCTCAGGGCTATTCTGAGAAAGTGTGCGAGTCTTCGTGCTTTAGAGGTTGAAGATGAACAAGTTATCATCATGGCTAATATGCTCATCACCATTGCAGGCAGATATTTTGGCCAAATGGAATAAGAGAAGAAGTTAGTTGACAAAGTGATGCTATTGCTTTGAATCTGTCTTTGTTGAAGGAAACTAGAAGAAGAATTACTTAGTACTTTTCCTTTTATGTATCCATAGTTTAATTTTAATCCAAAACAAACACGGCCTTTACTTTTCCTTTTGCATATTTAAAAAAAAAATTGAAAAGTGAAAAAGATTTTTATACATATTCCAAAACGAATATTATGCATTTATCATTGTTATAAATTACACATTTATCTTGAAGATTAAAAAACCTTTAGCTACATTGTCACGTCTAGGAATCATCATGCATTCGGTTTAATCCTCAATATCTAACGTGACTTCAAGTCTTCAACTTCCTCGAGTGAACTAAAAGCATATAAGTCTGGTTGATCGATTGTTTATTTACATTTATGTTTATATTCAGTGTGTATATTGTTTCTTGAGATGATTTCGTCATATTTAGAGTGACGTTGGTATCTAAAACGTTATTTGAGTCAAGAATCAAGCGACCACAATTCAAAGATAACTAAAGAAATAGATTGTTATTGAGTAACTTATACATTGATGATAAAACAAAAGAGACATCAAGAGAAAAGAGCAGAGTAAAAGAGTACGTTCCAAGTATCAGGTAGACCAGGAAGACACCAATGGCTACAGTCATTACCAGGATGGTTCCCACTGTAAACAGAAGGATGAGCATCTTTACGGAGCTGAGATAGACCAGTTATGTCGAGCCAATACACTGGCTTCTTCAATCTCCTCATCACTTTGTTTAAAATCACCCAAGCAATTGGTGGCCCTCCTGGATACTTCCTCCCGTAGAATGGCTGTGTCTGACTTTTACATGACTTCATTGGCTCTCCCCAATCCTTTCCCCTGCCAACAAAAGATCATGTTAGAGAATGGCATAACCATAATCACCTAGACAATGACGTATAGTATCAAAAAATAGCCATGGCCCGTTTTGTTAAACTTACTCGTAATGAACAGGAGAAACGCCATTGAAGAAAACCTTAGTCTTAGAAGGATTGACGAAGGCATTAACCCATCGAGCCCAAGTGGTCATCCCTTTGTAATAAGCGACCAGTCTGTTCATGTCTTTGTACAATTTGTTCCCATCTTCCATGTAATCCCACCTGGTTCACACGTGATCAAACTAGTCAAAACCCAAGAAGACACAGAGACAGAGAGACAAAGAAGACTTACGGCTGCATGTGATCAGTATGGGTCCACCAATGCCAGCTGCTGAAAATCAAGACGTCCATGCCTCTCCACATTCTGCCTTGCTTAATGGAATCCAGCTTAAGTACTCTTCCAACGTTCTCCATATCTAAATCCACTAAGAACTGTGTTCTGTATAGCTTCAACGTCACTCCATAGTCCTGTCTCCGTACCATTTACACAAACTCACTTGTTATTTCACTAAATAATACTCCATCTGTTTCTTAATAGATGATATTTTGGTTTAATGTATAAAGATTAAGAAATTCACATTTATCTATAAACTACTTTTAAAAATATAATTTTAAAATCATTCAACCAATTATAAAAATGACTATAAAATTTTATTGGTTGAACAATTTTCAATAAAGTTAAATATAACCTTAAAACTTCAAAAGTTACCTTAAATTTCAAAACATCATATATTATGAAACAAAATAAATCTCATAAATCAATATTTAATTTGAAACGGATGGAGTATTGTATAATATATTTAAAATTGAAGGTGATATTTTCGGCCATGTGCTCAAAATATCATATGAATTAAATTAAACAAAAAAAGAATCGAATAATCTTTTGTGTGGCTCATGATAATAAAGATGATAACATGACATGATGATATTCCGAGAGATTCTCTTTTTTTGGGAAATAGGCCACTAATCACGTTCATATCTTAAATACTCTGCTCATTCTCTTGTCCTAATACTATTTTTTTATAACATAAATGCATAAAGATATGTAACAAAGCATCATATTTTATATCAAATCAAAAGAGACAAAAAAACAAAAATAATTAAGAGACAAAGAAAGTGAAACTTTAGCCCACGTCATTTTCTATCGTTTACTTTATCCTATTTAAAATAAGCAAGCATTAGAAAAAAAAACTTTTCACACTATAAAGCTGAAAAACCAAATTATTTATACGGCAAAGAATCATTCCTCAGTTAATATTATACTATTATTAACTGAATAAAGTGTTTTATTAAATGAGAGTTACTAGAAGAAAAAATATAATAAGAAAAATGAACAAACCTCGAAGGTGAGGGAAGCGAGACCCTTTTGGCGAAGAAGAGTGTAACGAGCGTTAGGAACCCAAGAGTGAATTAGACAAGCAAGAGATTGCCACATGTTTGTGCTTAGTGAATCTCCAACGAACATTATCTTCTTCCCTCTCATCTTCCTCAAGAAAAACAACCCATTGAATCTGAACAAAATAAAATAATAAATATTTTCTATAATTACTACCTCAGTTCCAAGATGGGGAAGAAAATAAAACCCATTTCTCAGCTAGTTTTACGATTTTAGCATATCTTAAGTCCTCAAAATCAAAGTGATTAATATGTACATATTTTGCTATTAATTAATTTGATTAAATTATATGTATAGATTATATATTCCATAAAATGCAGGACCGGTTTTTACTACATTGGAAGAAAAAAGTTACTTAAAAGTTTAAAATTTGAACTTTTTATTTACTTAATCAAAGACATTTTTGTTTTGTGCTTTGGATTCTATTTTACACCTTTTTGGAGAGTGAAATAATGGGATATCGAGACATCATAGCTTCAAAGATCTCTCACAAAAGTTTTAAATTTTGTAATAAGAAAAAAGGCAAAAAAAATGGTTATAAAAAAGGAGAACAAAAAAACAATAAGAGAGAGAATACTACTCTCTTAACTTTGAAATTCATTTGAAACCTTTCTTACCAATGTGCTTAAATATCTCTGTAAAAGGCATTTAACCAACAAACATAACTATCCAACTTTCCTTTTTTATTAATGGAAATAAACAGAACTATTCACAATGGAACAGAAAAAAAGTACTGAAATAAGAAGAATCAATTTTGTTATTCTGTTTGATTTATAAGAAAAAAACACACAAAAAGTTTTATTGAATCAATGTGAATCAAAACCTATTAACAAAATAATGTAAGAAGAGAGAGAGTGTGTACCTGGGGAGAGAGCAAGAGGAAGGTTGCCATCGATACTTAAGATAAAGATTGTCGGGACGACCATACTTCTTGCAGTTAAACTGTGGATCTATGAATGGACATTTATAAGGATCGTAAAGTGGGTACTTTACATCATAAACCCAACTCCCTTTAAACCAATTACATCTCCAAGAAGCTAGCTCTCTTCTTTCTCCTTCCTCACCATTGTTACTGCTTGTGTTGGTGTAAGCAGAGACTGTGAAAAGACAGAGCAAGAAGAAGAAGAAGTAAAGAGAAGGGTTTTCTTGGGAAGAGAAACCCATTCTCACTCGATCTGAGATTGAGATCCTCTCTGTGTTTCTGGCGAGAGATTAGTGTGTTGGAAAGATGTGCCTTGGACTGTTTTGTTATTATATAATACTCCAAAACCCCACAAGAGAGAGAGAGTGTGTGTGTAAGAAAGATTGATAGTTTACATCACATGGGAACGAGGGAAACAAGAAACAAGATTCTTTATGTGTCCTTATTGGTTTAATAATACTGTTTTTAACACGTACTAGGTACCTTCCAAAATCTAATTTCTCCTTTTTCCAACTCTCCTTTTTTTTTACTGTTTGAAATATGTTTTTACTGTGAATAATTTAGATATTTCTTTTACCTAAAAAAATGGTCTCAAAAATAAATACATTCACTAAAAGTTTGTTGGTGTGAATATTAAATCATAATCATTCTACTTGCCAACTAATATATATAGCTTTTCCTTGTAGAATCATCATTATGAAAGGATTAAAAGGATGAGAAAATAAAAATTCATAGAAGTAGGCTTGGTAGGTAAAGAATGAGAAAAAAAAAAACAGGAAAGTATAAATTTATGAAATATACAGTAGTTCGTTCGTGAGAGGCTATGCGGGACCAACTTTGACTTTACACCGTTCTATACGTACGTATGCCCCCACATATTGTAAGAGGGTCAGAACCATATATTGTCCAATTATTATACTTTGTATTATTAAACATCCGGTATAATAATTTTACATCAGTATTTATTCGTGCCTAGCTAAAATTTTTATTTTCTTCGACGAATCTTTGACAGATATTTTGTAATTGTAACTTTCATATGATGCAAGAGTGTGAATAAACATGTGGAGACAACAAAAAAGTATCTACACAACTTCTCATCATCATCTTTTCGCCGGTGATTATGGAGATTTTCTTCTTCTTTTTAAAAGAAAATAATTATGGAGATTAAATGTAAGAAAATAAGAAATGAAAAATCGGTGGATCTAGATTGAATAATAGTAATACGAGACGTGTTGAAAACTCAAAAAAAGATAGATAAGTTGCCTATAGCAGGATGAACTCATGACAGAATAATTGTATAATACTTTTTTGATTAAGCATACACTAAATCTAGAGAACAACTGAAGCATTCGACATAATCTTATAATGTTTAATTCCATGAATATAGATGTGACTGATGTTTTATATGGTTTTCTATTTAAATTTGTTGTGATAAGCTAGGATATATATAATAAGTATAAGTGTTATTGAATCGAGATCCAAACTCGAAGAAACAGGAGGTGATAACTTTAGGCTATAACAAATTAACATATAACATGCAGGAGATTGAAGTGTTCAATAATTGAGAAGAAGGTAAATAATGGTCCACCCACGTTTCTCCATTTCCAATCTCTCATAATAATTTAAGTAAGTGACAGAAGTATACAACTGGTGATCGTCTTTTGTTTCTTTTACACATGACATACAATTAATTTTGAGTACTATGAGATGTTAAAAAGACAAATTCAGTTTGATCCTTTCCCTCAGTTTTTAATATGTTCGATATATTTATCAATCAAATAACTAAATGCCACATTTTTTCTATTTTCTCGTTTGTTTTATCAGAAAATTGAAATCATGAAGTATGTAAAAGTATAATTATATTGTTATTGAAACCACGTAAATAGTTATGTCAATTTCTCTGTATATTTTGCATTTCATTAATGCAATAATTATATGATTATTACAGATTTTCTTTAAAAATATAGTGTAATTTTTTGGTTTATGGTATCTCAAAAAAACAAAAAATAAACCAAAAAAATAATAATGGCCGATGTCTAAACATATAGTACATGTGTAGTTGACGAAAAATAAAACATAGACAGTGTATTATAATCCACACAATAAATAATGTCCAAGGTTAATTTGGGCTATATGTCAGCCTAATCCAGATTTGGGAATTAAAAGGTCATTAGTGAAGTGACACACAGTTCCTGAACTTGCGAGAATAATGAATTTTAAGGCAGATTTGACAAGAAAGTGCCCAATTGAGCTAACTCATATCATAGGGTCATAGTAATGTTTAATGTATATCTATAAAAGCATATTGTCTTTATCACCAAGCTTTACGCCCCTACCTAGCACCCGCAACATCATTCAATTCAATTCTCAGACTTAAATGCCTTTCGTAAACGGTATGGAAGAACAAAATAAAATCTTTTATTTATTAAAAGAGGGGTCCATTGAGGTAATATTACGGCACTGAAAATGGATATAACCAAAGCTTTTGATAGTATATAATGAGAATCTACATGCATGGTTTTAAAGCTTCATGATCAGGTAAGAGTCTCCTCACCATACTGGAGCAATATGAGAAAGCCTCAGGGCAGTTTTAAGGTCACATCTGTGTTTTTTTTTTTTGCTGGAGAATGGTTCACAGGATCATTCCTGTTATGAGTAATTTTCATCATCAAAGGTATATCAAAGATGAATGTTGTGAAGAGAAGAGAAATGAGGGAATGGCCACCTTTGAGATGCGCAAGCTAAGATATACGCCAGTAATATTCAAAGGGGACACCAAAAGTGTTGTATGATATACACTTAAGTGAAGCTGGTACTACTCAGGACAATAAGATGTGGTGTGATGCCTGAATCACCACTTACCTAAAAGATGTTTAGTCCTTAGCTTGTTCATATAACCATAAGTTCTCTTATTTTCCTCGAAGGTTTCTGAAGCAAGTAGACCACTTAGCTAACGCATCTAGGATAGGTAACTCAAGCTAAGTAATAAAGAAAACTCCATGTAACGTTTATAGCTTAATGTTATATGGCCGACCCCAAAAAAAAGTACTATATTCAATATAACTCAGGCCTGAAAATATGCAATTGAGCCCATTTACCCATCAAAACTGTAGCTAGGAGCAACTAGAACCATCATCCTCTGACCCGAAATATAGAGCTCTTCTCTTGTACCTGGAGGATATAAAATACAAACAAGTTCGGTCAAAGAGTGTAATGAGTCCAAGGTTACGCTCTTCGACCGTATGTTAAGTTTTAATATTAAAAAAAAAAAGCCCTTTGCTGACAAAATAATGATGATAAAGTTTAGATGTCAATAATAAGAAGAGAAATAGGGAGAGGAGAAATTCGATTTCGATGATATGATATGATGGCGTGACTGGAGTAACAGAGAAAGACAAGAAGACGAACATGTGTCATCAATCATGTTCTTTAACTCTTTCCCCCACATTTCATGTTCGTTTATCCTAATAGTCCATGACCACCATTTCTAAACCTAAATAAATTGATTGTTTTATTGTAAAAATAGGAAGAAGAAAAAAAAACTCTCAAATAACTAAGACATGTAAATAGATCTCGACTCGTCGTTTGAATTTATAAATTGAAAAAGATATGTTTGTGTTAAAAAAAAAAATTGAACTTGTGACCTCTTTGTATCTACAGTTCAGATTGTGCTCCTGATGTTTTCTTAATAATTATCAAAATAACTTACTTATATCATAACTTGAGATTAATTAAATATGTATTACTGTAACTCTCATAAAACGAAGATGATTCAATTGATGGTCGTTGATTGGTAGTCTCAGCAACTACTAAACGAACATGCATAGTGTATACTTTTGCTTTACTTTTCCTAGTTTGAGACAAAGAGCATGTGGAATGTTTATGTACAGCACATACGCTCCCTCATTTACGATAAGTTCATCAATTGTTGTATAGTTTTTTTTTATTATTTTTAAATGAACCACACAATTATAATTATAAATAATTTTAGTAGAGTTTTATGAATGCTATTTCATTGTCATTTAAGAAAGCAAGTAACATATTTGACACATAAGTAGTCTATTCAACTCGTTTTATTAGAGAAGTTGTGATAAAAAAAAATGATACTTTGATCATATATTTCAAAGATCTTTCAACTTAGAACAGTTACATATATTTAGATTCAATATATGTTTGTAAACATATACACCTATTATTTTATTTAACATAATATCTTTATTTTTCAGAGAATAGTGATGATAATAATAAGAAAATTAAACTCAGTTGTTGATGGAGATGATGATGAAGGTAACAAACATTAATATCATATCAGCATATGCTCACATGCAGCATCTACTTCAGGTGGCAACATATAAGTTATAACTGATCAGTTAAATTCTAGATTTCATTCGAAGTCTCATGTCATCCATTGGGCAAAGACTATAGACCCAGAGGTGGCAACAAATAAAATAATTGCAATATAGCTAATACATTATAAGAGGATATGTTTTCACTTATCCACACATACAGCCGTGTTTTACCACAAGTAAGAGCATCTTAAAAAACAAACTATCAAAAGCTTGGATATCTACAATACGTTGCACGAGAGTGTCGTTTCTTTAAGCACCTTACGTCATGAATTTTTCAAAAAAAATTTCAAGTAAGTTCTATTGCATGTGTAATAGTATCTAAGCTTAAAAGGAGTAGTAATTTGTTAGCGACAAACAAAACATGGGATGATTATAGCTAAAATTAAACTTTACAACTTTGTGTCATCTATTATGTTTGAATATCTGTTTAATAAATTAAAAAGTACATTGAAATGTTATTATTATTTTTTCCATTAGATATTACTATCTCTAGTTTTTTACTACTATTTCAGAAAATTTTAAACATAATGTTTATCGTCCATAATAAAAAAATGTTTAGATGTTTAAATATATCTATTTAAACATAAATTATCTAATTCAAAACACATAACAAACAAAAACTTTAGAACCACCGAAACAGTTTTTTTTTTTTTTTTGTAAAAGACCATCTAAACAACTCATATCAAACTACACCAAACTGCGGTTTCGTATATAACTTAAATTCGGGTTTTTATTTGAAAGTCGCATCCTCCATTGGCCAAATGCTACGGACCAAAGTATACCCACCAATCTGCATATGATGGCTGCAACAGCAAAAAATTAGAATAATAAACGAAGATAACTTTGCGAATTGTGGGTTAACAAAACAAAAATGCGAGTTGGATAGTAATGCGATCTACATGTATTTTATGCTTGCACTGACATTAAAATCTTAATATTGAAAATATAATAAAGTAGTATTGATGAAACATAGGATCCCCTAGGTAGTTAAGCTTAGACAAGCGTGGATTAGCTTTTGACAGAATTATTAATCGAATATTAATTATGGAAACCAGATAATCCACATGTGTTAAGCAATAATCCCAGCAAAAATGTACTCCAATAAAAAATAATGCATGTATTGTATAAATAATTGTTTGATGTGTAGCTACAAAAACTAAGGAATTGTCTTCATTATAATTCATGCAAAATATAAGTACTTACAAAGTTCTATCTACACAAATAATTTGTTCTGTCTATTTTGCATTCACACTTTGAGGATAGCGAATTTTTCTGTCTAATTTATTTCGTGTAAAGAAATAGCTTGTGGCTTGTGGTTCCTACTAAGCTTGGCACTTTCTAATTTTTGATGTTATATAATTCACTCTCAAATTATCAAAATTATGTGGATTTAAAGATAGGTGCATCTAAAAAGAATATTCCGTACTTCTTAATTTATCTAGTATCGATACATTCCATGTTCTCCTGGCACAACCCAACAAACTATCAAACTTAAATGGAAAAAAGTTTGTCAGCTACACGAAGTTTACCCTAATATGGTAGAAACCATCCAATGTTTCATAATATGTTAACAACTACACGATGTTTATGTTAATACATGCCACATATACGAAGTAAATGACTATATGGTGAGAACATCAAAATCGGGTTTAATTGATTTTAGGAAAAGTTAATGGGATCAAACTGTAATTAATCAAAAAATCAAATTTAAAACAAAATGAACTAAGTTTTAGAAAAATAATTGTTATATTAAATTTTGATTGTGTAAAAATTATAGAAAATAGTTGACAATAAAAATAAGAAAATTTATAATTGAAATTTAATATATTTTAATATTTATGAAAAATTAAAAAATATGAAGACAATCACTTTGATATTGTCGATCATATTAATTTCCAATATAAACATTTTAAAGAATTCATATTTTGGTCTTTTAAATTGGAAATAAATTTTGGTTTAAAGATTTTTAATAGATTAACAAGATGAATTATTTTAAAAGTCAAAGAAAAAAAATGCTACGTCTCATAACACTTACAATTAACATCATAAAACTATAAAATACATTTACAAATATATTAATACTATCAATAATTAGAATGATATAACATACATAAGCATTATAATTTTTTTTGTAATATGTTATCGTAATTTGACACACTGTTTACGAATACTAAATTTATAATCTTACCTATAGATACTAAAATAACATGATGTTTACATAAAAAAATATGTATTTGTTATCTGTATATATGTATGTATATCTGATTTTTTTTGTCAACATCAACATTTCTTTTTGTAAATATTATGTCAACATAATCTTGATATATTATGATATTAAAATTTACGTAGCATTTCTTTTCTTTGGCTTTTAAAATAATTCATCTTGTTAATATATTAAAAATCTTTCAACCAAAATTTATTTCCAATTTAAAAGTTCAAAATATGAATTCTTTAAAATGTTTATATTGGAAATTAATATGATCGACAATATCAAAGTTATTGTCTTCATATTTTTTTAATTTTGCATAAATATTAAAATATATTAAATTTCAATTATAAATTTTCTTATTTTTATTGTCAACTATTTTCTATAATTTTTACCCAATCAAAATTTAATGTAACAATGTTTTTTTCTAAAACTTAGTTCCTTTTGTTTTAAATTTAATTTTTTGATTAATTACAGTTTGACCCCATTAACTTTTCCTAGAATCAATTAAACCCGATTGTGATGTTCCCACCATGTAATCATTTACTTCGTATATGTGGTATGTATTAACATAAACATCGTGTAGTTGTTAACATATTATAAAACATTGGATGGTTTCCACCATATTAGGGTAAACTTCGTGTAACTGACAAACTTTTTTCTAACTTAAATCCATGTTTCAATAAATCAAACTCATTATATTAAATACAGAAACTAAATAAGTATTAAAGTATGTTTGTAGACTGGATAAAATGTAAAAGATTATGATCTCTGTAGTACACCTTCACGTTTGGTTCTTGGATAGCTGGTTTGGTCTACTTCTTAAAGTTTTTTTTGCACAGCAAAAGGAAGTCTAAAATGATGTAACACAAATCATTAGCTGGTAATTGCATATATTTTCCAATCTCCACACATTTCCATTATTATCTATTTTAAGTTGGGTCCATTCACAATCACACTCATACATTACAATCTTGGCATTGTATTATGTTCTGTATGTCTCCAGTGGAACAAACAATGTGAAATGCGCTGAATAAACAGACTAATTATGATTAGTATTGTCTTTGCTAATTAAAAAGCAAATGGTTCTGTCAAAATCTTATATACTAAAATTAAAACTGTGGAAGAAGTTATTAATAAATTATTTGGATCAATCATAATATTATAATTTTTTTTCTAAATTTTGAATCTACGATGTGTTTTTAGTCTAGTATAATGTAACTCGACATGTCTACTTATTTATTATACATGTTTGTTTTGGTTAAGTGAAAAAAATAACCGGTTTTGTTGAACCGAGAGAGTTAGTAATTTTGATGAGTCGGCCATCCTCCGTTTGGCGGGATCGAGGACTGTTTTCGAATAATCCCGTCGGTGTTAACAGAATAATCCGTTATATTGAAATTTAACAGCGTTAACATTGACTGTGTGCTTAGCTGGCAGACGCATCTGTGAGGCTAAGAACCAGCTGGCGTGGTCAGCATTTGCATTTATCTCCATTTTCCCCTATACATTTTTTTTTCTTCTTACAATCTTTTTGTTTCTTGCCTTTCTGTTTTCCTGTTATTTTAATATCCTTTTTATTTGTTATTTATATTTTATAGAGCGTTAACCCGTTTAAAAATGGATCATCCATAATTTATTTTGAGTTTTCATTTGAAAATGATTTGAGAGTGAGAGGCATGACCAAATATAATTAATAGCACTTCGTAAAGGCATGTATAATGATCGGTGCAATGTATGTAACTAGTGGTTCCGTAGGTCCGAACGGTACGTGATATCTGCAAAATTAATAATGAGATTGTAGTACAAGAAAGTAGTTATGAGTATTAACTAGTTTTGTTTAATGAATTGTAAATAAATTAATTAGTAATCCCCAAACAAGAAAAGAGAAGAACTATGACAGGCTTTTCAATTGACACCCGTTAACAAAAATAAATAAATTGCCAGCTCTGCATTATTAGATAATTAAAATCCATTTTATCATTTTTTGTTGTTTTTTTTCGTTAAACCACATTTTGCTCTCTTCTCAACACGCAACAAGGAAAGGCTTGAAATATTCATTTTCCTTCATTTAAATATGAACAGGCTATTGTTACACAAGATTACTTCCTGTTGCTAATATAAAGTTACAATATTACAATTAATATGGTGTGTTTTTTGTTCAACCAATAAATATGTTGCCTTGAACAAAAGTTTTGCTGGCTTGATTAATACACCTACTTCGAAGACAATTTTATCCTTTGATAGTGCTATCTCCGAGTACAAGGGTTGAAAACCCTAGGTGGCTTTTTCTCATTTATGCATTTTATAACTATTTAATAATTTTAGTTGGTCAAACATTTTAATAACCAAAAGTTATTGAATTATTTTGAAATAACTCTTTTATTTGTGAAACACTCAATTGTTTACTTTTTAGAATGTAACATGTTAGTTACTTGTAGTGCTATTTCTTTACAATTATACACTATTTAATAATAACTTAATATTTGAATGTCTAAGAAATAACCAATGCAATTTAGAATTTTAATCAGTTGAGCGGCAAATTTAATGCTAGAGTTCTGTACAACGCCATATAAGTGGGTTTGCTAAATGAAAAAAAAGTGATTTATGCTAAATTCTAATAATAGCCTGTTTATGCTATTGTAGTAGTTGTAATTAGTTGTAAGAAAATTAAATTTGGTAGAGTAACATTTTGGGAACGAGAGTGAACGTGCATGAATCTGCGTGCCTTGACATTTTAGGCAAAAAAGAATTAAATCATGTAGTAATATCACGTCAGGAGGCTCTATCTATATGGAGTACTAATTATGATTAGAGAAAAATATATTTAATGTAATACACTTAACAAATGCAATGTATTGATAGATACATTGATATTTCGTTTTCCTCAACTCGAAAGCAATGTATGATAAATATTCCAAATTGGCATCTAAAAATAAAGATAATGAATTCCATAATATACACGGAAAGTCTAATTAAGGTTTGTTTTTTTCGAACAGTGTGTTAAAAACTCAAAAGTCAACTATTTTAGTCTTTATATAAAAATTAAAAATGCAATAATAAATCACTGTATTTGTCTTTGTTAACAGACAAGCAGCCGTGAAGACACGGGAGTAAAGAGAGAGAGGGAACTCGTGATGAACATCAGAAGAAGAAGATCAATGTCCTAAGGGCATCTCCAACCCTACTCCATTTTCTCCTCCAAACACCATTTTGGAGTAAAATCTACTCTAACCCCACTCTATTTTCAACTCCAAAATGGAGTAATTGCTAGGGTTACTCCATAAATGGAGTAATCTTACTCACTACTCTATTTTGGAGTTGAACTTTTTTTATTTATGATATAGTCCTTTAATTCTTTAATATTTTTATTTCTGATTTAAATAGTATTTAAAAATAATAAAATAACATAAAAAATAATTGGATATTCCACAAAAGAATATTTAATATTCTACATCAAAATGCATAAAGTAATTATAAAAACAAACATAAATAATATAAAATAAAAATAACTTAACATAAAATAGATTTAATAATCCAGCAAATCGCATTTGGAAAGATATTGAACGTGCATTTAGAGTTCTACAATCACGCTTTGCCATTGTGAAAGGACATGTTCTTTTTTGGAAGAAAATTTGTTACATGACATCATGACTACATGTATAATTTTACATAACATGATAATTGAGGATGATCGTGAACTTGATGCACCAATCGAATTGGAGGAGAAGCTCGATTTACGATTTCAAAATTTTCTTGCTCGATTTAGGAATATTAAAGAAGCTCATTTTTCATTACGAAATGCATTAGTTAAGAATTTGTGGGGAAAATATCCTAATAATAGTTATTAAACCAACATATGTATTATTTTTTTTATCATTTCTTGTACTTTTTAATAATAAATTTTTAATTTAAATAATTTTTTTAAGGAATATTTGTAAAAATAAGATAGTTTGAGATTTATTGGTAAATTCTTATAAGTAGGAGGTATTAGTAACAATTATTAATTACATAAATATAGAAGTATTTAAGAATATATATTTTTGGAGTAAAAATGGAGTAATACATTGGAGTAAAACTCAACTCCATTTTGGTGTTACACCATTTTAGAGTAAAAAATGGGGTAATACATTGGAGATGCTCTAATCTCAAATCAAGGTTAATTACATTTATTTTTAAAAAAATCCATATTTATTTTATTTTCTTCAACTTCATTCTTTGCTTCTTCCTTTTCTATTTATCACGAGATCTGTCTTTATATTTATTTTCTTTCTCTCTCTGGACAGTACTTGTTTCTCTTTTGGCTTCGGTGTTGAGTTTCTGACTTCTAAGAAGAAGAAGAAGGTGAGGGAAGCCATTAGATCAGAGTACGAGGATGTCTCATTCTAGAAGACTTTCGTTAGAACCTGCTATAGACTCAGTTACAAGAAAGTTTCGCGACTCTTTGAGTTTACAGAGACACGACGATGACGGCGTCAACAAACCAGACTTCCGAGAACTCGATCTTGGTTCTCCCGTTTCTACCTTAATGCCACGTGTCTCCTCTTCCTCTGCTTCCTCTGCGGCGGCGACTCCCACCAGCAGCTCCGGCTCCTCTGGCTCTGCTTCTGGAAAACCGTCGGTGACTTCTCAGATTGGTAAATCCCACTCCGGCGAGATTTCCGGTTTACCCGGATCCGGAATGCCGACGGTTAAGAATCTTAAACCGGGTCATAGGAGATCCTCTTCCACCGGGACGCCGTTGATCTTCTCCGGCTCTAGCTTCTACTCTGCCACGAGCCACATCTCCGGCGGCGGTAGCGGCGCGACGTCAGCTGTGTCGCCGAGTCATAGCGTTTTACCCGCCGGCAACATTTGCCCGTCTGGTCGGATCTTGAAAACCGGAATGGCGACTCGGACCTCGAGCAGGACGGAGACTCTGTGCACAGGAACCGGGAACTACGGTCACGGGAACGTCGTGCGAAGCGGCGGAGGAAGCACCGGGAAGCAGAACGGTGAAAGCTCGGAGGAGCTGAAGAGACTAGGGAACGATATGTATAGAAGAGGAAACTTCTCAGAAGCTCTGTCTTTATACGACAGAGCTATCTCATTGTCACCGGAGAATGCAGCGTACAGAAGTAACCGTGCGGCTGCGTTAACGGCGTCAGGACGGTTAGGAGAAGCCGTTAAAGAATGTCTTGAAGCTGTAAGGCTTGATCCTTCTTACTCCAGAGCTCACCAAAGACTGGCTTCACTTTATCTCAGGTAATCAAATCTTAAAGATTGAGACTTGTGATGTGTGAACTGATTAGTATTATCTTTGTCGGTGTAGATTGGGAGAAGCTGAGAATGCAAGACGTCATCTTTGTTTCTCCGGTCAATGTCCTGATCAAGCTGATCTCCAACGGCTGCAAACGTTGGAGAAGCATCTCCGGCGATGCTGGGAGGCTAGAAAGACCGGAGATTGGAGAACCGCGATTAAAGAAACCGAAGCAGCCATTGCGAACGGAGCTGATTCGTCTCCTCAGGTCAGAGATCACCGACAAAACATAAACCAGCTTTGTAATGATTGTAACTAAACAGTCTTTTGGTTTTGACAGCTTGTAGCTTGTAAAGCTGAAGCCTTGTTGCGTCTTAACCAAATAGAAGATTCAGATTTTTGTCTATCTTGCATTCCAAGACATGATCATTACCATTCTCAACCACAAGCTAAACTCTTTGGTATGGTCGCTGAAGCTTATGTCCTCTGTATCCAAGCTCAAGTTGATATGGCATTAGGAAGGTAAAGAGCTTTCCAACACACACAATAAGAGTTATGATGCTTGTTTTTTTATTTTATTTAAAGATGATAGAGGGTTTGTTGCAGATTTGAGAACGGTGTTGTTAAGGCAGAGAAAGCTGCGATGCTAGACCAGAGCAATCCTGAGCTTGTGTCGGTTTTAAACAATGTCAAGATGGTTGTGAAGGCACGTACTCGTGGTAATGAGCTATTTACTTCAGGGAGATACTCTGAAGCGAGTTTAGCATATGGAGACGGGCTCAAACAAGATGGTTCCAACTCGGTTTTGTACTGCAACAGAGCAGCGTGTTGGTATAAGCTCGGTTTATGGGAGAAGTCAGTTGAAGACTGTAACCAAGCGCTCAAGATCCACCCTAGTTACATCAAGGCACTTCTAAGAAGAGCTGCTTCGTACGGAAAGGTGAGATTATAAGAAGTCAGTTTGGTCAGTTATCAAAACCGAGTTTTGTAGTGTGTTTGAATGATAAATGTTTTGTTTGAAATGTAGGTTGGTCGTTGGGAAGATGCGGTTAAGGATTATGAGTTGGTAAGAAGGGAACTTCCAGGAGATGGTGAAGTTGCAGAGTCTCTAGAGAAGGCGAAAACCGCGGTGATGAACAGAAGTCAAGAATCTAAAAGCTTAGGGTTCAATAACGAAGTTGAAGCAGTTTCAACTTTGGATAAGTTCAAGAACGTTGTCTCACTTCCCGGTAAGTTTTAAACATAGATTTGTCTGAAAAGTCTGAGATTTGGGTCAAAGTGGAAACATGTTTTCTGCAGGTGTCTCTGTGATTCATTTCAAATCATCATCAAACAGACAATGCGAAGAGATATCACCCTTCATCAACACTTTATGCCTCCGGTATCCATTAGTACATTTCTTCATGGTAACACCACTCCCAAAAAATGCCCTTTTGTAAATATCACAGTTTCTTGTGGAGTCAGATGTTGTAACTGAGGAAATGAAACGTTATTTAGGTGGATGTGGAGGAGAGCTTGGCGTTGGCGAAGGCAGAGAGTATCAAGAAAGTTCCAACGGTTAAGATGTACAAGAATGGAGACAAGGTTAAGGAGATGATATGTCCGAGCCACCAATTTGTTGAGGACTCTATAAAGCACTTCCTCTTATAATTCGAAAGCCCTATCATCATCATCATCATTATTATTCTCTGCTTCCTATAATATGATCCCAAGAGCCTATATTTTAAAGACTTAAGAGAAGAGTTATTCTATCATTCAACAAATTGTTCATTCTTTTTTTTTTCTTATATAAATTTATGTGGTTTGACTCTGCTTGTTTTGAACGAGTAAAGTGTTCAAGATATTCAAGATATGCAAGCTTCATTATCATCAGTTCACCTTTGGCTTGCTTGTGTTAGATATAATATGCTACATTCTCTATTAACCATATGAAAGAAACTGAACAAAGTTATTCTGCATGCTGTGGTTGATTCAGCCGGTTAGAGCAAGAAGAAAGATGCAGAAACGAAGGGACGAACGGAATAATCTCAAATCCATGAAACAATTAGTCATATATATATATTCTAATCTCAAATCCATGAAACAGTTAGTCATTTATATTCTTAGTAGTTAACAATCTCTAAAACCTTTCAGGTGATTTCATGATCTGAAATGTGTTAACAATCTCTAAAACCTTGTTTAACAGAAAAAACAAGGAAAAATCTAACAAGTTTTAACAATCTGTAAAGGAAAAACTGAAGAGTATGGATCAGGCAGACTAGTAGAACACCTCACAGGCTTTCAAAGACTCTTTCCTCTCATTCCCTGATTTGAATTCCGCAAGTCACCTTTCCTGCCAAAAAAATAAACCAAACAAATCTTCATATCAGGTGAAGAACAGTATTAGCTTACATCTTGTTGAAGAAGACGGTTGAATCACATTCCGAAGCAGATTGAATCAGATGCTATTATTATTATATCAACACATATGTTAGAAAGCTCATGGCCTCTCCCCTTTTATGGTTAAAAGACATCCGTGGAAGATGGGTGTTGTTATCTCTGTTGCATCTTTCCTATTAGCAGATTTGTCTCTTATTCAATATGGAGTAAACAAGACTACCTAACAAATCAGACTTCTCATCTCCTCCACCAATATCATACAAAAAACACAAGAAGAAAGTAAACAAGTTATAAAGAATCAAGGAAACAAAAAATAATATAAAACAGACAATCTCTAAAGGGTTTATTACAAGATTGATTAGAACTTAAAATGATCATAAGTGTTGAGCAAATAAAACAGACAATCTCTAAAGGTCAGTGACAGGATGTCTAAGTTCTAACTGTTTTCACAAATTACACTCTAAGTTTCTTGTATCAATCAAGTAATACAGATTTTTTCCCTCTAAAAAACAGTTTGAAACATTTTTTTTTCAAAAAAATTGTAGTGAAATCAGATAAGCGTACCCGTGTAGACTCTGGGAAGCACCTCCTCCAAGCATGTCCTTCAAGCATCCCCTCCACCAATACCAAAAGCAAAAAACACAAGAGGAAAGTTAAAACAAGCAGAAGAATCAATGAAACAAAAAAAAGACTAGTAATAAGGAAACAAGAAAGCCAATGAAAAATTAATTTTTGAAGAGGGAAAACTGCTATATTGCAAGATTGATTAGGAAGAACTAATTGTTTTTTTAAGTGTCAAGTCAAAATAAACCATACAATCTCTAACGATCAATTGACTGGATGCAATGTCCTATTTCTTTTCACAAATTTTGCAATAGTTTTCTTCATCAATCAAGTAATAAAGAATTTTCCCCTTTCAAAAATTGCTTTCACAAAACTTTTAATTTTTTAAAAAATCCCAGCTTAGGGTTGGTTAAGTAAAGAACTTCATACCTTACAAATAAGTTTCCAATGGAGAAAAAATGAGGGTGAACTGGCGAGACAAAATCGAGTTGGTCGTTGTGTTTATGGATTCTCTAAACAAATATAAACCGATAATGGAGTCACTATACATATAAATAAGAAAATAGCAAAATATTGCCGTTGCCTCCCAGAACCCAATAAAATTCTAGCCGTTGGACCTAAATAAAATATTGTTATTTGCTTTTAGTGAACCAAAATAAATATTATTATTTGTTAAATCTGCTTTTAAGTGAAGCAATATAAATATTATTATTTTTTGAATCTGCTTTTAGGTACAACAAAATAAATATTTTTTTATTGAATCAGATTATCCTGAACCAAAAATAAATGGAATTCTATGATAGCCGTTGTAAGGTGACAAAAAAAAAATTGATAACATTGTAATGAGCTATTTAGTTTTTTTTTTTTGGTCAAACAGACATTACATAACATAATAAAACCTTAGTTATTGTTTTGTAAATAATGACAGATCAGATTTTTCTTCCGAGTCATTTAGTTTGTTTTACCCTCTGATAGACAAATAACAACAATAAGCTTAACAAGAAATTATCATATCATACTCATGAGAAAAGCATACATAGATTTATCACATTCGTAGAATAATATTACATAGCAGAGATTTTAGGGAATAGTACAAAGACGGTTTAAATGATAAATTAAAAAGCCTTAACCGGTATTCTGCATACCGGCGGCTATACCCTTCATGGTGAGGATAACAGTGTCTTCAAGTCCAGGTGCATACTCGCTCTTTGGATTCAGCTTAACGAGCTCAGCCGCTGGTTTACTAGACTCCATGTAGTCTTTAGACAAGTGTGGTCTGACTTTAACGTGGAAGCTCGGGTCACGTATCTGCTTCAGCGTGTAGGCTTGGCACACGTTCAATGTCGTGATGTATGGGTCACGTAGCTGCAGCCTTTGCCTCAAGTAAGGATCACCTTCAAGAATGTCCTTGTGACCCGCCACCTAGTCAAAGGAAAGAACCAAACTCATAAAACCGAACCAAGAACCCTGTCTGAACATCTAAGTTATACCTGGAGGAGGAGGCGTCTGGTCTCTTGGTAGTTAACTCGAAGCTGTTCACCAAAGGGTTGAAGTTCTTCAGAGACAAGGAGACGGTCGTAGAGAGCAGCGATTCCAGGGTCTCCTTTGGCGAAAACCATTTCGACTAGATCGATTGTAACACGGAAGAAAGGCCATTGGTTGTACATCTCTTTAAGCATGTTGAGATTCTTTGCGTCCTTCTGGATCACACGTTTGAATGCAGATCCAAAGCCTAACCACACTGGCAAGTGAAACCTCGTCTGAGTCCACGCAAAGATCCATGGGATTGCACGTAAAGATTCAATTCCTCCACTTGGTTTTCTCTTTGATGGTCTGCTTCCTATGTTCATCCTTCCATACTCAAGCTCAGGTGTTGCCTATAACACAAGAGAGTTGGTTAAAGAACTTAACAGACAGAAGTAAGGGCAAGTGTGGCCGAAGTAACCGAACTGAAGCGAAACGAACTTACCAGACGGAAGTACTCAACGAAACGAGGCTCCTTGAAGACAACAGAGCGGTACTCTTCAGTGGCAATTACAGCCATTTCATCCATGAGGACACGCCACTCAGGTTTAGGAGAAACAGGTGGATGCATTCCATGCTCGAGTGTAGCAGCCGTGAAACGCTGAAGAGTCCTAAAACATAAGTGCTCTTCTCCAAAAGACTGTTCAATGACTTCTCCTTGAACCGTTACCCTAAGCTGCCCGTGAATGGTATCTGGAGGCTGAGACAAGATAGCAAGATGAGTCGGTCCACCTCCTCTCCCAACAGTCCCACCTCTCCCATGAAACATCGTGAGCTTAACTCCAAACTCTTTCGCAACCTTCACAAGCTCTTCTTGCGTCTTGTACAACTGCCACGCCGCGGATAAACGACCAGCGTCTTTGCCTGAATCTGAATACCCTATCATGACTTCTTGCTTACCGTTGATCCTGTTTCTGTACCATTCTATAGAGAAGAGACGTGCAACTGAAGCAGGAGCGTTTTCTAAATCCGCTAGCTTCTCAAACAAAGGGACAACTCTCAGAGGATGAGTGATCCCGCATTCACGTTGCAAAAGCTCAACAGCGAGGACATCTGATGGAGCAGTGGCCATTGAGATGATGTAAGCACCGAAGCTATCGTAAGGAAGCTCTGAAATGACTTTGAAGGTGTCCAACACGTCTGCGATCTCTTCGGTTTTGGGAAGATCAGGTCCAAAGAGAGGACGTTTCCCGCTTAGCTCGGATAAGAGCCAGTCCTGTCTTTTGTCCTCTGACCATTCTTTGTAAGATCCAATACCTAAGTGCTGTGTGATAGCGTCCAAGACATCAGTGTGTCTGTCAGATTCTTGACGGATGTCAAGTTTCACAAGTGCAAGTCCAAATGTCGACACTTGGCGCAAGAAATCGAGAAGGCTTCCATCAGCGATAGGTCTGTCACCGCAGTCACAGAGCGACCTGTAACAAAGCTCAAGCGGCTCCAAAAACTTTGGAACGAAACAGAAGGTTTAGTTAGCTAAAGAAGCAAATCAAACAATGTTTCAGTTTAGAGAACGCACTTGGTCCACACTAGTGAAAACCGCGTCTTCAGGAACGTCTGAAACACCGTTCGACAGTAACTGACGTGCACGCTCACGTGTGTTGTACAGCTTGTCCCTCACGTCTCCAAGAATGGCTCGGTATGGCTCATTCGAAGGGATTTGTTTCCAAAATTCTACAAAAACCGAACACACATCAAAACATACTATAAACAATATCTTAAACTAGGCATAAAGTAAACACACACCTATGTAGTGTTTCGCATCCCTTTTGGCACATCTTTGAGCTTCTGCACGAACACGAAGTTCCTCATTGCAACGCCACATAGACATCTGCAGATAACCTAACATTAACATCCAAAGAAACTAAGGAAGCTGTGATGAGACTGAACATTTCATTACCTCAAACATAAGATCTTCAATCTGGGAGAAGTATAGATTAGCAGCCATCATTCTTGCTAGTAAGCATACATCTCTTGTAACTTCAGGAGTTACTCGAGGGTTTCCTGGATTAAGAAATGTATAATAGTTAAAACCAATTCATGTTTTCATGGTTCAAGAAGTAAGAGTGTAGGTACCATCACGGTCTCCACCCATCCAAGAAGAGAACTGAATGAGAGGAGCGTTGTAAGGAACACGTTCGTTGATTCCAATGTTCTTCAAAGGCAGTGTCAACACGTCTCAAGAATTTAGGAACTCCTTTCCAGATTGTCTCATGGAAGTAGCTCATCCCTGCTCTCATCTCATCTTGTGGTGTAGGTGGAGTCCTTCTAATCTCATCCGTGCGAAAAGCAGCTTGAATCTAGTGCAACAAAACACAAGAGTTTAAGTAATAACGCAAGCAATAGAAAAAGCTTCACCAAGACTTCTTTGTTTGTGTATACCTCTCGTTGAAGAGCTTCATCTAGTTCTTGTTTATCATCAGGAGTAATGTCTTTTGCGTATAACTGTGTCAAACAATCACGAATCCTAACAACATTCAAAAAAAACACATCAAGTAAAACAAAGTCGCAAGAAACCAAAATGTCTTGGACTCAGAACAAACCTAACCTTCCAAACTTTTGAAGCAAAGACCTACGAACAGATTGAGTAGGATGAGCAGTTAAGACCAAATCAACAGTCTGGTTCTTGAGAGCATCAAAGACCTCTTCAGGAGTCTTGTTAAGCTGCAAAAGCCTCTTGAGAGTCTCTTCAATGTCGGATTCAGTTGTTGCAGAGGCCTCATCAGCGAAATCTCCTTTCTTAAGCTTCTTAATCCTGCGCCTGTACGCAATCTGGACTTCCTCAGCAAGATTAGCCAAGCTAAGCATGTTGGAGAATGATTTTGTGACCACGATTGAATCTCCTGGATCCAAACTCGTCAGCATGTTTCCAAGCTCCTCTAGCTTCTCAGTATTGCGGTTTCCATCGTAATCAGCAGCAACCTCGTAGCATTCTTGAACCTTTTAGACACAAACAAAACAAAACATTGTCTGTTTCAGAACGAAAGTAAAAGTCTTGGACATGAGATGTTATGCTCTGATCTGAAGGGTATTACTGAAAAGGTTTTAACTTTTGTGATAACTGAAGCAGAAACAACAAACCCACATCATGATTTAGCTCAAAGTTGGGAACTTTAAGACAAAACCCAGTTCAGATAACAAAGGTAATAAGAAGAGAAACATACGAATTCTCTGACTTCTTCGCCATGCAAATCCTGGAGAATATCGAGAAACCGATCCAGCAACAGAGCATCGTACTCGACAAGCTTGTCGTCTTCAGAGACTTTTGCGGGAGCAATAAGCCTGAGCTGAGCATCAATGGAACCCATCTTCTTCAAACTTCCAGTGGCCATGGCTGATGCTTCTTTCTCTCCTTCCCAGTTTTAAACCTTTGTCCTCAAATCTAATTAAAAAACCCTCCCAGAGATCTTCAGATTGACACGCGTAAATAAAGGAGATATAATTTGGTAAAGCAAAGGAAGATGATGGAAGGACAAGAGACTGTTTTAGTTTTTCTGAAAGACTGAAAGTGTTTAGAAAAATCTCAGTAGCCAAATCTAGTCCATTCGATGTGTAGTTGTACCTTATTTATAGCTGAAACTCTCTTTATCTTTTTATTTAAAAAATTACTGAAAACTTTTTTTTTTGTAACCTTTTTTTCTTGAACAAATCTTTTATTTAATTTTTGGAAATCTTTTTGTTCAAAACAAGTCTTTTTGTAGTTTCACTCTTTAGCAACTATGTTTTCTTTTATGATACGCATCTAACATATTTTTTTTTTGAACTTATCTAACATAATTTTATGAGATAGTGTTAACACATTTGACCAATAGTTATTTTTTTATTGAATAACATATGGTTAATTTTCTCTTGTGCTTACACCACTCTTGTGACTGTTGTTTTCAAATTAAATGACAAATAGTTAATTTAAAATTTAACTATTTGAGTTGACAAAAATCAATAAAAGTAAAAGTACGTAACCTATTAAGGAGGTGATTGGTTGAGTTTACACCTATAATCAACTAACTTTTAGCTAAACTAGTGTCTTTGTCCGCGCTACGCGCGGAAATGCGTTTAACTATATTAATTTGGAAATGGAAATCACTAAATAAATAAGCAATAAGATTGGTAAAATTCTAATTTTAATTTCATATTTTGCAACCTTTTTATTATATGTTTAGATAATGGTGGTGGGGGTGAGGAGTTTGGTATAGACTATTGTTCGAAATAATAGGATTACTAAAAAATAGATAGTTTAGGTATATATTAGTGTTAAAATAAGGTGATATGTTAGCTTTGACAAAATTATCTTGTTGTGTTAAGTGCTCTAGTGTTTTTTTTAAAAAAAACGGTGTAGCAATAATAACGGTGAAATCATGTACGAAAACTGACAAAACTAAATTCCAAGTATCAATGTAGTAAATCCAATAGCAAAAGGTAAATAATTTTCCCAAAAGAAGACGTGTAGACGTAATGTGGACGGTATGAAAAGAAGAGCCTGAAATATTAAAGAAACAATTAGATTTCCTTAATCTTAAATAGTAATAGAAACATCTTAGTTTATAGTTTAGATATACGTACATGGCTTTCAGTAGCTTTGGTTAGCTAGTGATTGAAGTGTGGGGGATGCTCTGGTGATAATATTATCGTTTCGATGGTAGACAAACATTGTGAAAAAGTTAGATAATAATTATTAGTAATATAAAGAAAGGTTTGCATGAATCAAAAATTTAAAAACTTCTCACCTTCGTGGAATGGGAGATCGTTGAAAATCTCTCTGTAGACAATGTTCTGCACTTGTAGTAGTTGTGAATTTTTTCCTTTTATGATTGTCAGGCCGGATTTGCTAGTTACACGTGAGAGAGCCACATATAATTGTCCATGTGTGAAGACTGGTTTCGGCAAGTGTAAGAGAACCTCTTTTAAACTTTGACCCTGGCTCTTGTTTATCGTCATTGCGTAGCAGAGTCTGACAGGGAATTGTCGTCTACGTAATGTGAAAGGTAGTTTCGTATCATCTTGCAAGAGAACAATTCGAGGGAGAAGTACTCTTTTTCCAATATGAGAACCAGTGACAATTTCTGCCTCAAGGACGTAGTCACCTAAGTAGGTCAGGATAAGACGGGTACTGTTGCATAAGCCCCCTTTTTGATTTAAGTTTCGTAGAAGCATAACTGGTGCCCCAATCTTGAGAGTGAGCTTATGTGAAGGCAGTCCCGGAAAATCCAAGGAATTAAGATACTCAATTGCGTATAATGTCTCATTCTGTTCAGACTGAGTTTCTGATATCTCAAAGCTATCTGAGCTAAAGTACTCTCTTGATACCCCGTCAGTGTGGGATATGGTATAAGCATTGATTTCATCAACGGTTTCGTTACGCGGTGTGAGTATAGCATTGTCTGTGTAGGAGCTGTGGAATGCTCTTAAGTTTTTGAGATCTCCATATGCAGTCTCAACAACTTGTTTAAGGGGGTCCTCACTAATCGGCTGGACCAATGACTTGTCGACGATTACCATTTGTTCATGGTGCTCGACATACTCATTTCCCGATGTTGTTAGTGGATTACCTTCCCCGACCTTAAGCACCCAATCAGAGAACTCTTTTTCGTCCTCACTTAATCGTATATTTGCTTTTAAAGTGAACTTGTGGCAGCTTTCCCATAGGTATGAGTGACTTATGGAAGCGTAGACGGTGTCAGCTCTAATATCCCGTGGAATAACAAGTAATATCTTTCTAAAATCACCTCCTAGAATGACTGTTTTGCCACCAAAAGTTTTGGTTTTCAGTTGAGGATTTTTCCTAGAGAATAAGTCTTTCAACGTTTTGTCTAGTGACTCAAAAGCATGCTTATGCGTCATAGGTGCTTCGTCCCAAATAATGAGGTCGGTGTTCTCGATTAATTCAGGCAAGCATTGTACCCGGTTTGATGTGGCATAGTTTTTCTTCAGAAAGCTTCAGGGGTATATTGAAGCGGGAATGTGCCGTCCTTCCGTTTGGTAGAAGCAACGCATCTATTCCTGACGAAGCAACCGGGAGAACTATTTGTTTCCGTGAGCGAAGTCTAGATATAATTGTTTGGTATAGGAAGGTTTTTCTTGTACCGCCTGCACCATATAGAAAGAACAATTTCCCATCCTTTTTTTCAACCGAGTCTAAAACAGCTTCATAAACTGCCTGTTGTTCAGCATTCAATAGGTTGTATTGCGTGTCGTGTTTTAGCGTTTCCTCAGCTACATCATAATCGAGTTCCTGGTTCCACAGACTGTTCCCCAACTCTTTTAACAATACCGGTTTGATCTTTGGTATCCCTACAAAATCACTCAGTGATCGTTCATGCGTGCGCATCAACTTCTCCACTTCAATTAAGGTATATTGTTCAAGAGTTTCATCGTCTAGCTCTAGATTTTGATGAGCGAATAATCTTTGTCTCTTGTAAAGTATGTCTTCGCTCATATACTTCCAGGAATGTTCCCATAGATCTTTGGGGCTCGCAACAGCACAACTGATTAGGAATGTGACAAACATATCACGGAGTTGGAATGGCGTAGCAAATGTGTTACATTCTGACATACTCTCGTGCCATTCTACATCGTTGTCAAGATAGCCTCGTGCATAGCTAACGGATTTGTAGTCAGGGTATTTCACATCCTTATATGTTTTGAGGTCTTCATAACTTGTAGGTCCCGTAATCTTATTGATGAGAATCCTTAGATAATAACGATCACCTGAAGATGGGTGGACATATACAATTCTCTCGATGTGTCTTCCTTTCTTACGTTCAGACCAAACTTTAGTTCCATTGTTCCACACAAAATATTCTGGAATCTGCACATATGTTAATGTTCGTGCAAACTCTGACCTTCTGCATAAAACCATCCATTCAGTGAACATTGTCTTCTCTATCCCTGGCATGTGAATAACACGACCAAGATCATCAGTTTCTTTCACAGTGATATTATGTTCGCCTTCCAAGTGAATGATTAACTTTTGGACATATGGCTTTCTTTTGTGTATCTGGTATGCGAAAGTTCGCCACATTGATTCGCAAGCTGATAAATAGCGACAATCGATGAAGTCTTGGATCTCATTTCGCTGCTTGTTGACTGTCTCATTAGTTTTTTCAGAGGTAGCTGCTGGATTTCCCTTCTCAATAACAGCAGATGCTTTGTCAACACCCTTGGTAATATACTTAAATAGGTACTTCACTGCACTTGTCCGGTTACACCATTCAACATTAATGTGCGCTTCGTATTTCTTCAAAATCTCAATGTTATGCGGTATAACGGAGGTGTTGTTCATGATTGCCCCATCCTTTACCACTGAAGCATTTTCGTCTCGGCGACAACGATATAATACATACCCTGATTTGTCGATCGATGTATAGTCATTATATGGCCGAGGATACTTTTTGGTGCATACATTCTTGTCCATACATGGAGACTTTGGCTTAACGACCCCACATGGGCCATGCATCATGTGTTTTGAGACTAAATCGTAAGCTTCTGGGTCATTTTCTTTGCTAGGGAGCTCCGCTGAAATAATCTTATCAACTTCCTCTGCACTTTGGTGTTCTAGAAGAGTTCCCAAACCATAAAAGTATATGTGCGTGAGGAAGTCCTCTTTTTTGAAACTCTATTCTATGGAGAGCTGTATAAGAATAAGCAGAGTTTTATTTTTTTAAGGAAAACTGTTTAAAAGAAATTAATATTTTTACGTACCTGCTGTATATGGCTTGAAAAATGTTCCTTTTTTGAAATCCTCGAGTAGTTGGTCCAATTTCATCTTAAAGACTCGACATTCAATGTTTGGCCTATCATTGGGAGAATCTCCACCGTATGTTGCTAGATGCTCTTTAATCTCTTTCCAGTTAGGATTGGCGGTCATTGTGATGAACAAATCAGGGTTACCGAATTGCCTACAAATAGCCATTACATCATGATATTTCTCGATTAAGTATCGGGGTCCTCCAGTGAAACTTGGGGGCAGTATAAGCCTCTGGCCAATGATTTTGGCATCTGTGTCTCCTTTGTTAACAGCGTCAAGGACGTTACTGCATAGCTCGGCTCTTAGGATATCTTGATTGTTCCTCGCCCATCTTAGCCGATCATC